>JAUPFV010000003.1:280493708-281066208 GCA_036936605.1 Limnanthes douglasii subsp. nivea
AACAAACTTTCGTAAGAAACTATTTAAAAAAACAACGGAAAATTTGTTAAGAGAAATTCTCTCCAAATAGTTAGTCAAAATGATGAACTAAAAAAAAGAAAGAAAAGAAAAATATATATATCTATTTCTTATTTAAATATGTGATTAGTCTCCAAATGATAAATTTGTTTCATATTTATAGAATATACATGAAATATTCTCGCAATCACTAAATTACACATGTTTTCAATCACTAAATTCGACGTGTCATTCTAGGACAAATGTCTAACAATCTTTCTTGAAAACCTCTTATAAAATGACACGTGTAAATAAGTTATAACCGTTTAACTAACTTTTCATGTGCTCATCTTATCTCTTCATACAACCCTCGTCGTAGTTCTAAATGCAACTCTCGTCGTACTTTTAAATCTCAGCATCATCATATCTATGAATACAACCTTCGTCATAACTTGGAATTTCACCATTGTCATAACCTAAAGGCAACCCTCATCATAATTTCTAAATTTACCCTCGTCATAATCCATTGGCAGATTACCCTCTTCATAGCTCTTATTATGATCCTTGTCCTGTTTCATTTTATGTTCTCGTTTTAGCCTCTCAATATAAGGCATTCGTCATGTTTCCTGCATATTATCCCTTAATTAGTTACATATATCTCTTCCAAATAAAGAATATATTTCTTATGTAGTATATATCTTTACCGTTAACGTGTCTTAAATAATTGTCACTTTTTCTAATAAATATGTAAACACGTTTCTAGGTAATGTAAGATATAGTAACACGTATTATCCTACAATAACCGTTCAAACATCTATTTTTTGCGTTGAGGTTGTATTCTTGTTTGGTAGATCAATTCCCTCGTCTTGTAGCTCTATCACCCTCGTCATACATATGTTTGTTTAGATATTTGGTTGTTTCGGGTTGTTGTTTAGATATCTGCATACTGTGTCATCTTTTGTTGTCTTACATCATCTTTGTGACCCTTGTTTGGTATTTTATTACCCTCGTCTCGTCCATGTTCACCTTTTCTTTTAGGTGTCTAGCATTATCTATCCTTTACGATTTTGTTAATCTTCGGAATAAGCTTACTTCGTCATTTAAAAGAAATATAAAAAATATATACAAAATATAACCTCTATAATGTATTATAGGTGTTCCGTTCGATGAAATTATGGTGGTAGATTATCTAATCTTAAAACAGATTAATATACACCGTTTTGAGACAACATGGATAATGCTAAATCTCAGATCTGATTTATTAGGTAATAGAGAGACTATTAAATAGTCCAAAGTTGAGTAGACAAAAAGACAGCACAAAGTGAAACGACAATGTGAAAAAGAAACGGACAAATTCAAAGGACACAATTAAAGTTTGAGATTAAATGCAACACTCTCCCCTCCTAATCTCAACCTCGTTTACTCAAGTTTTTGACTCCCAATAGTTTCCTCATGTTTTCAAACTTGACAGTAGCTAGCCCCTTTGTCAAAATATCTGCTTTTTGATCGTTGCTGCAAACATGTTTCAAGACTACTTCTCCTCGCTCTACGCATTCCCTGATAAAGTGAAACCTTATGTCGATATGCTTGCTTCTACCATGGAACATAGGATTCTTAGCCAGGTCGATTGCAGATCGATTATCTATGCATAAAATCACTGGGCCAACAGCTTCATGTGTTATCTGCCTAAGAGTATTTCTAAGCCAAATACCTTGGCAAGCTGCTGTGGTAGCAGCCATGAATTCAGCTTCACACGATGATAGAGCAACACACTTCTGTTTTTGTGAGACCCAAGTGATAATACTCTCATTCAAGTAATAAACTACTCCTCCTGTGCTCTTTCTATCTTCAATTTGTCCACCCAAGTCACTGTCTGAAAACCCAGTTAACACATTATTGCCACTATTCTTTGTATACACCAACCCATGTTGTATAGTTCCCTTAACGTACCTGAGTATTCTTTTCACTGCATCCTGGTGCCTTTTTGTGGGTTTTTCCATATATCGGCTGACTATTCCCACTGAGTATGCGATATCTGGTCGCGTATGAACCAAGTATCGTAGACCCCCTACCATACTCTTGTAGTCTGTAGCATTGACCAACTTTCATGTCTCGTCTCGATCAAACTGTTCCTTTGGATCCATTGGATACTTCGTCGGATTACAATCTGCCATGCCTGCATTTTCCAAAAATTTTCGTGCATAACTTGCTTGTTTTAATTCGATATATCCTTCTCCTTGTTCAACTTCCATTCCCAAGTAGTAGCTGAGCTTTCCTATGTCGCTCATCTCGAACTGAAGCTTCATCTGGTTCTTGAAATCCTTGATTGCTAAGACACTCGTGCCTGTTACTAGAATGTCATCTACGTATACTGCAATAACCAAACTGTTTTCTCCCTCCTTCCTTGTGTATACAACATGCTCGTACGGACAACGAGTAAATCCAAGATTTATAAGACATGAATTCAGTTTGGCGTACCAAGCACGAGGCGCCTGGCGAAGTCCATACAAAGCTTTAGACAATTTGTACACTAGGTGCTCTTGTCCCTTTCTTTCAAATCCCTCTGGTTGGGTAACGTATACATCTTCCACTATATCTCCATTCAGGAAGGCCGTTTTTACGTCGATATGGTGCACTTCCCATTGATTTTTAGCTGCCAAAGCTAATAGCAACCTCACTGTCTCCAACCGAGTAACTGGTGCGTATACTTCATCAAAATCAATGCCATGTTCTTGTACATAACCCTTTGCTACGAGGCATGCCTTGTATTTTACCACCTTCCCGTTGGCATCCCTTTTTAATTTATAGATCCATTTCAGACCTATGATCTTCTGTCCATGTGGTAGACTCGTCAATTTCCATGTATCATTTGCCTCAATAGAATCCATCTCCTGCCTCATTGCTTGCCTCCAGTTGACATCTTTTGTTTCCTGTGTATAATTGACAGGTTCATCTACCCCCATGAGCCACAATTCTTCTTCATCAAGCTCTATTTCTTCTGTGACATTGTAAATTTCACTCAAAGGTCTGAATCTTTTTGGCTCTGTGCTATCATCGTAATTATCTCGATTGATTCTAGACGCAGACGACTGAGAATGTGGAGTGGATACCTGAGTGTTACTGTAGTTGTCATATCCAACAGAGGACTGAGAAGACTCAGAAGCCCGCGACTGTGGTGTTGACGTCTGGGTGTTATTGCCACTATGGTTGTCATCACCATACTCCACGATTTCGGTCTCATCTTGACCTGTTTCATCAACCTCAGGCATACTTGCCACAATAAAACTCTCCTGTGTCTCCTCCCTATCTGCAATCATACTCCACGGCCATTGCTTCGTTTCTTCGAAAATGACGTCACGGCTTATATGTATACGATCTTCCTTGGGATCATATAAACGGTATCCTTTAGTTCCAGGCTCTCTCCCCAGATTAACTAACTTTTTACTGCGATCCTCCAGCTTTGTGTTGTGCACACTTGGAGTTTTCATGTGCGATAAGCACCCAAAGACCCGTACATGACTTATCTGCGGTTTCCTTGTTGTCCATGCTTCATACAGCGTCTTACATGTCAATGCTCGCGTGGGTAGTCTATTGAGGATGTATACCGAGTTTCTGACTGCTTCGGCCCACATCTTTGATGGCAATTGCATTTCCTTGGGACTGCTTCTAGTCATCTCCACAATAGTTCGGTTCCGACGCTCTACCACTCCGTTTTGTTGCGGAGTGTAAGGTGTCGTGAGGCGTCGCTCAATTCCTGCATTCTCACAGTATTCTTTAAACTCATTAGAATTGAATTCACCTCCTCTGTCAGTTCTCAGCACCTTGATTCTTTTCTCTGACCCGTTCTCAACCAATACACGAAACTTTTTGAATGCTTCGAATGCCTCATCCTTAGTTCTTAGAAAGTACACCCACATAAACCTGCTAAAGTCATCAACTAACAAAAAGAAATGTCTGTATCCAGAGGTAGTAGTTGGAGATATCGGACCGCACAGATCACCATGTATAAGTTCTAGTACCTATTTTGCACTAAACTTGGATTTGGATGGAAATACCTTCCTGGTTTGCTTTCCCATTAAGCACCCATCACACACGACATTTGGTTTTATTATCCTGGGCATTCCTTCTACCATCTGGTGCTTAGACATGAGAGCCATGGCTTGATAATTGACGTGCCCAAGACGGGCATGCCACAATCTCGTGATGTCATCCGTTTTAGTCATCAGACATTCCTGTTTGTTAGTCTCAATAATAATTTTGTAAAGTCGATTGGCAGATCGTTTTACCTTCATCAATAATCTGTCTTTGTTGTCGTAGATCCTCAGAAATTCTCCCTTGAGTTCCACATTATTGCCTTCTTCAGAAATCTGTCCCAATGATATGATGTTATTACGTAGACTAGGTATATAATACACCTCTCGCAGCATCTTTTCTTCTCCATTTTTACACAGTAATATCACAGTGCCCTTTCCTTTTATCTCGACTTTTGAACCATCTCCAAAACGCACTACACCAGATATACTCTCATCCAGTTCTGCAAACTTTTCTTTAAAACCTGTCATATGACTGCTTGCACCATTGTCCAGGTACCAGACATTTGATTCGCCTGCACATTCTTCACGCCTTGGAAATTGAGTAGATAGCAATTTGCCCTCATTCAGGAGAAGTTTTGACGAGTCTTTATCATATTTGGCCAAGAGTAGGGCCATTTCATCATCTTCCATCGCAGCCAAGTTCGCCTCCGCTTCTTGTGTTTCCTTGTGTTTCCTTGGTTTCCTGCATTCTGAGGCGAAGTGACCATAGATATTACAGTTGAAGCATTTGATAACACTCTTGTCAAACCTTACATGGCCTCTCTGCCTTGTGGATCTGTCACCATTGTTTCGCCTCAGCCATTCTTCACGCGTCAATAGAAGCTTTTTGTTGGCTCCTTCTCGTTTAGCCCATTCCTCTTCTGTCAACATGAGTTGAATCTCTTTCGTTTCTGTCCTTCCTTTTACTCGTTCTTCATGTGCCTTGAGTGAACCCACAGCTTCTTCGACAGTCATGCTCTCGATGTCTCCAAATTGCTCCAGTGTTGAAGTTATATGTAGGAATCTGGCAGGGACAACACGCAGAAGTTTCTTTACGACGTATGATTCTTCCATCGTTTCCCCCAAAGCTCGAATATTTGTAACGAGGCTATTCATTCTCATGTGAAAATCTTCAAATTTTTCATTGTCACCCATATTCAGCATTTCGAATTCAGATTTTAGGGTTTGAATCCGTGCCTTCTTTGCTTTGTCTGCACCTTGGCATAAGGTTCTTATCATATCCCAGGCGTCCTTCGTTGTTCCCTTGTTCGCAATTGAGAGCAATACATCTTCGGGAATTGCCTGATACACCATTGCTAGCGCTATCTTATCCTTTGTTCACCTCCATCGTTAGTGAAACAAATACGTCTGCTAAGACCTTCAGGCTCTGATACCAAATCTAATCTTAAAACAGATTAATATACACCGTTTTGAGACAACAGGGATAATGCTAAATCTCAGATCTGATTTATTAGGTAATAGAGAGACTATTAAATAGTCTAAAGTTGAGTAGACAAAAAGACAGCACAAAGTGAAACGACAATGTGAAAAAGAAACGGACAAATTCAAAGGACACAATTAAAGTTTGAGATTAAATGCAACAGATTATACCATAATTGGGTAGGTATGAGTAGTTTTTTAATATTTGGTGGATAGACATGTTTGAATTGGGCGGTCTAAAATGGTGGTTTGATTCTGGGTATTTATTTATAGCATTTTCGCTTTATGAGTCAATCGATCTTTATTGTCAATAGTTAAAAAAGAAATGCTAAATGAAAAAGAAACACTCGGGGATGAGAAACAAGATGCGAAGAATTGGTTTGCCTTATATTTATAAACTAATTTACACAGCTATAAGAATACGATATCGAAAGAAACGAAGTATTTCTTAATGTTATTAGATCATCTAAATCTTTGTAAACTGACATGCTTGACGCAGATATCTCAAAGCTTTCTTGTGACTCAAGAAACCCATAAACCAGAACTCAAATTCATCTTCTGTAACTATTTCTACGTACTTTTCCAATGGCTTCGTCACATTCGCGCTCTCGTTAACCATCTTTATTTTCGCTAAAGGGATCGAAACCTTGTAGTGAACTTTGACCAGCTCTCCATTAGGTGAGTTTAATTTGATGGAGTTTTGACTGCAGAAGGAGACTTTGTGTGTAGTGATAAAAAGGAGGCCTGTAATAGGACCAGCTGTTGTCGATAGACAACAATGGCTAGCCTTCAACAGTTTTTCTCCCTCCTTTACACTAAACCGCCTCCTGAAAATGTTTTCGATACCTCGTCTTCCCTGAAGAATTGACCGGAGCTTTCCCTTCACAGTTTCCTTGATCTTGGGTCCTAGTTTCACTGAGTTTGCGATATTATGACTTGGTTGAGGTGTGTTGACAGGTGGAGGTAGATAGAACTTGGGTTCCTTATTTGCTGAAAAGGCTAATAGAGCGATTGGTATTCCAATAACTTGGTGATTTTGTGTCTGGGAGTTGATGTTCTTCATTTTTCAAGACTGTTGTTTGGTTATTATTGTAATGACTTGTGTTTGGTAGTTATGTTTCTTTTGAAACCTTGTTTATATACAAACACATATTAAGAGAGAGACAGCGTAGTTGAGTCTTAGTCTCTTCAACTTTATGACTCATCTCAGCATCATTAGTGACAATAAAGTTAACTTTTACACGTTTTTTTGTTTCTTCTTTTGCAAATTAGGAAAAAAAAAGCGACAAGATGCTATATGCCTGCTTTCTTGCTTCGCAAGGTTTGATGGGCTACTAATTTTTTAGATGCGATTTAGATTACCAATCCACATAATTATTTTCTTCTCTAAGAATAATAATCTGATAATTTATTTTATATCTTTTCGCCTAAGAATTCATCATATAAAATGCTAAAGGATTACATGAATGCCATTAAGAAATGTGGCCCTTTTGATTTGATTTTAGTTTTTTCATTTAGCGCGTAAGCTTTACAGGATGGCATTTTAGCTTTATGATGCAATCTTTTTTTCAAAAATTGTTTACAAGAAAACAAAATAACATAAAAAAACTTAACCAAATCTGCATCCACGTGAATTCAGCTACTTTTTCTAGTAACCGAATTCGTTTATTATTCATTCAACAGATTCGCTAGGGTCAGCTAACAAGTTTGATAATAGATTTGGGACCAGAGCCAGGCTTGTGGTCAACCCATAAAAGCGCCAGTTTTGAAAAGAAAAAGGTCCCAATTTTTTTATTTCCATGACAATTTTGAAGTTTTCAAAGAATATATAAAGAATATATAGATGTGAGTGAATGATATTTGTCTTAGGAAAATACAACTATAAGTGATCTTATAATATTCAATCTTTTATATATCTGTTCGCATAATTAATATAATCTCAGTCTCGTATCTTTTATTTATATATATAAATTATGTGCAGTTGTAACTGTCTCCGTAAATTCTGCGTTTCTGTTATGTATATGTAATTTGATCAACTTGAATGGATTAAGAATTTCACGAAAACAAATTTCTCTTAAATTTATTTTCTTTATTTGGTATGAGAGTCAATGTCGAAAAATGATAGTGATGCGAGTGTGGTGAGAAGCAGTGGTAGCGCTGAATCAACAGAATCAGAAAGAAGAGTGTCACAGAAGGAAGGAAGCTGTGTTGCCCGACAAACCATTTGATCTCCGTTAAGATCAAATCGCATATGGAATTCTCTCTCAAGGATTGACTGAAGGCCAATTGATGGAATTGGGTGACATCGAGACAACACGAGAAGTGTGAGAGTCTCTTCGCAAAATGAATGAAGGAGCAGACGAGGTTAAAGAGGTGCGAGCGCAAGCGTTCATATGGGAATTTGAAGGTATGAAAATGAAAAAGAATGAGACAGCAGTGGAGTATGCGAGAAAAATGGCAACAATGGTTAACCAAATCAAGGCCCTTGGTGTTGTGATTAAGCCAGACTATGTGAACAAGAAATTGTTAAGATCAGTCTCGTCAAAGTATACCCAAATTGCAGCATCAATTGAACAATTTGGAGATGCCAAAAACAAGTCTTTTGAAGATGTTATTGGGGCACTAAGAGCCCATGAAGAATGTCTTAAAGCTGATGAAGAAGAAGAGCATGATGAAAATGTGTTGTTAACAAAATCAGAATGGGAGTCACGATTCATCTCGACATATTCTGGAGGGACCCAAGGTCGCGATCGAGGAAGAGGCAGAGGTGGCTTTGGCTATGGGAGAGAAAGCGTTTCCTATGGAATATCAAAATTTGTTGATGGAGAAGGACATATCCAGAGAAATTTGAACTTTGATATCACAAAGGTACGATGTTATACTTGTCATAATTTTGGGTATTATGCTAGGAATTGCAAACCTAAGAAAGAGGAAACAATGAATCTAACAAAAGAAGTAGAAGAAAAAGATACATTGCTAGTCGTGAAGACCAATTGTGTTTTTTCTAGAGAGAAAATATTGATGCTGGCCAAAGATAAATATGAAACAATGGCAACGAAAGGGAGTGTTGATGAATCAATGTGGTACTACGATACAGGCGCTTCAAATCATATGACCGGGGACCAAAACCTATTGACAGACTTAGATAAATCAATGAAGTGGTACAGTAATGTTTGGTGATGGCTCTATGCTCAATATTTGTGGAAGAGGAATGACAAACATCCGAAGCAAAACCGGGAAAAACTTGCGCATGAAGAACGTCTATTATGTACCAGGATTAAAATCTAATATCATTAGTTTGGGACAAGTAGACAAGTCAGGAGGAAAATTTGTTGTTGAAGAGGGATTTCTAAGTGTTTTTATGCAGATTACAATCTGGTGGCCAAAATACCTTGAGCAGAAAATAGACTCTATGCAATGAAAATGAGTCAAGCAATTTCACAATGTCTCCTATCTAACGAATATGAAAACTCTCGCTTGTGGCATGCTCGTTATGGGCATCCGCACTTTCAATCCTTGCAATCAACTGGAGAAGTAGAATCTATGAATCTTGAATCACCATCAATTTTTTCTCAATGTGTATTAAATGAGGATGATACAAGATCAGATGAGAAACCTAGCAACGAGGACAATGAAACTCCACCAAAAAAGTTTCGATCTTTACAAGAGTTATATGATGAAATTAATGAAATTGGGTTAGATTCAGATATGAGCCTTCTGTCTATTGAAGAACTAACGACGCAAAAAGAAGCATTTAATAATGAAAATTGGAGGCTGGCAATGGTGGAAGAGCTTGAAGCGATTAAGAAAAATAGAACATGAGAGCTTAGAAAATTACCACCAAATTACAAAGCGATAGGTTTGAAATGAGTTTATAAGTTCAAGAAGAATCCAGATGGTAAAATTATTAAATATAAGGCAAGACTCATGGTCAAACGTTACATTCAAGAACATAGAATTAATTATGACGAAGTTTTTTCTCTAGTTGCTCGATTATAAATTATTAGATTGCTTATGGCACTAGCAGCCCATGAAGGGTGGCAAGTACACCATATGGACGTAAAATCAACGGTCTTGAATGAGGATCTTAATGAATTGATTTATGTTAAGTAACCACCAGGTTTTGTTGAGAAAGGAATAGAAGATGAAGATCTGAGATTGAAGAAAGTATTATATGGTTTGAAACACGCTCCAAGAGCTTGGAATGAAAAACTAGACTTTTGTTTACAGAATTTGGGTTATGAGAAATGTACTCTCAAACATGCAGTTTACAAAATAAGAAATGGAGGTGATATACAGTATGTTGGTGTTTATGTGGATGATTTAGTAATAACCGACTCAAACTTGGCGAACCTGAGAAGTTTCAAAGCAAAGATGAAAGAAATGTTTGACATGACAGATTTGGGTTTATTAAGTTTTTATGTGGGAATTAAGGTTAAACAGAGGTCTGATCATATAACTTTGAGCCAAACAAGTTATGCAGAAAAGATTTTGGAGAAAATGGGAATGTTGAGTTGTAAACCATGTTGTGTACCAATGGATTCAAGGCTAAAGCTAAGCAAGACTGATGGAAATCCATCCGTTGATGCAAAAATGTATCGCAGTGTCATTGGGACTTTGAGGTACTTAGTCCATACTAGAACTGATATATCATTTGTTGTTGGCGTGGCTAGCCGTTTCATGCAAAAACCCTCTATAAAACCTATGAGTGCTATCAAACAAATTCTTCGATATATAAAGGGTACACTCAATTTTGGTTTGAAGTATGTAAAAAGAGAACAACAACATCCAGAGTTGATTGGGTATGCTGATGGCGATCTTGCTAGAGACATTGATGATCGGATAGTACCTATGGGGTTGTTTTTTTCTCTGGGTAGTGATCTGATTAGTTGGACTTCACAAAAACAGAAGGTTGTAGCAGTGTCTTCATGTGAAGCTGAATATGTTGCTGCTTCTGCAGGAGCTTGCCAATCAATGTGGCTCAAGAGGTTGCTGAAAGAGTTATGCGAAATTAAAGTTGAAAAAGTTAATTTGCAAGTTGATAACAAGTCTGCAATTGCTTTAGCAAAGAACCCAGTCTTCATGGAAAAAGTAAACACATAGATATCAAGATTCTTTTTTTGTGTGATTGCCTGAAATAAGGAATCCTTGATATTGCGCATGTTAACACAGAAGAACAACTTGCAGATTTGTTTACCAAGCTATTGCCGCGTGACAGATTCGAGTTCTTAAGAGATGCAGCTGGTGTGTTCAACTTGAAGCCTGAGTTACGAGATTAAGAGGGAGGAATATTGGCATAATTAATATAATCTCGTATCTTATTTATATGTATGCAGTTATAAATATTTATTAGTGTCCGTAATAAATTATGTGAAGAGTTGGTATTAGATCGATTTAATTATTCCATTTATGGAGATTAAATGTTCGATTTACTCTTCTCATAACATGAACTTACAGTTAAAAAACTCACATTTTATTTTTTGAGTTTTTGAGACTTAAGTGTAAGATTGAGTTTGAGAACTTTTAGGACGAAATTTTAATTCATCTAACTTTGAGTTTGTTTTTCAATTTTTTCAAAGTGGTCACGGTTCGTCACAATGAGGGATAAAATCGTCGATGAACTATTTTTGGCAAACAAATTAGCTTAGGCGAAATTTGACTTCTCGTTTCAATTTTTTTTCTTCGCTTAAACGAAAGGGTCAAAGATTATTTGCGGCGATCACCCCTGATACTTGATGAGTCCGGAATTTATTGCCACTCTTTATGAGGACTGGACAGGGGCAATTCAAACAACATCCACCCAGTGAACCGTCCGAACTGAACTAATGTACTAAAAACTTAATCACTTCATGACTAAGCTAATTATCTACCTGTTTAAAACTAATGGGTCTTTGAACTCAACCCGAATCCATAAGTCAACCTGAAAACCCATGTGATCCACAATTAAGGGTATAAATACCCAACCACTTTCATTTAATGAGGGTAATGAAAATTAAATACAATCAAGCAGCTCAATTCTCCCTCTACACTCTATCCAAACATTAAATATCTTCAAAATACCACAAAACTCTGGACAAAATTACCCTCAAACGAAAATAAACCTCACCAAATTGGAGACCACAGTGGGAGAACGACGGTACCTGAATCTAGCATTCAAAACCATCAAGAAAAACCAGTTCGGATGAATCTGGACGTACAGAAAGTACCACCAGCTTTGGCCGAAGTGGTGGGAGAAAATGATGAATATACCATTGAGGAGCGAGATAGGTTCATTGTTGATATAGAAGCTCTGAGGGCTGCCAAGAGGGCAGAGATGGGTACAAAAGAGAAGTCTAAGGCGTCAGTAGATCATCATACTGACAACCCAAGGGAGCATGAGCCCTCAAAAACCCATGTGAGCACGAAAAAGACTCATACTAGCTCAAAAAAGTCTCACCGGTCTAAACCGGTGGAGAGCTCTGATTTAGACTCTGAATCTTCCAGCAGCTTCTCAGGTGAAGATGGAGTCGAAGAATCCTTGTTATCCAGCAGTGATGAAGGCCGTTCTAAAAAGAAACAAAAGTTAGTCAAAAAGTACTCAAGAAAAAGGGATAGGCATGGACGGTTAAAGAGGCATATAGGAAAAGGATCGTCTCATAGCCGGAGACACGTGGATCAGATGGTGATGGATCCTTTTGCCTTCCATGATGAACCAGGTATCTTTGCAAATCCTAATGAGGATACCGTTTCAGTCGTGGCCGGAATTGGAGACAATCTCCATTGTCCTCCAAGATCCTGTCCAGAAACCTTCCTAAGAGGTTTGAAAGTACAAAAATTGAAAAATGCGATGGTAGTAAAGACCCAGATAACCACTTGGAACAATTGAAAAATTTCATGATGAATTTTGATGATGACGACAAGTTGCTTTGTAGAGCATTCTCCCAATCATTTATGGGGAGTGCTCTGAAGTGGTACAACAGTTTGCCACAAGGCTGCATCAGAAATTTCGATACTTTTTGGGTGGCTTTTCGAAGACAGTTTGTTGGAAGTAAGCAGGTAAAGGGCAATGAAGACACGATTATCCGTTGTGCCCAAGAACCAAACGAATCTCTAAAATAATACATAAGTCGCTTTGTAAACACCAAAAATGGGTTGGCTGATTGTTTTGAACAAGTAGTAATAGCTTCTCTGAGGCAGGGCTTAAACCCTGGAAACCTGGCTGGTTCAGTAACTAGCAAAAAGGCCATGACATGGGGAGGTTTGCTGAATCAGGTCAGAAAGCAGATTAATGTAGATGAAACAAAAAAACTAGGGTGCACAGGCAGGTGAGGTCTGCTCCGGCTGCACCGAATCCAAACCAAAACCAGTCCGGGAACAAGGCTAGGGAGGCCGGGCAGAGTCATAACAGAGCCAAAGCTCAGTCTCAACCAGCTGCTCCAGCTCAGAGTCAGCAATCTAGAAATAAACGAGGGCCTTGGGTTCAACTGGAGTGGTTTGAAGAATTAAAAGAAAATGTAGCCACCATTTCTGACAAAACAAAAGACGAAGTACATTATAGAAGGTCGGCTGCGTTACAGTCTCATAGGGAGAGCCGCAACAATTGTTTCTGCCAGTATCACAATGATATTGGCCATACCACTGAGAATTGTATTGCTTTGAAACAAGAAGTCCAGAATTTGGAGCATATGTTAAAAGAAGAGGAGGAAAGAGGCCTGATAACGCTCATCGGGCAGGTCCGAACAATGCAGGCACATAGGCTCTGGATGGATCTATGGTCGTAATCGAAAGGTTCGATGTAGAATCAGAATACTTGGACCCTAATCCAACCTGGAATAAAGTGGGCGTATCGCAGAACATTGCAAGTCAGTGTCCAGACTTATCAACTTTTATGAGTCACTCACAATTTTCGGAGGAGACACCATGACAGCACCAACTGCTTCTTCGAGAAAGAGGCATGTTCATACTTTAGCTACCCAACTGGAAGGAGGCATGACTTCCTATCAATCGCAGATTCCATTTCCCTTCATTGTTTTCGATGAGGATGACTTGAGGGATATAGCTGGTCCTCATGAAGATGTTGTTGTCATAGGAGCATCCATCGGGGGCAATGACATAAGACAAATTTTGGTGGACACATGAAGTTCATCCAATATTCTCTTTTTAACTTCCTATAAAAAAATGAAGAATCCAGCAGTAATTCAACGTTCGAACAGGACAATTGTGGGTTTTACTGGAAGCTCAGCAGATGTGATCGGGGAGTTTGAGGAGGAGGTTCTGTTGGGAAAAGGCCCTTTTAAAAAGATGGTTAGAATACTGTTCGTCGTGGTGGATTGTCCCACTTGTTATAATGCTATTCTGGGGAGGTCTTGGCTCTCTAGGATGCATGCAGTGGCCTCAACAGTCCACCAATGTTTGAAATATGTTGTGCAAGGACAAGTGGGAGTTGTTCGGAGCAGCCAAAACGTAGCAAGAGAGTGTTATGCAACAACACTGGCTCCTCAGACGTTAAGGGCAGTTCAGACAATGAGGAATAGCAGTTTGAGGGGCTTTCTTGGGGAGAGGGTGAAATTGATGACCCCAGAGAGAACCCTGGAGTTTTAATACCGATTGAAGAAGTTGAAACACACTCTTTGGCTGAAGGAAAAAGTGTCAAGATAGGATCCAAGATGACAGTGGAATTAAAGGGTAAAATGTTAAAGTTCTTGAAAGACCATCAGCATGTTTTTACTTGGTGCAATGCTGATGTTACCGGAGTACCAGCAGATATCATATCATACCAACTGCCCATCCAAAGGGACATAGCACATGTGATACAAAAGAGAAGAGATTTTTCTAAGGAAAAAGCTGATGTCATAGTTCAAGAGGTCAACCGGCTTACTAAAATGGGGCACATAAAGGAGTCTCAATACCCATTATGGACAGCCAATCCGGTATTGGTAAAAAAAATGGCAAATGGCGTATGTGCATCGATTTTACAGATCTCAACAGAGTTTGCCCAAAGGATTTATACTCGGTCCCCCGGATTGATCAGTTGGTGGATTCCACATCTGAAAAAAGCTTCTATCTTTTATGGATGCTTTCTCCGGGTATAATCAAATTCAAGCGGATCCGAAGGATCAGGAACATACTACGTTTGTTACTGATATGGGCCTTCATTGCTACACGGTGATGCCATTTGGGTTAAAAATGTTGGGGCTACTTATCAGAGGTTGGTAAACAAGGCTTTTGCTGATCAAATTGGAAGAAACATGGAAGTTTACATTGACGACATGATGGTGAAAAGTGTGGACGAAGAACTACATTTGGCAGATCTCCAAGAAACTTTTGCTAACTTAGTGAAAGTAAATTTGAAATTAAACGCAGAAAAGTGTGTGTTTGGAGTGCAGTCCGGGAAATTCCTGGGGTATGTTATAAATGAGCAAGGGATACAGCCTGATCCAGACCAGCTTAATGCTTTACTGCAAATGGAGCCTCCTCTAAATGTTAAGGAAGTACAACGATTGACTCTGGAGGTTGGTTGCATTAAATCGATTCATTTCAAGGTCTTCGGACAGGTGTGTCCCGTTTTTTCAAACTTTGAAAAGTGCAAAAGACTTTGATTGGTCCTCACAGTGTGATGAGGCCTTCGATGAAATCAAAAATCATTTGTCATCCCCCAAGACTTTGTTTAAACCCGTTGATGAAGAGACTCTTTTCATATACTTGACAGTCTCTAGTTGTGCCATAAGTGCAGTATTGGTAAGGGAGGTAGATAATTATTCTCGTCCGGTGTATTACATTAGCAAGAGTTTGATTGATGCAAAAAACACTATTTGAAGCTTGAAAAATTAGCACTAGCCCTGGTGATTGCTGCGAGGAAGATGAGACCTTATTTTCAGGCTCATCCCATTATTGTCCGGACGCCTTTTCCCTTAAAAAACGTTCTCCCAAAAGGCCGACATTTCAAGTCGAATGACTAAGTGGTCAGTGGAATTGGGAGACTACGGTATTGATTTTGCCCCTCGGACAGCAGTCAAAGCCCAAGCGGTGTCATATTTCTTGGTTGAATTTCACTGAGATAGGGATACTAAGCAAACAACTGGTGTGAAAGACAAAAAAGTCTGGGTCATCCGGACTGATGGTGGATCAAGTACCATGGGATGTGGTGCTGGGGTTGTTTGACCTCTCCATACGGTGACAAAATGTACCAAACTATATGTTTTGCTTTCAGGGCTTCTAATAATGAGTCTGAATATGAAGCTGCTATAGCTGGTTTGAAATTACCTCTTATTTGTGGAGCCAAAAGGGTCAAGTTAATGAGCGATTCTCAGCTTCTAATCCATCATGCACAAGGTCAATCCAAAGCCAAAAAGGAGCAGCTAGTTAAATACTTACTTCTTCTCAAAGAAGTGGCACTTAATTTCAAGAGCATCATCTATGAACACATACCCCGAACAAAAAATATACTAGCAGACTCCTTGGCAACCATAGCCTATACTAAGTCCTACACTTGGATTCATGTGCTGGAGTTCCCATCCATTCAAATCAATCCGGATAAGGGAGAAGAAAATTTCAATATACAGATGAAACAGCCTAAAGATTGGAGATTTCCTCTCCTTCAATATCTCTCAGATGTTATCTTGCCTCCAGAAAAATCAATAGCAAGAAAAGTAAAGTACAAGGCTCGTGGTTTTGTCATCCTAAGAAATATTCTTTATAAGAAGTCTTATAGTAAACCCCTCTTACGATTTTTGGGGGTTGACGAGTCTCAAATAGTGCTCTCCGAGTTACATGATGGCGATGGATCAGCTCAGTGTGGATTCAGGGCTCTAACAAGAAGAGTTTTGTTAGCTGGGTACTATTGGCCCTCCATAATGCAAGATGCTAGGGAGTTGGTAAAAAAAGTGTGACCCATCCCAGAGATATAGCAATGAAATTCATATCTCAGCCATCCCGTTAGACTCGATTTCTGAGCCAATCCCTTTTGCTCGATGAAGGTTGGATCTAGTGGAATCTACCCATGGCACCAGGGGGCGCAGAACTATAATCGTTGCTATTGATTACTTTTCGAAGTAGATCGAAGCAGCTCCATTGGCAGGTACGACATAAAAATCTGTTATAAAATTCATTTTATCCAATATCTGTTGCAGATTTGGAATTCCATAAAAGATAACAACAGACAATGAGCCACAGTTCGACAACAAAGAAATGGAGAGTTTCTGTGCCTCTAGAGGCATACAACATTGCTTCTCTTCTACTTTCCACCCACAAGAAAATGGTCAGGTCGAAGTGGCCAACAGGACAATACTGTCCGGTCTAAAGAAGAATTTAGAAAGGACTGCTGGAAAATGGCCTAGTTATTTGCAAGAAGTTTTGTGGGCTTACCAGACCACTCCCGGGGCTGCAACACAAGAGTCTCCCTTTGCCTTAGTATATGGGATGGATGCCATAGCTCCCATAGAAGCTACTCTCCCTTCATTTCGAGTTCATAATTTTTCCGAACACGCTAACGAGGTGGAAATCAGAGGCCAGCTTGATTTAATAGAAGAAAGAAGAGTTAAGGCTCACCTTAGAGCTGCACACTATCAAGGTTTGATGAGAAGTAGGTTTACTTCTAAAGTTAAGAGAAGGGATTTTCAGCCAGGGGATAAGGTATTGAGAAATGTTTTCCTACATACTAAAGAGAAGCAGTTCGGTAAGTTGGCTCCAACTTGGGAAGGACCCTATGTGGTCATTGAAAAGATTAAGCGTGGGACATACCGGCTCCAAGACAAAGATGGAAGGATTTTGAATCACCCCTGGAACATTGAAAACCTCCGGTTGTACTTGGAATAGAAACTATGTAAATATTTACTTGCTTAACAGTTCATGTAAATATTTGGGGGCATACTCTTTACTACCTTGGTGGCGCGAGGAGGTTTTAATGAGGTGTCTGGCTTTTTTAATATATTTTGATGCCTTTTTAAAAGATTCGGAGTGTTTCAATTAAAAGCTTTCTCTGAATTTTTTTATCAATAGTAGACCAGATTAAATTGGTGGAGTGATGACTACTTAAACATTGGTCATTAGAGAATTTAAACACTCTCACTTTAAATTACTTGTGAAATAACTAAGGGCTGTTTAAACATTAGCCACCAAAATTGAAACAAAATCATGAAACGATGCAGGAGTTATGCAAAATGAAATTACTCATTAAAACATACGAAATGCCTTGGCCATCCAAGGACTTTGAGTTTTCAAAACAAGAAAGGTTTATCCGGACAAGGACCGGACACGGTTACAAAAAATTCCTTGGCCATCCAAGGACTTCGGTTCAATCACAACAAAATTAAAAATATAAGTGATACTTTAAGACTGAGCCTTTGAAGATGGCTCAGCCTCACTTGGCTTTTTCTTCTTTGGGTCATCATCTGGACTCTCCCCGGTCTCTTCTTCTTCATTACTGGTGTCCTCACTGGAGTAGTTGTACTTATCACCCACAAATATGGTATGATGAGGAATGTCTTCGTACTCCACAAATCTCCATAAATCCCCCAAGGTCTTCATCGGAAATTTCTCATGAAACAATAGAACCATATCTGACCTAACCTCAGCATACCTTGCCTCCTGAGAATCTATCACCTCATTGGTGTAAGCATCCATCATAGCCTGGATTATTTTCTCCTGCTCCCTCAACAAGTCAGCCTTTTCTTGCTCAGCCTTGGACACCCTATTCTCAAGAGAGACCTTGTCATTAGTTAAGGCCTGAATGGTGCTATCTTTGGCCTTCACCTCTTCTTTTGATGACCGGAGGTCTCTTTCCAGGATAGATTTCTTTAGTTGGAGTTCTTTGACAACTCCTTTCGAAGTGGCCAACTTGTTGGCCAAGTCTTCCTGAAGTTTCTTCAACTCCTCATTCTCTTTCCTCAATGCCTCAGTATTTTGGCTGGCATTAAGAATATCGCTAGACAGTTTCTATTTGTCAGAATTAAGGGTGTTGATGATGGCTGACTGATTGCGTACTTGCTTTTCCAAAATAAGTACTGGCTGGACATTGCTCAGAATGGAATGAGCAATGACATCCCTTTCGCTTGAGACAGAAAAAGACTTACCGTTGAATGTGACGGTGTTTGAAGAATTTGGGGGGAGGTAGGGCCCAGGAAAATCATCTATGGGGAGGTTTTCAAAGTAGAGACCAAGCCCCTCAAGCCCAGTAATATCGACACCATCAATACTGATATCCCCTCCTCCAATTTCTCTGGTTTGAAAGTTGGTGTGGTTTATTTTTGTCTGAGGGTAAGTTTGTAATTTTTGTTTAGAGTTTGTGGAAGTTTGTAAGTATTTAATGTTTGAGTAGAGAGTAGAGGTAGAATTAAGCAGTCTGGTTGTATTTAATTTTCATTATTCTGATTTAATATTGGTGGTTGGGTATTTATACCCTTACATCTGGGCCTCATGGGCTCTCGGGTCATGTTTAATGGACCCAGGTCAAGTTTAAGGACCCATGAGCTCTTAGTAGGAGAGCAGGAAGCTTAGTCAAGAAGTGATTAGGTTTTTAAGTACTTTAGTTCTTGTTCGGACATTCCAATGGATGAGGTGTTTGAACTGCCCTGTCCGGTTAGGTGGTCTTTGTCCGAACTGTCCCTGTCCGAAGAGGTAACAGAATCCGGACTCATCAAAAGTCACCAGGGATTTCTTCTGCTCGAGTAGGATCAGTAGGGTCAACTGGAGGTAGTGGCTCCGGATCCCGGAGAGAAACCTCATCTCCCTTGGAAGTTTTCTTTCTCTTGGCGTCCCAGCCTTCACCTTCTGCTCCCCGTTTTCTGTCCTTTTTTAGGACCTTTTGAAGTTTTGAAGACCCAACAGCTTCCTTGATGCTCTCGTGTTCCACCACCTGTAGTAAGGCATCATCAATTTTCCCTTGACCTTGTCCCTCGAGATTTTTTGGGACAGCTTCTTCCACCTCAGTATGATAGGCCTCTGCCACACCTCGCCCGGCCTTAGCCTTTTTGCCCTTCATCTTGCTTGGGGCTTTAGCTCTGCTTGACAAGATCAGTTTTCCATCTTTTCCCTCTGTCTTCCGGAGGATCACTCCTGGAGGGGGTGGAGTAGTTAATTCCTCCCAAGACAGATCCCTCCGGTCTGATGTATTCCACAGATAAGATCTGGCTAGATTGCCTCCGGTAAAGTAGTTGTGGAAGCGGTTTGCCCATTTTTGACCTGTCCAAGCATTCAACTTGGCACAAGTAGTCTGCCCGGCCTCTAGGTAATCGTTGAAATCCTTGGGCAACACTACCAAAAGGCAAAAGGAAAAAGAGTTAGATAAAAAAATTTATAAGTGAAAGTAGAAGTATCTGGTGAGATTATTACCATCACTTCGCCAACTGCTGGTGAGCATGCTTGGGTTGACACCAGCTTTAATTTTCTTTCCGTTCTCCCAAGCACCGCTGATGAACAGAAATTGAGTCTTCCAGCCTTTCTCTGACTCAAGTAAGTCATCCACTACCTTGTAATTGTCACCCATGTTGAAGTGATAGAAAGGTATGACATGATTTCTGCAGAGGGTTGCCACAGCCGAAAATTGCTCCATCGGAAGAGGAATTCTGGAGAGCCTTGAGGCCATAATACATGCCATAAGGGTGAACCATGCATTAGGACTTAGCTGGGTTGGGCAAAGCTTAATCAGATGAAAATATCTGACTATTTCTGGGTCCAAGGGAAACCTAAGTCCCCATTTGAATAGCTCAGTATAGAAGACAATCTCGTTGAGCTTACAATCCATGGGCGTCTCCGGATCGATTGGGATCCTTACTTTGACATTCTTTGGAATACCCCACTTTGTCCTTATCCGGCCAAGTTCAGCTGTGTGAATGAAAGCGTACTTGATTTTCTGCATGGCCAGCAAGTATTTAACGTTTACCTTGTGAAAACAAGGCCCCACCTTGCCTACAAGGCACTCCGACAGTTCCGGGTGCTTTAAACATACTTTTTCCTTACCTTTTCTCTTCCTAGCCATGGTAGTTTCACTTGTTTGCCCGGAGACATCAGTCTCGAAAGGGGCTTGTTCAATGTTATCCTCCGTTATATCCTCAATTACCATGGAGGGGTTGTCAACTGTATTAGGAAGAGAGGGGTTGGTGATTGGCTCAGTAAGCCCTTCAGATTGTTGAGCATCCTTTCCCTCTTGGGTTCTAGATTCCGGTTGGGGCTCGGACCCGGAGGTCTCTTTTCGAAGACTTGAGCTAGTTGCCTCCGGTCCGGACAGCTTGTCCTTGGAAGTTTTGATGGGTGCTTCTGACCCTGTAGTTTTACTTTTTACCCCGGATTTCGAAGGCGTGGATTTTAGTTTAGGCTGTGTGCCACCAGCCTGCCCTTTTACCAGATGACCCTTTGGTCTATCTACCAGCTTCTCCGGGGAGATATCAGCATCTGACCCCATGGAAATAAATGGGGAAGGTTTCTTGAAACTTGTGACTGCCTGTCCTGGTTCAACAACAGGCTCCGACTCTTGAACCTATGAGCCCGAGACGATTGGTGAAAGGATGGACTGGAACAACCTCCTAGGTTTAGCACTTTTAGTTGAAGAAGAACCCTGGTCAGGCTCTGAGCTTGGTGTTTCTGGTTTATTAACAGGGGAAACAGGGAGGCCTGCAGCGATGCGTCTTTCTCGTTCAACCTTTTGAGCCTTTTTCAACTCTGACAAATTGAGCCACCCACCTTTTACTAAAGCGTATCTTGCTGTGAACATAAACTCACACAAAAAGAGAGGTTTTTTAAGAGATAAAAACTTTGAAGATTAACAGAGTAAAGATGAAGGAGATGATAAAAGTGTGAAAAGTGAAATGATTTATAGTAAAAGAGCAAAAGATGCTTCGTGTGACGAATCAGGGAAGGACATGTGTCCCACGATCTCTAGTAAAACTGCTCAGCTTCTAAGGGTTTCAGTCTGTCCGGATAAAGTCGTTACACATTTTCGAAATGTCCGGACAAAGTTATCACTACACTTGAGCTATTTTTTAGGTATTGCCAAAGGACTTCGAACACAACCTAAAAAAGGGGCTATTGATGAGTTCAGAATTTATTGCCACTCTTTATGAGGACCGGACAGGGGCAATTCGGACAACATCCACCCATTGAACCGTCCGAACTGAACTAATGTACTAAAAACTTAATCACTTCATGACTAAGCTAATTATCTACCTGTTTAAAACTAATGGGTCTTTGAACTCGACACAAATCCATAAGTCAACCCGAAAGCCCATGTGGCCCACAATTAAGGGTATAAATACCCAACCACTTTCATTTAATGAGGGTAATGAAAATTAAATACAACCAGGCAGCTCAATTCTCCCTTTACACTCTATCCAAACTGATCGTGATGGGATGCATTGTTGCTGACACTTGGACCCTGGAATGTACAAGGTGATGTCATGCATGTCCAATTATTGTTTGTTTCAAGTTATGGAGTTTGTTTGACATTCATCAAAAATTAGATATCGAACAACTTTTCAAGATATTTTATATCTTCAAACTGTTTCAGGTGTTCAATGAGTATTAAGATACAACACATTAATGTCGAATTTATTAAGATAAACAAATCATAGGGTTTGTATAATTACAATGCAAGCACTTCAGATGTCCAGTCTCTGAACTGATAGGCAAACCTGGTACCCCACATGCGTGGGAAATTTTAGGAAAATCATGTAAGGAAATCTTTATGGGGCCCCATATATTAAGGAACGATTGTTGTGAGTGTATGCCACCCCATGAGAAGACTATCTCACATATCTATTGATTGTGTGCAACTGTTGCATGATATCATTTCTGTATTTACAAACATAATACTTGCGCGTAATAGTTTTTACAGTGTGGAAGCGTTCATTTAGCTTACCACAAATCAGTCAATGCGAGCCCTAATAGAAGACTGGGTTGATTTAAGTTATAAACTAGAACCAATAATATTTAAGCTTATAGTACTGAATCCAGAGGTAATGTATAGCGTGTTAGTGCCAACCATAAAGTTGTTTAAAAGGAAAAACTCAACATCCTTAAGAAATCGTGCAAAGTTAAATTAGTAAAGTAGCTTCAAGTTTCAGCTTTTGTAACGTCATAAAGTTTTTGACAAGAACATTAAAATTCTTTATGACACCAAAAAGAGTTACAAGAACATTAAGATATTTTATGGTGAAACTAGAGAATTTAAACTTTAGTTTATTTATTACTGTAAAAAGTTATACAAGAACAATAGAAATATTGTGAAGTAAAGGCAAAATTCAGTTTAAGCTTTCATAAGATCACATTCACATTTTATATGTTTAATTATGGAGTATTATAACACACAAAAAAATTGATGTAAGATAATTTAGTTAATATATTCAGAAGGTCTTAGACCAAATAGGTTTCATTCATGTGAAAAGATTGACTTTTTATGATAACTTTTATATTAAGGACTATTTCAAAGGTCATGCACATCTTCGCACTTTCTTAATAAAGAGCACCACTAAATAAATATTAAGATCAACTTTGTCCGAATGAAAAATTGATGTATATATATAAATCTATGAATTAAAAAATAAGTTGCAAAAGTTAATTGGTCCACAAAAAGATTAATAGGTTTGTAACAATCATATTCTAATCTCATAAAGTCACCAATCTGTAGTAATTAGAGATTAATTCATGATATTTAGCTTAAGTATCTCATTAGTTATATCATAATCTATCAAATTTATAATCTATTTTGATTTTGATGTTAACATAATAAAATATTATGAACTTCATAATTTGAGTGAGATTTGATTAATATCTATAATTATTTTTTGATTTAGTTACCATAAGTTTTATTGACCTATTTCATGCTCCTAATTTTTTACATTTATAGGTGACGTGTCTTATATTTTAAGAAACCAAAAGTTATCACGATCACTCTTGATAATTATGTTGGTATATCACAAAGACATACATTAATAACATGTTAAATTATTATGTGTAAAAATGAAGAACCTCTGATTTACTTGAGTTGATTTGAGATAGACTCAAAATCTCAAGACTAATTTGGAAATTTTGAAGATACACAATTTCATATGTTTAGAATATTTAAGTTTTGATGTACATCATCAATATTCAATATTTAGTATCGCATGGTAACACAAATAAATCCAGACAAGTATGAAGAAATTTAAGTGCATGAATTTATGGGTTAATTGAATTTTAAATCGAAATTTTCATTTTAGACTTGCACATTTTACGAGAATAAAAATTATCTCAGATTTACTTATATATAATAATGAAAATACATACAGTTTCTTAAGTCGACGAAATAATGATAGAAAAAATAAAACAAAGTCCATTCATTTAGTTGCGATTATGATAACTTCGAAAAATTAATGTTTATCTTTTCTATCTCCCTTTTCTATGATTACAATTCCCAACGTCTTTCACCAATAAAACATTCATGTGGGCATTCTTAGTCTTGAGAGAACGAGTCCACATTTAACAAAATACAATAAACAATATATGATTTAACGAACCTATATATTAATAATTAGATTACCAAGTTCAAGAAGAGTAACAAATAAAAGAAAACATAATAAAACCAATCATACAAAACAATATGTAACATGGTTCAGATTGCGAAGAAATCTTACATCCACGAGATATGAACGCTCGTTTTATAAATAAATAGGTTACCAAAAGACTCTAAAAACAAAGGACTCACTTATTCTTTGTTACGAAAGATGACGTGAGCTATTTAGAGTTAATCTCTTATCTGACTTTTCTTTCAAAAACCTAGAGCTATTTCACTATCGGAGGAAATTTACATCTCATGAAACTCGTTGTCAATCATATTTCACATTTCACAACAATATCTTCTCTTATTTATAGGTTTAGGGAAAATCCAAATTCTACATCAGACGCTCTTGATTAAATCTTATTAATCAATGGTTAAAATAAAATATACTCTATTAATATAAGAAACCTCATAAATAGTAAATCTTAATTAATATAAAAAACATAATTCATAAAGAGAATTTAACCAATATAAGAACACTAAAATAGGAGACCTAACATATCTTTAGATTAAAACGCTTCTGATTAACTCACTCCAGACCATCCTACTTTGGCTCAACACATATTAACTTCGACCCACTGGTCATTAGTCTTCTACAACTTGTCTCAAACCTTAGGATAAGCATATTTCTCAGAAACTAAGTAATGACCCAAGCACAATAGAGTTTCAATAGTTTTTTTTCTAATCTATGTCTTTGGTATACCCAACTATTCCCATATAGTCCTACGATAATACCTTTGTAAATGAATTACTTCTAACATAAACCTAACAATTGTCCATATAGGATTTTACTAACTCCAGTATCTGTTGCATCCAATTTTACACTCTTTAGATACCAACTCACCTAAATCCTAGACTTGCACCGATCTCATACAGTTCGTGAGCGTTAAATCAAAAATACACTGGTCAAAGTATCCAAAATATTTTCTTCGTTAGTAATATTAACCACATTCACTTGCTCCTTCTATATTATATCTCAAATGAAGTACAGATTAATATCTAAATATTTAGTTCGATCATAGAACTTCAAATGTTTCATCAAATGAATAAAACTAGTGTTGTTATAGAATATAACCACATCTTGATGAATACCAGATAACCCGAAATAGTTTTCCTTATGTCAGCCTATGTAATTGGAGTTCACATAACCTTTCAACACTATATCACATGTCTATTTGATTGTAACATAACCCTAAGTAGCCAAGCCATTCAAGTATATTATAAGCCACTTGAGTTCATTCTAATGCATCTTTCCGGGATTTGACATGAATCTATTTAAAACACTTATGACGTAGGCAAGATTAGGTCTTGTGCAAATCATAGCATACATAATGTTACCAATAACATTGTCATAAGGTATATCTAATATATAAATCTCATATGATACGTTTCAGGTTCAAGAACATCTCCCTCTATTTCAATCGATAAAGTATAAACAATTACATCAACAAAACCATAGATATTCGATTATTTTCTTGGTCTCTCTTTTTTATCCCTCGTCAGATGATAATTTTTAAATTCATATAACTCTTCCATCTGATCATTTGAGGTCCCTGGACCAACAAACCTTTCTCTACTTTAGGACCATGTAGCGCTTAAACTTCCTCTATATGACCGAAAGTGGAACCATGCCCAATATCTTCTTCGTTAGAAGCATTACCATCTTCACTTTGTAGATCAAATCAATCATCAACATCACATGTCTTCTGAAAGTACTAGGTTGAGTCACCACCAGCTTCTTCAGTGACATATCCTCTTCATTGAAAACTACATCCCTGCTTATCAAAGCCTTATGAAGTCTAGGTTCAAGGTAACAAAACCTATACTATTTTTCTCCTTCCAGATAGCCGATAAACATTTAAATGCTCGTGGCCTAAGCTTATCCTGCTCCACATGCACGTAGGTATAACATTCAAAAAATTTCAGATATTCTAGCTAAGGTTTCTCTCCAGTCTAGGCATCTTGAGGATATAGAAATTTAAGTACTGTAGAGGAACTCATGTTGATAACATATATATACAATCATTGTCACGACTTCTCCAAATAACATTTGACCCATAATAGATGGATTAAGCATACATCTAACCCATTCTCTTTAAGTTTCGATTCATTTCATCAACAGCCTCATTCTGTTGGAGAGTTCCACTTACAAATCGGTTTCTAGCAAGACCAAACTTTACACAATAGCTAGTGAAATCCTTGTTTACATATTCCAAACCATCATCAGTACAAATTTTCTTTAATACTTTCCCGGTTTGATTCCCTAACAAATTCTTCCAGTTCACAACGACAACAAAATACTTTATCTTTGGTCTTTAAAAGTACACTTTCCAGAAATAATAATCAATCAGCGACATAAAAACTATTGCACCACCTATTGTAGGTTCCATGTTGGACGTCAAAGGTTTGAATGAACATAATCTGGTACTCTACTGGATGTTTGGTTGATTGACATAAACTTCATTCTCTTACTCTTACCTAATAAACATCTTTCAAAAACGCTGAGCTTTTAAATTGGCACATTAGCTAAAAACCCATATTTACTTAGTTCACTAAGTCATTTCTCATTTAAATAACCCAACGGATGATGCCACAAACATGGTAGAATCTTGTACAATAATATATACATCCTCTAGGTAAACCTTTCCTCATCTAGCATCCCAATAAAAAGATGATTATGTTTAACATCGGGTTTATATCTTACGTTGTTAATTACTCTTTTAAGTCGTCTAAAAAACTTGACCCGTACCATTCCAATCCCTTAGGCATCGCATGATTCATCATTCTCGAGGATGACCCTTCTACTATCAAGCATTCACAGGTCTTCAAAAAAATGCATATTGGAAGTTATGGGAAATGACACACCCGAATCCAACATCCATTTATCGTTCTACCAACAAAATAAGAAGTTATTAACCCATCAGCGTATTCATGATCATAAGACACCATTGCGACATTTCCGGATTTTGCCTTCATATAGATTTACCCTTTCCCTTACAACCCCTCACACTCAGTATGTGCCCTTCAGAACAACACTTTATAACACTTTTATATAGAATACCTTTGGAATTTAAGGAGCTCTAGACTCCGACCTTCGTTAGACAATCTTTTTTGTATAACATGTTGTCCACATACTCTTCACACTCTTCTTATAGAGATCTACATCTCTAACCTACATATCGTGATTGATCGACCCTTTGACTATTAATCTATACTCACCATACCACTTTTTTGGGAGAGCTAATACAACGTTCGACAAAAGGTAAGAACTGATATACGATTAAACAAACCTGTGGACGAAACAATCTAATTACCATATTCAAGATGAGCATGAAATAAAAGATAGCGTAATAAAAGATAGCGTAATAAAACCAAACACAAAAGATAGTATGTAACTTGGTTTTTGGACGATCCATGTTTATTAATGATTTAAGTTGGTATGGATTTGCTTCAATTCCACTTATTGACAACATACCCAAGGAACTTCCCACTTCGAACTTTAAAAGAACACTTCAAATTATTCAACTTCTGATTAAATTTTATCAAATTCTCAAAAACTTCAGATAGAACTTCAATTTGTAGACGTTTGGTATTAGTCGTAACAATCATGTCATCTATGTACACTTTCATATTATTTCCCAAACTCATCTCAAAATTTAGATTAAACAACTTTTGATAAGTTGATCTAACGTGTTTTAACCCAAAATGTATTACTCTATAGTAATACAAACCCCTCTATGTTTGAAAAGCACTAAGGTCGTCATCATTTAGATGCATCTGACTAGGATTGTACCCTTAATATACATCCATGAATGATAAAAACTAATGCATCAAAAGCTGCATTAATCAACTAAACAATCTGAGGAAATAAAAATACATATTTAAAACATGCTTTATTAAGATCAATAAAATCCACATGCATCCTAAATTGACTATTCTTTTTCTTAACAAAAACCGGATTAGGTACCTTTGTTAGATACTATGACTCTCAAATATAACCAAGCTTCGTAAACCTTTCCATTTCCTTGACGATGTCCTCCATCTTTCTTGAGAAAAAAACCCTCATATTTTGACGAACTGCTCTCAATCTTCCATTAATTACTAACTCATAAAAAATAAACGAAGAACTTATCATAGTCAAATCAACAAAATTCGAAGGCAACCCATCCTCATTATCTTTCAGCAAATTTACCAATTTTTCTTTACAACTTTGACTCCAATGAATTTTAACTTTAACCACTCGTCCACTAGACAACTCTTTACTATCCACTTTAATAAAAAATTCACCATAATTTATTTATTTCCTATGATAGTCAACCTCCTTCTCAAGCCCCAATAATTCCCTCGGTTGGCGACCCATTAGTTGCTAGGATGAAAAATTTGAAGCATCCAAAGCAAGCCCATACCAATTTGTTGTCGCTATTTTACTTTCCCTAATAATCCCAACAAAATATATGACCCGATACTTGATACACTAGGGAAATGATGAAGTAGTAACCACTATTTTGTGTAACCAAGCCGACCTATTATCGCATTATAAGGCCTTTTAACATCACTAAAAACACACAGAGTCCTCACAGGTTTTTTGGTATTACCATACCCAAGATTCAAGGAAAGATCAATTTCTGTGACACAACTATATGATTTAACTTTGTAACTCTTTAATTATATATCGACCCACTTGTATACCGAAACTCTAATCATCTTATCATAACTTCTCTTGAGGATGATATTAGCCAAGTTACCATTATCTATCACAATAAGAGTAATCATGACCCCTGAAATATCCAAACTAATAATAAGTGCTACCTTTTAAGGAGTAACAACTCCCCGTAAATCATAATCAATAAAAGATAAATCAACGAACAACATTCTATAGTGATAGTATGATGACTTTTTTACTACATGCACAACTAATTTTTTACCTTTCTTTAGAAAATGAGTTTTTTTCTGACAAAGTGTCACCCTCAGAGATAGTATGCAACCACTACTTCCTATTTTCATATCTCTTTCTTTGCAACTTCACATCTTGACGCAAATCATTATTTTTTGTTCATTCTTCTCCTCACTTTTCCTTTTAACAAAACCAGTCAACTCTCCATTATTTATCAACCTTTGAACTTCATCCCATAATTGGAAACAATCGTTAGATATATGGTTGTGGGCTTTATAATATGCACAAAAGTATCTCTTAGGCATTCTATTTTTTCGAGCCAACATTTGACGAAGTGGTCTAAAATTATTATTTTTTTCTTTCATCTTATAGAAAATAGTAGCGATGTTCTCGGTTAACAATGTATACCTTCAGGTTGGATTATCATCATAAGAGAACTTCAACATATTCAAATGAATTTTGATGATATCATCATTTTTCACTCCATCAACTTTTTTCCTATTCAACACCGCAACTTTCGAGTCTTAAACTTTAGAATAACCCCCAACTAAACTTCTTGATTCCTTAACCCTAATAAACTAATACCATCTCGCTTAAATATCCCCACATTATCGCCTGGAAATATGACAAGATCTTCATATAATTTTCCCTCCAAAATTAGACCTCTTTTAAAGGAAACAATAACTACATCTTTTTTACAACTTAGTAAGACAATCATATCATGCACAATTCATTAAACATAACTTTTCAAGGTTTCATATTTTATATCGTAAAAAATCATTATGGAATTTACATCTTTCTTATAAGCTCTATTACCAATGAAATGATTTATGAAAACAGACCAAAGCCCCTCAAAATTTTGGATTGTCCCATTAGATAAAAAATTAAACCAATCCAAAGCATTTCTGTTAAATGTCATGGAAAACTCTACGCAGATATCATCAACATTAAATCCTATCATCATTTTCATAAACTACTCCAAATTATGTTCAAGATCACACGAACCATCATAAGTTTCAATGCGATATGGATTAAAATTTCTTAGAAGTTTTCTTCTAGAATTTTATTAACGAAATAAGATTCCTAAATCATATAATTCGCTATTTCAAGCCTTTTCTTAATTATACATCATTACTTTTTTTCATTTAATCTTCTTAGACTCAAAATTACTTGATGTCATTTGCACTAAAATAAATCCATTTTTCCATTGTTTATTTTCCTTACTATCTTTCATATGCCTCTCTTTTTTCTTCATTTCACGTATGAAGTTTACCCATATATATATATATATATCATTTTTTTGGTGAAACTTGCATCAGAAACCCTCCTTACTCACTCGCTACTTTGTTTTACTCTTCGATTTAATTTTCTCCATCAACAATTATAAAGCTTCGATAATTTCTCAAATCTTACTTTAGCTTTTTGTTCCCTTTCAAATTCTAACCGATTCAATTTGATGTACTCTCGTTTCAACTCCTCAATCCGAGCTTCCAAATTTTGGACACCAAGAGGCGTTGTAGGTATAACTTGACTTGTGAGATTTACAACTTACACGATATGACAAACAAATCCTTAAGCACAATGTCGCGTCACCAAATCTATCATGAACGTGATTAGTTCCAAACACTACACCAATTAGCTGATTTCGATTCACTAGTCACTTGAAGAGTTCTCTATTCTATTGTACTACAAGTACTAGAAGACATACCTAGAACTTGATTTCCAGGTACCGATTTTTCTTCATCAATAGGTGAATTTAATGTAATTCATGGAATTTCCACCGAAGTACCTTGAATCAAGCAAATTACTGGGGAGGTTCTTTCAATTCCCGATTTCATCATCACTGTTGGTAAACAAAATAACAAACTTTCGAAAGAAACTATTTTAAAAAAACAACGGAAAATTTGTTACAAAAAATTCTCTCCAAATAGTTAGTCAAAATGATGAACTAAAACAAAGAAAGAAAAAGAAAACTATATAATATATATTTCTTATTTAAATATGTGATTAGTCTCCAAATGATAAATTTGTTTCCTATTTATAGAATATACATGAAATATTCTCTCAATCACTAAATTACACACGTTTTTTATCACTAAATTAGACGTGTCATTCTCGGACAAATGTCTAACAATTTTTCTTGACAACGACATATAAAATGACATGTGTAAATAACTGTTTAACTAACTCTCCATGTGCTCGTCTTATCTCTTCACTTTTGATTTCCGCATATTGGTCTCATCTTTTGTCTTTTCATATTGGTCTCATCTTTTGTCTTTTCGTCTGGTATTTTATTACCTTCGTCTATTCCATGTTCGCCTTTGTGATATTGTCCGCTTTGGGCCCAGTGGCCCGCACGGCTTTGCTTTTGGTCCACTTCCAAAATGCCTCACACTAATGGAGATATATTCTTAACTTATATACTGATCTTTCTTCACATGTTTTAACCGATGTGGGATGTGGGACTTTTGGTCGCACCTAACACTATCTATCATTTACGATTTTGTTAATCTTCAGAATAAGCTTACCTCATCCTCAAAAGAAATATATACAAAATATAACTTCTATAATGTATTATAGGCGTTCCGGTCGGATGGAATTGGTCATAAGTTATGGTGGTGGATTAGACCATAATTGGGTAACTGTTAGGTATGAGTAGTTTTTTTATATTTGGTGGATAGATATGTCTGGATTGGGTGGTCTAAAATGGTGGTTTGATTCTGGGTATTTCTTTGTGGCATTTTCTCTTTATGAGCCAATCGATCTTAAACTATTGTCAATAGTTAAAAAGGAAAACTAAATGAAAAAGAAACACTCAGTGATGAGAAACAAGATGGGAAGAATTGTTTTGCCTTATATTTATAAACTAATTTACACAGCTATAAGAATACGATATCGGAAGAAACGAAGTATTTCTTAATGTTATTAGATCATCTAAATCTTTGTAAACTGACATGCTTGACGCAGATATCTCAAAGCTTTCTTGTGACTCAAGAAACCCATAAACCAGAACTCAAATTCATCTTCTGTAACTATTTCTACGTACTTTTCCAATGGCTTCGTCACATTCGCGCTCTCGTTAACCATCTTTATTTTCGCTAAAGGGATCGAAACCTTGTAGTGAACTTTGACCAGCTCTCCATTAGGTGAGTTTAATTTGATGGAGTTTTGACTGCAGAAGGAGACTTTGTGTGTAGTGATAAAAAGGAGGCCTGTAATAGGACCAGCTGTTGTCGATAGACAACAATGGCTAGCCTTCAACAGTTTTTCTCCCTCCTTTACACTAAACCGCCTCCTGAAAATGTTTTCGATACCTCGTCTTCCCTGAAGAATTGACCGGAGCTTTCCCTTCACAGTTTCCTTGATCTTGGGTCCTAGTTTCACTGAGTTTGCGATATTATGACTTGGTTGAGGTGTGTTGACAGGTGGAGGTAGATAGAACTTGGGTTCCTTATTAGCTGAAAAGGCTAATAGAGTGATTGGTATTCCAATAACTTGGTGATTTTGTTTCTGGGAGTTGATGTTCTTCATTTATCAAGACTGTTGTTTGGTTATTATTGTAATGACTTGTGTTTGGTAGTTATGTTTCTTATGAAACCTTGTTTATATACAAAGATGAAACACATATTAAGAGAGCGACAGCGTAGTTGAGTCTTAGTCTCTTCAACTTTATGAGTCATCTCAACATCATTAGTGACAATAAAGTTAACTTTTACACGTTTTTTTGTTTCTTCTTTTGCAAATTAGGAAAAAAAACCACAAGATGCTATATGCCGACTTTCTTGCTTCGTAAGGTTTGATGGACTACTATTTTTTAGATGCGATTGGATTACTAATCACATAATTATTTTCTTCCTGAAGAATAATAATCTAATATTTTTTTTTATATCTTTCCGCCTAAAAATCCATCATATAAAATGCTAAATGATTACATGAATGCCATTAAAAAAATCTGACCCTTTTGATTTGATTTTAGTTTTTTCATTGAGCGCGTAAGCTTTACACGATGGCCTTTTAGCTTTATGATGCAATCTTTTTTCAAGAATTGTTTACAAGCAAACAAAATAACATAAAAAACTTAACGAAATCTGCATCCACATGAATTCACCTACTTTTTCTAGTTCGTTTATTGTTCATTCAGCAGATTCCCTAGGGTCAGCTAACAAGCTTGATAATAGATTTGGGACTAGAGCCGGGCTTGTGGTCAACCCATAAAAGCGCCAGTTTTGAAAAGAAAAAGGTCCCACTTTTTTTATTTCCATGACAATTTTGAAGTTTTCAAAGTATATATAGATGTGAGTGAATGATATTTGCCTCAAGAAAATATATTCATCTTTGGTTTTGCTAACCGGTGCCCATAACATTTATTGTCGACTTTTGATTGGTTACATGCTAATGCAGCAATAATGACAATTTTATACTTTTTTTATATGGACATAACTATCCTGTTAGAATATTACTATACTTAAAGAGTAATATCTACCTAAATACTGCAATCTTTTATTTAATTAAATACTAATATATTATTTATCAAATTTAAGTTTTATTAATCATTGTTAAATTATTTTTATTTTTGAAGAGTATTTTTCGGTAAATCCTGTAATGTTTTATCTAATTAATATATTTATAATATTTTATTTTTGACTTTCAAAACAAAATTTAGAAAATATATTTTAATATAATTTTATTGAATTAATTTTAAGTTAGTTTTATTTTGAAATTTCTAAATACAAATTGAAAAAATCAGTTTCTAAATTATGTTTAAAAAACAGTTCTATATAATATTTTTAATTTTTTTTTTTATATATTCTTTATAAAAAAACTTGTTTTAAAAAAATCAAAACGGTTGTTTTTTAAATCACTTATATTTTTAATCCAAAAAAAGAAACTGATTTTTTATAAGAAATAAAATAGTGTTTTTTAAATTTCAAAAATGTAGTTTCTAAAATTACTTTTATTTTTGAATTTAAAATATATATATATATATATATATATATATATATATATATATATATATATATATATATATATATATTATTTTTAATTCTAAAACAACAGTACAGTATAAAAAACACGTTAATTTCACTAAAAAGTAAGTTATTAAATGTTCATTAACCGGTGCCCATGGACACCGATTAGTCAAACCCATTCATCTTTTATATATATCTTTAACCATGTAATATGAGAGGCTTTTAAGCCTTGTGATTCTCGAGCAGAGTTAACGGTTGGTATTAGATCGATTTAATTATTCCATGTATGGAGATTAAATGCTCGATTTAGTCCTCTAATAACATGAGCTTACAGTTAAAAAAATATATTTTATTTTTTGAGTTGTTGAGACTTCAAGCATATTTAGGTGATAGAGAAAATAAAATCACATGTTAGGATTATGTTGTGCATTCCAGAACATCTAAACTATGTATAAGATTGATTTTGAGAACGTTTAGGACCAAATTTTAATTCATCTAACTTTGAGTTTGTTTTTCAATTTTTCAAAGTGGTCACGGTTCGTCACAATCGGAGATAAAATCGTCGATGAACTATTTTTGGTAGACAAATTAGCTTAGGCGAACTTTGACTTCTCGTTGCAATTTTTTTTCTTCGCTTAAACGAATGGGTCAAAGATTTTTCGCGGCGATCACCCCTGATACTGATCGCGACGAACCTGTTAATATATGTTTTTTTAAATTATGAATATCTTACTTTCAAAGGCCATAAATTGGCGCTTGGTTATTTGAATCATGTAATTTTTTATTCCATTTAAAATTTAGAGATCTACATGATCATTTAGTTATATTTTGAATAAAAAATTAGTTCAATCCCAAAAGTTTAGTACATGTAATTTGTGTGTTTGATTTGTATATGGTTGACAAAGACCCTCATTTAATATAGCACTAAAAAATTTAGATCTCGAGGATCATTGATATTGTATTTGTGTTTAGTTACAACATGTTTTATACAAGTATCTTTGATATTATAGTACACTTCTCTATTCACTTGTATAATAGGTTTAGATCATGCACGTTTATAGTGGTTGTTTCAATTCGTATATCATGTTTGCGTGTTGTGTTATATGTTTAGGGGTTACAGTTATGTAACTTCATTATATGCACATGTAGAAGAATTTAGTGCTGATGAATATATGACCTCATGATGGGATGTATTGTTGCTGGCACTTGGCATCTGGAATGTACTAGGTGATGTCATGCATGTCCAATTATTGTTTGTTTCAAGTTATGGAGTTTTTTTGACATTCATCCAAAATTAGATATCGAAGAACTTTTCGAGATATTTTATATCTTCAAACTGCTTCAGGTGTTCAACGAGTATTAAGATACAACATATTAAGGTCGAATTTGTTAAGATAAACAGATCAATAGGGTTTGTATAATTACAATGCAAGCACTTCAGATGTCCAGTCTCTGAACTGATAGGCAAACCTGGTACCCCACATGCGTGAGAAATTTTAGGAAAATCATGTAAGGAAATCTTTATGGGCCCCCATATATTAAGGAACGATTGTTGTGAGTGTATGCCATCCCATCAGAAGACTATATTACATATTTATTGATTGTGTACAACTGTTGCATGATATCATTTCTGTATTTACAAACATAATACTTGCGCATAATAGTTTTTACAGTGTGGAAGCGTTCATTTAACTTACCACGAATCAGTCAATGCGAGCACTAACAGAATACTGGGTTGATTTAAGTTATAAACTAGAACCAACAATGTTTAAGCTTATAGTATTGAATCTAGAGGTAATGTATAGCGTGTTGGTGCCAACCAAACTCGTTAATGATTATAACGAGTGCCATACATATAAATTCTTAATCACAACTCTTAACCTCATAAAATTCAACCCTTTTTATGTTATATTTGTGATGATTAATATTAAGTGTTGTATGTTTGTACTCTATTTATACCTAACCCTATTTACAACTCTGTTTGTACTCTATTTGTACTCTATTTATACCTAATATTCACTGAAAATATTTAGTAATATTCTCTTTCGAAAGTGTGAAGATGTGCATGTATCTGTTTGCACATAATTTTCTTATTCATACATAACTATACGTATGTATTTTCTTTATAGATATTATTTTTCCTTACTAAGCACGTATTTCAATACAAATGAAGTTCATTGAAAATTTTCATTTTTTGTTATATTTTTCATGGCATTTGCTACCGAAAGAAGGTCTAGCAATTCCGTGGACAATATCATGATCCAATTTTTGGATTTATACAATTAAGTTTTTATCATTTCCTTATTCATCACATTCAAACAGAGTTAATTGGTAAAATTAGAACATTATACCTTAAATATAATGAATATATTTTTAAAGAAATTTGTACATTTAGGGACATCTTGTACAAGAAATATCGTCTGGTATGATATATTGAGTAAATAACCATTATCTTAGGAAAAAATAAAAAATATTTGTTTAGTTTCAAACGATAAGGATTTGATCATTCATTATCGATCATCTTTTTATTCCCTTATAGGAATCAACGTTCATTCGCACTTAATAATAAACAGTTGTAGTTGTTTAAAAAGGAAACACTCAACATCCATAAGATCACATTCACATTTGATATGTTTAATTATGGAGTATTTTAACACAAAAACAATTTGATGTAAGATAATTCACTTAAGATATTTAGAAGATCTTACACCAAATAGGTTTCATTCATGTGTAAAGATTGACCCTTTATGATAAATTTTATATTAAGGACTATTTCAAAGGTCATGCACATCTTCACACTTTCTTAATAAAAAGAATCAATAAATAAATATTAAGATCAACTTTGTCTGAATGAAAAATTGATGTATATATAAATCTATGAATTAAAAAAATAAGTTGTAAAAGTTAATCGATCCACAAGAATATTAATAGGTTTGTAACAATCATATTCTAATATGATAAAGTCACCCATCTGTAGTAATTAGAGATTAATTCATGATATTTAGCTTAAGTATCTCATTAGTTATATCATAATCTATCAAAGTTATAATCTGTTTTAATTTTGATGTTAACTTAATAAAATAATATGAACTTCATAATTTGAGTGAGAGTTGATTAATATCTATAATTATTTTTCGATTTAGTTACCATAAGTTTCATTGACCTATTTCATGCTATTAATTTTTTTGACATTTACAGGTGACATGTCTTATATTTTAAGAAACAAAACATTATCAGGATTACTCTTGATAATTATGTTGGTATATCACAAAGACATACATTTATAACATGTTAAATAATTATGTGTAAAAATGAAAAACCTTTGATTTACACAATCAAAATCTCATGACTAATTTGGAAATTTTGAAGATACACAATTTCATATGTTTAGAATAGTTAAGTTTTGATGTACATCATCAAATATTCAATATTTAGCATCGCATGGTAACGTAAATAAATCCAGACAATTATGAAGAAAATTTAAGTGTATGAATTTATAGGTTAATTGAATTTTAAATCGAAATTTTCATTTAAGGCTTGCACATTTTACGAGAATAAAGATTATAGCAGAGTTACTTATATATAATATAGAAAATACATACAGGTTCTTAAGTCGACGAAAGAAGGATAGGAAAAATCAAACAAATTCCATTCATTCAGTTGCGATTATGATAACTTCGAAAAATTACTGTTTATCTTTTCAATCTCCATTTACAACGCCCAACGTGTATCACCAACACAACACTTATGTGGGAATTCTTAGTATTGAGAGAACGAGTCTCCGTTTAACAAAATACAATAACCAATACATGATTTAACGAACCTATAGATTAACAATCTAATTACCAAGTTCAGGAAGAGTAACAAATAAAAGAAAACATAATAAAACCAATCATACAAAACAATATGTAATATGGTTCATATTGCGAAGAAATCTTACATCCACGAGATATGAACACTTGTTTTATAAATAAATAGGTTACCAAAAGACTCTAAAAACAAAGGACTCACTTATTCTTTGTTACAAAAAATGATGTGAGCTATTTAGTGTTAATCTCTTATCTGACTTTTCTCTCAAAATACCTAGAGCTATTTCACTATCAGAGGAAATTTACATCTCATGAAAGTCGTTGTCAATCATATTTACATTTCATAACAATATCTTCTCCTATTTATAGGTTTAGGGAAAATCCAAATTCTACATCAGACGCTCTAGATTAAATCTTATTAATCAATGGTTAAAATAAAACATACTCTATTAATATAAGAAACCTCATAAATAGTAAATCTAAATTAATATAAAAGACACAATTCATATAAATAATTTAACTAATATAAGAACACTAAAATAGGATACCTAACATATCTTTAGATTAAAACGCTTCTGAGCAACTCACTCCAGACCATCCTACTTTGGCTCAACACATATTAACTTCGACCCACTCGTCATCAGTCTTCTACAACTTGTCTAAAACCTTAGGATAACCATATTTCTATGAAAATAAGTAATGACCCAAACACAATAGAGTTTCAATAGTTTTGTTTCTAATATATGTCTTTTGTATACCAAACTATTCCCATATAGTCATACGATAATACCTTTGTAGACGAGTTACTTCTAACATAAACCTAACAATTATCCACATAGGATTTTAGTAACTCCAGTATCTGTTGCATCTATTTTTATATTCTTTACATACCAACTCACCTAAATCCTAGACTTACACCGATCTTATACAGTTCGTGAGCGTTAAATAAAAAATACACTGGTCAAAGCATCTGACAGATTTTCTTCTTTAGTAATCTTAACCACATTCACTTGCTCATTCTCTATTATGTCTCAAATGAAATGCAGATTAATATCTAAATTTTAGTTCGATCATAGAACTTCAGATGTTTCATCAAATGAATAGAATTAGTGTTGTAATAGAATATAACCACATCTTGATGCATACTAGATAACCCGAAATAGTTTTCCTTATGTCAGCCTATGTAATTGGAGTTCACATAACTTTTCAACACTATATCACATGTCTCTTTGATTGTAACACAACCATAAGTAGCCAAGCCATTCAAGTTTATTATAAGCCACTCGAGTGCATTCCAATGCGTCTTTCTGGGATTTGACATGAATCTATTTAAAACACTTATGACGTAGGCAAGATCAGATCTCGTGTAAATCATAGCATACACAATGTTACCAATAAAATTGTCATAAGGTATATCTAACATATAAATCTCATATGATACGTTTCAGGTTCAAGAACATCTCCCTGTATTTCAATCGATAAAGTATAAACAATTACATCAACAAAACCATACATATGCGGCTATTTGTTTGGTCTCTCTTCTTTATCCCTCGTCCGATGATAATTTTCAAATTCATATAACTCTCACATCTGATCATTTGAGGCCCCTAGACCAACAAACCTTGCTCTACTATAGGACCATATATCGCTTAAACTTCCTCTATATGAGCGAAAGTGGAACCATGCCCAATATCTTCTTCGATAGAAGCATTACCATCTTCACTTTATTAATCAAATCCATAATCAATATCACATGTATTCTGAAAGTACTAGGTTGAGTCACCACCGCCTTCTTCAGTGACATATCCTCTTCATTGAAAACTACATCCCTGTTTATCAAACCCTTAAGAAGTCTAGGTTCAAGGTATTAAAACCTATACTATTTTACTACTTCGAGCTAGCCGACAAACATATAAGTGCTTGTGGCCTAAGCTTATCATGCTCTACATGCACGTAGGTATAACATTAAAAAAGTTTCAGATATTCTAGTTTAGGTTTCTCTCCATTCTAGGCCTCTTGAGGATATAGAAATTTAAGTATTGTAGAGGAACTCATGTTGATGACATATATATACAATCATTATCACGACTTCTCCAAAGAACATTTGACCCATAATAGATGGATAAAACATACATCTACCCCATTCTCTTTAAGTTTCGATTCATTCCATCAACAAGCACATTCTGTTAGAGAGTTCCACTTACAAATCGGTTTCTAGCAAGACCAAACTTTACACAATAGCTAGTGAAATCCTGGTTTACATATTCCAAACCATTATCACTACAAATTTTGTTTAATACTTTACCGGTTTGATTCGATAACAAAGTACTCTAGTTCACAACGACAACAAAATACTTTATCTTTGGTCTTTAAAAGTACACTTTCCGGAAATAGTAATAAATCAACGACATAAAATATATTGCACCACCTATCGTAGGTTCCCATGCTGGACGTCAAAGGTTTGAATAAACATAATCTGGTTCTCTACTCGATGTCCGGTTGATTGACAGAAACTTCATTCTCTTACTCTTAGCTTTCACAAAAGCTGAGCTTTTAAACTGGAACATTAACTAAAAACTTATATTTACTTAGTTCACTAAGTCATTTCTCACTTAAATACCCCAGCGGATGATGCCACAAACATGGTAGAATGTTGTACCATAATATATACACCCCCTAGGTAAAATTTTCCTCATCTAGCATCCTCATAAAAAGACGATTATGTTTAACATCGGGTTCATACCTTACGTTGTTAATTACTCTCTTAAGCCATCTAAAAGACTTGATTCGTACCATTCAAATCCCTTAAACATCGCATGATTAATCATTCTTGAGGATGACCCTTTTACTATCAAGCATTCACAGGTCATCAAAAAAATGCATATTGGAAGTTATGGGAAATGATGCACGCGAATCCAACATCCATTTATCGTTGTACCAACAAGAATAAGAAGTTATTAACCCATCAGCGTAGTCACAATCATAAGAAACCATTGCGAAATTTCCGAATTTGGCCTTCATATAGTTTTACCCTTTCCCTTATAACCCCTCACACTTAGTATGTGCCCTTCAGAACAACACTTTATAACACTTTTATTTAGAAGACCTTTGGAATTTAAGGAGCTCTAGACTCCGAACTTCATAAGAGAGTCTTTTCTGTATAGCATGTTGTCCACAAACTGTTCATACTCTTTCTACAGAGATCTACTTCTCTAACCTACATATCGTGATTGATTGACCTTTTGACCTTTGGTATTAGTCTTAAAAATCATGTCATCTATGTATAATTTCATGTTATTTCCCAAACACATCTCAAAAATTAGATTAACCATCTTTTGATAAGTTGATCCAATGTGTTTTAACCAAAAATGCATTACTCTATAGCAATACAAACCCCTCTCTGTTTGAAAAGCATTAAGGTATTCATCATTCAGATGCATCTGACTTGGACTGTACCCTTAATATACATCCATGAATGATAAAAACTCATGCATCAAAAGCTGCATCAACAGACTAAACAATCTGAGGCAAGAAAAATACATATTTAAAACATGCCTTATTAAGATCAATAAAATCCACACACATCCTAAATTGACCATTCTTTTTGTTAACCAAAACCGGATTAGCTACGTTTGTTGGATACTCCGAATCTCAAATATAACCAAGCTTCATAAACCTTTCCATTTCCGTAACGATGTCCTCCATATTTCTTGAGAAAAAACCCTTATATTTTGACGAACTGCTCTCAATCTTCCATAAATTACTAACTTATAAAAAATAACCGAAGAATTTGTCCTAGTCACATCATCAGAATTCGAAGGAAAAACATCCTCATTATCTTTCAGAAAATTTCCCGATTTTTCTTTACAAATTTGACTCAAATGAATTTCAACTTTAACCACTCGTCCACTCGACAACTCTTCTCTATCCACTTTAATAAAAAATTCACCATAATTTATTTATTTCCTAGGATAGTCAACCTTCTTCTCATGCTCCATTAATTCCCCCGGTTGACGGCCCTTTAGTTGCTAGGATGAAAAGTTTGAAGGATCCAAAGAAAGCCCATACCAATTTGCAGTCGCTATTTTACTTTCCCTAATAATCCCAACAAAATATCTGACCTGATACTTGAGACACTAGGGAAATGATGAAGTAGTAACCTCTATTTTGTGTAACCAAGACGACCTATTATCGTATTATAAGGCCTTGTAACATCACTAATCATACACAAAGTCCTCACAGTTGTTTCGGTATTACCATACCCAAGATTCAAGGAAAATTCAATTTCCCTAACACAACTATATGATTTACCTTTGTAACTCTTTAATTATATATCGACCGACTTGTATGGCGAAACTCTAATCATCTTATCATAACTTATCTTGAGGATGATATTAGTCAAGACTACCATCATCTATCAGAATACGGGTAACCATGACCCATGAAATATCCAAACTAATAATAAATGCTACCTTTTAAGGAGTAACAACTCCCCGTAAATCATAATCAATAAAAGATAAATCAACGACCAACATTCTATACTGATAGTATGATGACTCTTTGACTACATGCACAACTAATTTTTTATACCTTTCTCTAGAAAATGAGTTTTTTTTTGTCAAAGTGTCGCCCTCAGAGATAGTATGCAACCACTAGTTCCTATTTTCATATATCTTTCTTTGCAACTTCACATCTTGACGCAACTCATTATTTTTTTGTTCATTCTTCTCCTCACTTTTCCTTTTAACAAAATCAGTCAACTCTCCATTATTTATCAACCTTTGCACTTCATCCCATAATTGGAAACAATTGTTAGTTATATGGCTGTGAGAATTATGATATGCACAAAAATATCTCTTAGGTGTTCCATTTTTCTGAGCCAACATTTGACAAAGTGGTCTACAATTAATTGTTTTTCTTTATCTTATAGAAAATAGTAGCGATGTTCTCGGTTAACGGTGTATACCTTTGGGTTGGATTATCATAATAATAGAACTTCGACATATTCAAATGAATTTTGATGATATCATCATTTTTCACTTCATCAACGTTTTTCCTATTCAACACCACAACTTTTGAGTCTTAAACTTTAGAATAACCCCCGACTGCACTTCTTGATTCCTCAACCCTAATAAACTAATACAATCTCGCTCAAATATCCCCCATTATCAGCAGGAAAAGTGACAAGTTCTTTATATAATTTTCCCTCCAAAATCAGACTTCTTTGAAAGGAAACAATAACTACATCTTGTTTACAACTTGCCAAGACATTCATCTCATGCACAATCCATTGAACATAAGTTTTCAAGGTTTCATATTTTATATTGCGCAAATTCATTATGGATTCTACATCTTTCTTATAAGATCTATTGCCAATGAAATGATTTATGAAAACATGCCAAAGTCCTTCAAAATTCTGGATTGTCCCATTAGATAAACAATTAAACCAATCCAACGCATTTCCGTTAAATGTCATGAAAAACTCTATGCATAACAAGATATCATCAACATTAAATTCCATCATCATTTTCATAAACTACTCCGAATTATGTTCAAGATCACCTGAAACATCATAAGTTTACATGCGATATAGATTAAAATTTCTTAGAAGCTTTCTTCTACAATTTTATAAACGAAATGTGATTCTTAATTCATATAATTCGCTATTTTAAGCCTTTTCTTCATTATACATCATTATGTTTGTTCATTTACTCTTCTTATACTCAAAATTACTTGATGTTATTCACACTAAAAAATATCCATTTTTCCATTGTCTTTTTTCCTTACTATCTTCTATATGCCTGTCTTTTTTCGTTCATTTCACGTCTAAATTTTACCTATTTATCTCTCTCTCTCTCTCTCTCTCTCATTTTGTCGGTGAGACTTGCATTAGAAACCCCCCTTACTCACTCGCTGCTTTGTTTTACTCTTCGATTTAATTTTCTCCATCAGCAATTATAAAGGTTCGATAATTTCTCAAATTCAACTTTAGCTTCTTGCTACCTTTCAAATTCTAACCGATTCACTTTGATACACTCTCGTTTCAAATCCTCAATCCGAGCTTCCAAAATTTGAACACTAGGAGGTGTTGTAGGTATAACTTGACGTGTGAGATTTACAACTTAAACGATATGACAAAGAAATCCTTAAGCACAATGTCGCGTCACCAAATCTATCATGAACGTGATTAGTTCCAAACACTACATAGTTGGCCGATTTCGATTCACTAGAGTCACTTAAAGAGTTCTCTGTTCTAAACCAGCTGTACTACAAGTACTAGAAGACATACCTAGAACTTGATTTCCAGGTACCAAATTTTCTTCATCAATAGGTGAATTTAATGTAATTCATGGAATTTCCACCGAAGTACCTTGAATCAAGCAAATTATTGGGGAAATTCTTTCAATTCCCGATTGCATCATCACCATTGGTAAACAAAATAACAAACTTTCGAAAGAAACTATTTCCAATAAACAACGTAAAATTTGTTAAGGGAAATTATCTCCAAATAGTTAGTCAAAATGATGAACTAAAACAAAGAAAGAGAAAGAAAACTATATAATATCTATTTCTTATTTAAATATGTGATTAGTCTCCAAATGATAAATTTGTTTCTTATTTATAGAATATACATGAAATATTCTCGCAATCACTAAATTACACATGTTTCTAATCACTAAATTAGACGTGTCGTTCTAGGAGAAATGTCTAACAATTTTTCTTGACAACCTCTTATAAAATGACACGTGTAAATAAGTTATAATCGTTTAACTAACTCTCCACGCGCTCGTCTTATCTCTTCATACAACCCTCGTCGTAGTTCGAAATACAACTCTCATCGTAATTCTAAATTTCACCATCATCATATCTATGAATACAACCTTTGTCATAACTTGAAATTTCACCATTGTTATAACCCTGAAGGCAACCCTCATCATAATTTGTAATTTCACCCTCGTCATAATCCATCGACGGGCTACCCTCTTCATAGCTCTTATTATAATCCGCGTCCTATTTCATTTTATGTTCTCGTTTTAGCCTCTCAGTATAAGGCATTCGTCATGTTCCTGCATATTATCCCTTAATTAGTTTAATATACATCTTCTAAATAAAGAATATATTTCTTAAGTAGAATATAGCTTTACCGTTAAAGTGTCTTAAATAATTATCACTTTTTCTAATAAATACGTAAACATGTTTCTAGTTTCTATGTTACATATGATATGGTAACACGTATTATCCTACAATAACCGTTGGAACACCTATTTTTTGCGTTGAGATTGTATTCTCGTCTGGTAGATCATTTCCCTCGTCTTGTAGCTCTATCACCCTCATCATGCATATGTTTGTTTAGATATTTGGTTGTTTCCGATTGTTGTTTATCACTTTTGATTTCCGCATATTGATCTCATCTGGTATACCCTCGTCTCTGGTCACTTTTTTTTAAAGTTGTCAAAGCGTATCTATCATTTACGATTTCGTTAGTCTTCGGAATAAGCTTACCTCATCATCAAAAATATAAAATATATACAAAATATAACCTCTATAATGTATTATAGGCGTTCCGGTCGGATGAAATTGGTCATAAGTTATGGTGGTGGATTAGACCATAATTGGGTAACTGTTAGGTATGAGTAGTTTTTTAATATTGGGTGGATAGATATGTTTGGATTGGGTGGTCTAAAATGGTGGTTTGATTCTGGGTATTTATTTGTGGCATTTTCGCTTTATGAGCCAATCGATCTTTAACTATTGTCAATAGTTAAAAAAAAAAAACTAAATGAAAAAGAAACACTCAGTGATGAGTAGGGCTGTTATCGGTCCGGTTTGGTCCGGGTTTTGAAGGAACCGGACCGGACCGCTAAGCTTTCGGTTTTAATTTTTGGAACCGGACCGAACCGCTAAGCTTTCGGTTCGGTTCCGGTTTCGGTTCGGTTCGAGTTCGGTCCGGTTCGGTTTCGGTCTGATTCGGTCCACTTAAAAAAATAAAATCAATTAAAAATTGATTTTTAATTATTTTTTTATTAAAAGCAATGATATAAAAACTAAAATTTATAAGTTAGATCTTTCATTTTCTTAAAAAATTGATAATTAACTATTAATTTTGTTACTATAATTTATAAAAGAATATATAATAATAATAAATAATCGGTTTTAACGATTTTATTGGTCCGATTTCTTATCGGTTTATCGGTTTTATCTGTTCGATTCCGTATCGGTTCCTTCGGTCCTATCGGTTTTATCGGTTCGGTTCCTTATCGGTTTTATCGGTTCGATTCCTAACTGGTTTTTCGTTTCGGTTCCTTATCCGTTTTCAGTTTTCGGTTTTTAGAATGGAAGCGCGAACCGGACCGTTAAGGTTCGGTCCGGTTCTCGGTCCGGTTCTCGGCCCTGATGAGAAACAAGATGGGAAGAATTGTTTTGCCTTATATTTATAAACTAATTTACACAGCTATAAGAATACGAACGAAGTATTTCTTAATGTTATTAGATCATCTAAATCTTTGTAAACTGACATGCTTGACGCAGATATCTCAAAGCTTTCTCGTGACTCAAGAAACCCATAAACCAGAACTCAAATTCATCTTCTGTAACTATTTCTACGTACTTTTCCAATGGCTTCGTCACATTCGCGCTCTCGTTAACCATCTTTATTTTCGCTAAAGGGATCGAAACCTTGTAGTGAACTTTGACCAGGTCTCCATTAGGTGAGTTTAATTTGATGGAGTTTTGACTGCAGAAGGAGAGTTTGTGTGTAGTGATAAAAAGGAGGCCCGCAATAGGACCAGCTGTTGTCGACAGACAACAATGACTTGCCTTCAACAGTTTCTCCCCTTCTTTAAGACTAAACTGCCTCTTGAAAATGTTCTCGATTCCTCGTCTTCCCTGAAGAATTGACCGGAGCTTTCCCTTCACAGTTTCCTTGATCTTGGGTCCTAGTTTCACTGAGTTTGCGATATTATGACTTGGTTGAGGTGTGTTGACAGGTGGAGGTAGATAGAACTTGGGTTCCTTATTTGCTGAAAAGGCTAATAGAGTGATTGGTATTCCAATAACTTGGTGATTTTGTTTCTGGGAGTTGATGTTCTTCATTTTTCAAGACTGTTGTTTGGTTATTATTGTAATGACTTGTGTTTGGTAGTTATGTTTCTTATGAAACCTTGTTTATATACAAAACACATATTAAGAGAGAGATAAGGTGGTTGAGTCGTGGTCTCTTCAACTTTATGACTCATCTCAGCATCATCGGTGACAATAAAGTTCAATTTTTAAAGGTTTTATCTTTCTTCTTTTGAAAATCAGAAGAAGAGAGGAGAGGATGGTATATGCCTGCTTTCTTGCTTTGCAAGATTTGATGGAATGGTTTTTGGATTCCACAAAAGCTTATAGCAAATTGATATCAGCATTATCTTTTTTTCTTTAAGAGTATTAATTTAATAAATATCTATATTTTATCTCCTAAGACATCTTTATATAAAATGCTAGTTGAGTACATGAATGCCATTAAGAAATCTGGTCCCTTTTATTTGATTTCAATTTTTTTATTGAGCGCTTAACTTTTATTTGCTGGCTAATTCGCTTTATGATGCAATCCTTTTTCAAAGATGGTTACAAAGTAGCAAAGTAGAAAGGAAACGCAACCAAATCTTCATCCACCTGAATTCAGCTATTTTTTTTTTCTGGTAACCAAATTGGTTAATTGGATTTAGTATTATTATTAACTTTCATAAAAGTATATAAAATTTAGATACCAATTAGATTAATGGGATATTTAAAGAAAAATTATTTGTCCAGTAGTGTGCTATATGGTCCTATTCAACCTCTAAAACATTAAGGCAGATTAAATAAAAAAAGGGTTAAGATCGATTAATAATTTAGTTATAAATAACTTTATAGTGGATATTTATAGTTATGCTATATTTTTTTTCGAAGGGAACCCGCAGCCGATACTTAGAGTGCAATGAGTGAATAACCCTTGGTCATAAGAATGCCATACTCAACCAACCCGGACTACCCCTTAGGGGCAAGTTTTGCTATATTTATTCTCTCTTAACTTTTTTTTTAGTTTTTTTTTCTAACGACTCCACCAACGCCAATGTTCTTTTATCTATTTTGAATAATATAGTGAACAACTCACTTTTCTGGTAGAACTATTCTCTATCAGACTTCAACAACCAAACAATCTTAAAAGTTGACCCTTGTGATTAAATGTAATAGAATCAAAAATTGGTATTAGAGGCGATCTAATTATTTCATCTATAGAAATTAAATTTTTATTTGAATATCTTAATAACCCGATTTAACAATCGATTTAGTTTAGGAGAAAACTTCTACTTTGTTTTTTAAGTTTGTAAGATCTAAAGCATATTTAGGTCATATATAATGTAAAATCATCTGTTAGAATTAGATGATGCGATCGATGACATGTAATTAATTTATGTATTATTGGTTTTTTTAATTGTCCGATCAATTTTTGGAATTTTAATAAAAAAACTCTAAGTCAGATAAATTTGGAGTTTTTTTAATTTTAGAATCGCCAAGGTTTGACATAATCATGACTAAGATCGCAGGTGAACCACCTCCAGCAGGCAAGTTATCCTACGTGAAGAGTTACAAACCCTTCGTCGTGATCACCTCTAATGGTGATTACGGTGAACCTGTCACTAAATGTTTTTTCTTTGATCATGGTTGTCTGACTTCAGAAGGGCATAACTTGGTGGTCGGTTATCCGAATCATGTGGTTTTTTTTATTATACCTATAATTCAGAGATTTGCGTGATTATTCAGTTATATTTTTGAATAACCAATCATCTGCTTAAGGTATGGTCTTGTAAGGATTGTGTTCCACTATGAGGTATTCTCTGTAACCATGAACACACAATATAATTATTTCATGTTGTTCCGCTGGCCTACAACTACTTTAAACTTGAGCTCGCCAATGACTAGGATGTATATACTAGTGAATTAATCCAAGATCCTCTTTGATGGCCTACAACATTCTCCTAACCTCTATATTATTAAAATGATTACAACATTCTCCTGTGGTGCAACGACTCATCGAATCTTCTTGTCATTAAATATTTTAATTGAATACAAATTCATGTAAAGATACACCAATGTCTGTCCCTAATGAAGGATCTCGAGATTAGGAACATGCTGTTTTATAGACGATTACATAGTACATGATAGAGTGTCACCCTTATTATGGTAAGCAGATTTATCATTTCGGACCGAGGTTAATGTCTCATCGAACCTATCCATAATGGCCAATATTTTTGAGATCTGGATTTTTTTGGCTACAACTATAATATTTTAAGGTTCGACTTTAAGAAATTGTTGACGTTCAGTTATGGTTCCACCTTTACAAAATCCATCAATTTTCACTCCTAATAAGGTACTCACGTCATCAAGGGTCGACATTCCTGGCTATATCTTTACATCGTTGTCCTATTTGTAAAAATAGATCTCACCTCGCTTCATTTTTTAGATTTATATATTCTCGGGATGGTGGAACCATGTTGTCAAGACTAAGCTTCCGATGAAGCTCGCCGTCGACGATGACTGCTCTGATGAAGGAGAAGCAGCATCGCACGGCCACACGTGATGGCTTCTGTCCCAAGTGTTATAACCTTGGGCTTATGACCCAGGGTTATGACCTTGGGCTTGTGGGTGTTGAGTCCAAGCTTTCAGACTCAACACCTTGCCCTATTGGACTCATAAGCTAGTCCTAAAGCCCAAACATGAGTCCTCCTAAAAGGACCCATGTGCTATCCTTGTTGCCAATCACTCACTCTCATCCTACCTCTGTTGCCAAACATCAAGATACATAACAAACTTAAAGAATATTCCAAATGTTTGTTACAGCTGAAATTTGTATTTAAAGACCATTTGGTCACATTGAAAGTTAGTGAAAATATTACAATCTTCTATCCTATTTACTCACTCACTATTTTCTATTTGGTATCAGAGCAATTCTGATCTGAATGGCCAACTCCGATGAGTCCCCGTCGCTGTCCTCAGACTCCATGGGCTCCATCCTTCCCAGCAACACTACTACTGCTCCAAGAAGCCTTCAACTGCACTCAACAAACAATGCTAATAGCATTAGACTTGTTAGAAGTAATTACCTCCTTTGGAGGACTGTTGTGTTACCTATGATTAAAGGTAACAAGTTGGGAGGATACATCTCAGGAGAGAAGATCTGCCCTCCCAAACATTCTGTTGACACTAAAGGAAACATTTTAGAGAACCCAAACTATGAAGATTGGATCTCCAAGGACCAACTGTTGCTTGGTTGGTTGTATTCCACCATGAGCCCAAAAATAGCAGCTCAGTTGATGGAAGAAGAGACCTCTAAAGGTCTTTGGGAGGCAGCTGGAAAGTTATCTGGCTCTCAGACAAGAGCCAGAATCACTTATTTTAAAGCATAGTTTCAAAAGACCCGAAAAGGATCCACAACAATGTCTGATTATTTGAATAAGATGAAAATGATTTTTGATAACCTATTTTTGGCAGGATGTCTTACCTCCATGGATGACCTGATCACTCAGGTGCTTGCAGGCCTTGATGGTGATTATACACCAATTGTGGTCAGTCTGGCTGACAAGGACAGTCTCTCCTGGCTTGATCTGCAGACAAGCCTCTTGACCTTTGAAAGCAGGCTAGAACAGCTCAATGACCTGCAAAATACAATGTCCACAGTCAACCTATCAAATGTCAATTAGGCTCAAAGGAGTGACACAAAGCAACAAGCTAACAATGTCAATCAAAGGAACTACTCTGGACAAAACTATGGGCAGAACAGAAACTACAACAGAAACTACAGGGGCAGATTCAATCCCAACTACAGAGGAAGAGGCAACTCTTACAGAGGCAAGGGTAGAAGATTTGCTCAAAACAAACCAACATGTCAGATATGCAGCAGATATGGTCATTCTGCTGTGGTGTGTTACTACAGAGATGACCCTTCTGTTATGGGGTCTACCTCTTCAGAACACCCTAAGTCAGAAGGTGATCACATTGCCTTGCTTGCAACACAGGATACACCATCTGATGGAGTCTGGTATGCTGACAGTGATGCCAGCCACCATGTCACAGGTAGTACCAACCAGCTCACTCAGAAACTTGACTACACAGGTACTAAACATGTCCTAGTTGGTAGTGGTGAGAGACTTCCAATCTCTCACATAGGTGCAACCTCTCTTCTATCCCTACATAAACAACCTTTTTTACTGAAATCTATACTACATGTTCCCAAAATAAACAAAAATCTACTGTCTATCTCTCAACTCACCAACTGTAATGATGTCTTTGTTGAATTTCACAAAACTTTTTGCCTTGTGAAGGACAGGTTAACAGGGACTGTATTGCTCAAAGGGAGATGTAAATATGGCCTGTACAAGATGGACACTCTTTCTCAAACTCTACCTATCAATCCAGTCAGTTTCAATACCCAAGTCTGTGTTTCTAAGAGTCTGCTTTGTTCTCCTAGTGTGTGTCTATCTGAAGTGTCTAAGGATGGGTGGCATAGAAAACTTGGCCATCCATCACAGTCTGTGTTGCTTAGTATTCTGAAGTCCTGTAACTTTCAAACTGGTTCAAGTAATGAGAAATATTTTTGTGAGGCTTGTCAGCTGGGCAAGTCTCACACTCTTTCTTATCCTATCTCTACCTCTCATGCTAGCAATGTATTAGACCTTATACACACTGATGTTTGGGGTCCATCCCCTGTTCTATCTACTCAGGGCTTTAGGTTCTATGTGTTATTCCTTGATGATTTTTCTAGGTACTCCTGGATCTACCCTCTCAAAACAAAAGGACAAGTTATTGAAGTGTTCAAAGTTTTTAAAGCATTTGTTGAAAACTAGTTTGACAGAAAGATTAAAACAATTCAGAGTGATTGGGGAGGGGAGTTTAGACCTCTAGCTACCCTAGCTGCTCAACATGGTATCCTTCTACGCAGATCCTGTCCTTACACATCAGCTCAGAATGGTAGAGCTGAGCGTAAGCACAGGCATCTTGTGGAGACTGGACTCACACTTCTTTCCCAATCTAAACTACCCTATACATATTGGTTAGAAGCCTTTAAAACAAGCATTTATCTCATAAACAGATTGCCAACTCCTAATCTTAACAACATTTCTCCTTTTGAGACTCTATTCCACAAAAAACAAAACTATCTAGTCCTCAAAACTTTTGGGTGTGCTTGTTTCCCCTGTCTCAGACCCTATCAAACCCACAAGTTTCAATTCCACTCTCAGAAATGTGTCTTCCTAGGCTACAGTAATAATCACAAAGGTTACAAGTGTCTAAGCCGTACAGGGAGGGTCTATCTGTCTAGAAATGTTGTTTTCAATGAAACTGACTTTCCTTTCACCTCAGGGTTCCTTCATCAAACCCCAGGAAGTCAGTCTCCCTATCAATCTGTTCATCTTTGGCTTCACTCACCACCTTCATCTATGGTTTCTGAAAGAGTGTCTCTCTGTACTACCCCTACATCTGACCTCTCTCCTGAGCCTCATACCTCTCAGCCTACTTCTCAGATAGACCACCAAACAACTAACTCACTCTCTAAACATTTCTTAGACCACCCTACTCAATCACTATCTGATCTTGACATTACTACTCTTCCTCACTACACTAACACTACCACTAGCCCCACTCCATCACTCATAATTGACCTACCCTTTAACACCCCAAATCATCCTAACCATTCTCCACAGCCTCTAAACACTCACATCATGCAAACAAGACACAAAAGTGGTATTCACAAACCTAAATTACCTTATGTTGGAACTCTTAACACTACTGACAGGGACATGTCTATACCTTCTAGTTTCTCTAAAGCTGCAGGTAATCCTAATTGGGTGGCTGCTATGAAGGCTGAATTCAGTGCTCTACTAGCTAACAACACATGGTCCTTAGTTCCTCTACCACCTCACTCCACTATTGTTGGCTGCAAATGGGTTTACAAGGTCAAGCATGGTATGGATGGGTCTGTTCAGCGTTATAAAGCCAGGCTTGTAGCCAAAGGCTTCCACCAAACTCCTGGTATCGACTTCTATGACACATTTAGTCCTGTTGTTAAAGCATCTACAGTCAGGCTCATACTCACCATTGCAGTCTCAAAGAATTGGTCTGTTAGGAAGTTGGACATCAACAATGCCTTTCTAAACGGGGATCTACAAGAGATTGTCTATATGCAACAGCCTCAGGGTTTTGAAGATGCCAATCAACCCACCTATGTGTGCAAACTAAACAAGGCTCTCTATGGTCTGAAACAAGCACCCAGGGCCTGGTTCTCTAAGCTACGTGACACCCTAACTGACTGGGATTTCAAAAACTCAAGAGCTGACTGCTCTCTCTTCTATCTGGTTACAACAACTACAATCCTACTCATTCTAGTCTATGTAGATGACATCCTGGTCACAGGCAATGATGCAGCATGCCTCACACAGTTCACTCACAACCTCAATGCTAAATTCTCACTTAAGGACATGGGATCACTCTCTCTATTCCTTGGAATAGAGGTTCATCGTGATAACACAGGTATCTACCTAACACAGCACAATTACATCGAGAACTTACTTGCAAACCATGGTGCTGCTCTCTCCAAACCCTGTCCTACTCCTCTTGCTCCTGGCACTGTTCTGTCTGCAACCTCTGGTTCTCCACTCCTGTCACCTACACAGTATAGAAGTGTGTTAGGAGCATTACAATACCTAACACACACCAGACCAGACATCGCATATGCTGTTAATCGACTGAGTCAATTTCAGCAGGCCCCTACTTCTATTCACTGGCATTGTCTAAAGAGGATATTACGTTACTTATCTGGGACTCGTTGGCTAGGACTTCACATCAAGCCGTGTTTTCACCTCCAACTACATGGTTACTCTGATGCTGACCGGGCCTCCTCTGTTGATGATCGACGCAGCACGGGCGCTTACTGTGTCTTCCTTGGCGACACACTGATATCCTGGTCCTCCAAAAAGCAGGGCGTTGTCTCTCACTCATCCACAGAATCTGAGTACCGAGCTCTTGCTAACCTCTCTGCTGAGTTGATCTGGATTTGTTCACTATTTACTGAGCTTCAAATCCCTCTCATACCTCCGTCTGTTCTCTGGTGTGATAATCTGGGAGCCAGTGCCTTGGCTTCGAACCCAGTCTTCCATGCCCGCACCAAGCACATCGAGCTCGACGTGCATTTCATTCGAGACCAAGTGCTTGGAGGGCCGATCCAGATCTGTTATGTCCCTACTCAAGATCAAGTGGTCGATTCACTCACCAAAGCCCTGCCTCCGTCTCGATTCGCTTATCTCCGAGACAAACTCGGGCTCCTTGACTCACCGCTTCGTTTGAGGGGGGATGTCAAGACTAAGCTTCTGATGAAGCTCGCCGTCGACGATGAATACTCTGATGAAGGTGAAGCAGCATCGCACGGCCACACGTGATGGCTTCTGTCCCAAGTGTTATAACCTTGGGCTTATGACCCAGGGTTATGACCTTGGGCTTGTGGGTGTTGAGTCCAAGCTTTCAGGCTAAACACCTTGCCCTATTGGACTCCTAAGCTAGTCCTAAAGCCCAAACATGAGTCCTCCTAAAAGGACCCATGTGCTATCCTTGTTGCCAATCACTCACTCTCATCCTACCTCTGTTGCCAAACACCAAGATACATAACAAACTTAAAGAATATTCCAAATGTTTGTTACAGCTGAAATTTGTATTTAAAGACCATTTGGTCACAGTGAAAGTTAGTGAAAATATTACAATCTTCTATCCTATTTACTCACTCACTATTTTCTACTCATGTCAAGTCCTTTATCCTGTTAAATATTACCCCAATGTTCCCCACATTGGTAAAAGATCTCTTGTTTCTTTGTTTTATCTTTCTGTTGTAATGTTTTCTTCTATCTTGGTAACATTGATTTTATTTTCTAAATTTTATTAAGAAGTCGCACACGTATTTCTGCATCGACATATATTTGGTCATCGACCTAGACTAACAAACTGTTGAAGGTCTAGGTCATGCTCTTCATTACATCATCATTTAGGAGCATGCTAATATTATCTACCTATAAACCACGTATCTGACAAGCTCATGAAAATTATCTAGACAATTCTTGGTCCGGACAAACATCTAGGTGTACTCATGAACACACTCTTCAAACTCTTATTGTTACTGAATAACATAATCAACATATCCCTTGATATCTTTCATAAAACTAAATTTATTTTAAAGCTATCCCATATCATTTTAAAATTATGATGATTTCATTGGAAACTAGTAAAAATAGATTAAAGAGCTACGTCTAAAGATCATTGAGAATGTGCGACATAAAATCCTGCCATCTCTCCCGCAGTAGAACCTCTAATTTATGAAATGCTCGATTTGATGCTTGAGTTATTTGGTGTCATTGTGTTCATCCATTTTATATTGGTTGAATGTGGATGACAGTTCCATGGCGACTCCGCCGCGTTGTTATAGCCAAATTACCTATCCTTCCCCGCTACATTTTGGTAGTAGACCTTTCTCGCAAACCTCCACATTTTGCTTCTTAACTGCTACAACTACACTTGCCTTAACCATGGTGATCAGATCCGCTTTTATTAACTCGTCACCATGCGTCGTGACCTCGCCACCCATTAACAGATTCTTCTTCTTCGTTACTATGACACCATCCTTTTTTAACACACGTCCCTTCTTCCTTAACAACACTTCAGCCATCGAACACTTTTTTCTCTCTTCCACTTCTAATGTAGGAAACTCGACGTTGTTGAAGTTGTTTAGATTGCTGTTCACTGGTTGAATATCTTTAATTTCCTATTGGTTAATCCTGCTGAAAATTTGTGTGAAATCTGCAGGTCTTTTGCGTGTCTTTTATGACAAAATCAGAGTTTAAACCCTCTGAAGCACGTTTTGTTTGCTTGTATATTTTATTTTACTTATGTCAGTCACTTAACGTGTGTTAGTGACTTTTATATGTATTTAGACAAGCATTCTCTATTGAATGAAAAAAGTCCTTTTCTTTTCACATTCCAGTAAGTCCTCTGCCTCTCTTATTTTCATTTACTCTCACCATTAACCTTTGTCTTCTGCACTAACAAAGTGGTATTAGAGCCCTATTCTTAAGGGATTTGTGAGGTTAAAATGGAAAGAGATTTTTCAATCGCTGCACCACCAGTCTTCGATGGAGACAATTATTAAATGTGGGCAGTTCGTATGGAGACTTACTTGGAGGTTTTAGATCTTTGGGAAGCAGTAGAAGAGGATTACGAAATCCCTCACCTTCCATCAAACCCTACTATGGCACAGATCAAAGCACATAAGGAAAAGAAGACGAGAAAATCAAAGGCAAAAGCTTGTCTATTTGCCGCTGTATCTCAGATGATTTTCACACGAATTATGTCCCTCAAAACAGCCAAAGAAATTTAGGATTACCTCAAGGCTGAGTACGAAGGAGATGAAAGGATTCGTGGAATGAAGGTCCTAAATTTAATTAGGGATTTTGAGTTGCAGAAGATGAAGGAGTCTGAGTGCGTGAAAGAGTATTCAGACAGACTTCTCAACATAGCCAACAAGGTGAGATTGCTTGGGTCTGAATTAAAAGACTCCAGGATTGTTGAAAAGATATTGGTGACGGTTCCAGAGAGGTTTGAAGCAACCATTACTACTTTGGAGAACACCAAAGATCTAGTGTGAGCCAAATATTATAATGTTCGTAACAAACTCCTGTACTGTGTAGGACAAGAAGAAGAGAGCCATCGTGTATGGAGTACTGAGTACCAACAACCATAGGAACCATCAACCTTATGAGTGGGAAAAGGCTTGGACATCGAGACACCTTGCCCAACCAGTAAGTTTTATATGTACTTGTGTTGTGTTAGATAGATACATGTCTGGTCACGATGAACCTCTATTCCCAAGAATAAATAGAGTGTCACATGTCCTTAAGTGCAAATATTGCATTGAGGTTTTGAATAAATTACGTTAGGAAATCTGTATTATTTCCTGTCACCAAGATGTCATTAACATAGACTAGGATTAGAAGTATAACTATCTTAGAAACAAGATATAACAACGAGAATTCTGCCTTTGAGTTTCTGAATCCTCATTGAGAAGAATGTCCCTTAGTCTAGAATACCAGGCTCTAGGAGCTTGTTTTAGACCATAGATAGCTTTGTGCAATTTTTAGAAGTGTCTAGGATGATTAGGATCTTCAAAACCTTGAGGTTGTGTGATGTACACAATCTCTTGTAAAACACCATTAAGAAAGACATTATTAATGTCAAGTTGCCTCACTCTTCACCCTTTCGAAACAACAATAGTCAGTATCAACCTGACTGTAGAAACTTTAATGACTCGACTAAAGGTTTCATAGAAATCAACCTCAAGTGTCTGATGAAACCTTTTAGCCACTAGCCTTGCCTTGTATCTCTGAACATAACCATCCATACCATACTTGACCTTATATACTCATTTGCAACCTATAACTGTAGCAGAAGCTGACAGTGGTACCAGTGACCATGTGTTGTTGGCCAACAAATATCTATACTCATTAGTCATGGCCTATTTCCACTTAGGATGTCCAATAGCCTCAGAGAACTGAGTAGGTTCAAACATAACTTGATCAGTAGTAACAAGAGACCCAACATAAGGAACCTTAGGTTTGTATATCCCATGTTTTTTCTGGTTTACATGATATGTGTATTGTGTTTTGTGTGGGGATTGAGAGGTTGTTCTGGGTTAGAAAAAGGTAGGTTAATTGACAATGTAGGTGTATGATGTGAATGTTGATGGCTGGTAGTATCAGTGTGATTTAAAGTTGAACTTTTGGCTATTTGTTGTGAGTGAAAAGATGGTTGATTAGTTACCATATGATAGCTGTTTTGAGGAACTGGAGTTTGGGATTTGTTGCTGTAAGTGAGCAAGGCACAGAGGTGTGTGCTGTTCCAGGTGGAGCTTCAGAGTTGGACTCCAAAGATGATACCCTTTCATTTGTCACAGAACCTGTAGGAAAACTAGGTTACCAAAGACTGACTAGTAGACTAGATACTTGTTCACCTTGATGTGTGTTTAAGAACCAAGTATTAAAAGGGAATTCATTCTCATTAAACATTAAGTTTTTAGAGATATATAACATGCAGTGGAGCTAAGGCATTTATAGCCTTTGTGATGCTGGCTCTACCTAAGGAATACACATTTTATAGAAAGGAACTGGAATTTGTGTGTTCGAGAGGGCCTTAACCAAGGATGGCAAGAACACCCAAATGTTTTCAGAACTAGATAGTTATGTATGTTATGAAAGAGAGTTTCAAAAGGAGATTTATTGTGAAGAATAGGTGATGGAAGTCTGTTGATTAGGTAGACATTAATTTCAAAAGCCTCAACCCAAATTTTGTAGGGTAGATGAGCTTCTGCTAAGAGAGTCAGCCCAGTTTCAACCAAATGCCTATGTTTTCTCTGAGCCTTACCATTCTGGGCTGAGGTATAAGGGCATGACCTTCTAAATATAAACCCACTCTCCTTAGCTAAAGAGACCAATGGTATAAAATCATCCCCCAAGTCACTTTGGACTGCTTTTACGGACCTCTCAAATTGAGTTTCAATTAGAACCTTAAAGGTTTTGAACACCTCCAACACTTGACCCTTATCTCCGATGGGATATATTAAGGTATATCGAGAAAAATCATCAAGGAATAACAAACAATATTTGGAACCCCCAGTAGATTGAATAGGTGCAAGCCTCCAAACACTAGTGTGGGATCAAGGACATTTTTGGCATGAGAAACATACATAGAATAAGGAAGACTAAGAGATTTTTCTAATTGGCAAGCCTCAGAGAAACTAATGTTATTTCTTAACAGAGTGTGCAGCTTACATGACCTAAGAACAGCAACTAAAACACTTTGCGATGGATGGCCAAGCTTCGTATGCCATCCATCTTTGATAGACTCAGATACAACACTAGATAAAACAATAGAAACACTTAAAGTTAAGCTAAAGATATTAGTTTGTGGACTGTGAATAGAAGGAAGAGTGAGTTGTGACTTAGAAAGAGTATCCATCTTGTAAAGCCCATCTTCAGACCTCCATCTGAGTAGTATAATTCCTATTTCCTTATTCTTCACAAGGCAGAAACCTTTATAAAACTCAACAAACACATTGTTGTAAGTGGTTAATTGAAAAACATATAACAAATTCTTATTGATTTTAGGAACATGTAGAATAAGTTTTAAACAAATAGGCTGCCTAGTTAAAGAATTTAATGTGTTTTGACTAATATGAGAGATTGAGAGCCTCTCACCACTACTTAACAAGTATGTGTTTGTTGCCTCAATACTCAGATTTCTGAGTCATTTGACTATTGCTTCCCGTGACATGGTGGCTAGCACCACTGTCTGCATACCGGACTCCTTCACCCGTTCTGTCTTGTGTGGCAAGTAAAGCATTCTGATCTCCTTCAGATCTGGACTGCTCTGAAGGTGTCGAACCCATCACCGAGGGATCATTCCTGTAATAGTAAACTTAGCAGAATAACCATACGTACTACAAATCTGACAGGTTGGTTTATTCTTTGAAAACCTTCCCCCTCGACCTCTGTAGAAATTACTCCTTCCTCTAGAATTTTAGTTGGAGGTATAGTTAGGTCTACCTCTGTATCATTTGTTTGACCCCCTGTTATGGAAAAAGAACCCTCTCTGATTAGAGTTAGTAAATTATTGTTTGAAGTCACTTTTGTGTGTGAAGTTTGCATTGGAAGTATTGATATTGGCTACTGAGTGCTGCAAACCAGTTAGTTGCTCAAGCCTGCTTTCAAAGGTGAGCTAGCTGGTTTGCAAGTCAAGCCAACCCGACCATTTCTTATCTCCTAGGCTAACAACAATAAGTGTGTATTCTGAATCAAGTTCTGCAAGCACTTGGGTTAACAAGTCATCCATGGAAGTAAGGCAGCCAAGTATGATTAGATTATCACATCTCAGTTTCATTTTGTTTAAGTATTCAATCATAGAAGAGGCTCCTTTACGAGTTCTTTAAAACTCATCCTTGTAGTATATAATTATGGCTCTAGTCTGTGAGCCAAACAATTTGCCAGCAACTTCCCAAAGAGCCTTAACATACTCTTCTTTCATTAGCTAAGCTGTTATTTCAAGGCTCATGGTGGAGTATAACCACCCAAGGAATAACTGATCCTTAGAAACCCGGTCTTCAAACTCTGAGTTTTCAGAAACATTGCCCTCAGTATCAGTGATATACCTAGGAAGACAAATCTTCTCTCCTGTGATGAAACCCTCTAGTTTATTACCTTTAATCATATGTAATACCATTATTTTCCACAACAGATAATTGCTTCTGTCAAGATGAATATTGTTAACACTGCTGAATGGAGGTGCAGGTTCTTTGAGGAGATGAATGAGTTGTTTGGAAAGATGGATCCAATGGAGTTTGAGCTAAAAGAAGGGGAATCGTTGGAATTTTCCATTGAAGGCTTGAAGAAGGCTTTGATACCAAATTAAATTTAGGAAAAAGATGTAATATTTTTGTATTCACTGAATTGACTAATTCTATATAGCATTACATTCGTTAATATATACACAAACTGTTTTGTAACCACTAGAGAATATTCCCACTACATTCGTTAATATATACACAAACTGTTTTGTAACCACTAGAGAATATTCGCACGTGAGTCGGTTACTCAATTATATCCTATATGTATATTGTTGGGTTATATGAATAAAATTGTCTAGTTTTAGAGACTTAAGAATAGATTTGGGCTCTAGGTAGAAAACCAACAAGCTTCTAGACAGCTTTGATTAGTTACCAGATTCAGATCCAAGTCTATAGACTAAAATGCAAGCTTCTGGACTAGGTTTTGAGTAATGACCCGAATCAGATCCAAGTCTATAGACTACGCAGTTCATTACATCGTTTTGAGTTTAACCCCTAAGTGAGGAGTTCAGGTCAGTATTGTCATCGACTAGCTCTTTACTTTCCTTCTTGCTGCCTTCCATGGTGATCTCTTGCACAGCCTTACAGCTGACACTATTTGACAAACTATTATATTCTCATTATAGCAAATTACAAATGCATGAGCTCCTTTTGTTATGATTTAAGTGTTTATTGAGTGAGTAAGCATGTACGAGCTGGCATGTTAGCTTTAACTATTGTCACAAAAGAAAATAAAAGAAACAAAGCATTTTCATTGTCAGATAAGAAAAGCTAAATGAAAAGAAACACCGCAAAATCCGCATCCACGTGAACTCAGGTACTTTTTGGTGATTACCAACTTTGTTGATACTCAATCAGCTGACCAGATTCACAATAGTTAGTTATAGTTGGGACCAGACACGGCTTAAAGTAGTTTAGAGTATACGTAGAACGACGTTTTGTGGGGTGAACACATCAACCAACAGGTGTGGTAACTAAAAGTGATTGTAACCACCTTCTTCTTGGACAAACATTTTGATACTATTGCACCACCTTTATCTTTTCATTTTTTGGTGTTGTATCTGAGAATTTATTATGTTGTACAATAAGTGATTTAGTTCTTAAAATTCATGGTCAAATACTTAGAGACGATGTAACTTTCAGGAAAAGACTCTCGTCTTCATTGAGTATATAATGCAGCAGTTTTAGTGATATAAATCAAGATGGGAAGAATTCTGTTGCCTTATATTTATAAACTAATTTACATAGCTACAAGAACACGACATTGAAAGAAAACGAAGTATTTCTTAATGTTATAGAATCATTTAAATCTCTGCAAACTGACATACTTGATGTAGATATCTAAAAGCTTTCTTGTGATTCAAGAAACCCATAAACCAGAACTCAAATTCATCTTCTGTAACTATCTGTAAGTACTTTTCCAATGGCTTCGTCATGTTCTCGCTCTCGTTAACCATCTTCATCTTGGCTAACGGGATCGAAACCTTGTAGTGAACTTTAACCAGCTCTCCATTAGGTGAATTTACTTCGATGGAGTTTTGACTGCAGAAGGAGACTTTATGTGTAGTGATAAAGAGGAGTCCTGAAATAGGACCAGCTGTTGTTGATAGACAACAATGGCTAGCCTTCAACAGTTTCTCTCCCTCTTTAACACTAAACTGCCTCTTGAAAATGTTCTCGATTCCTCTTCTTCCCTGAAGAATTGACCGAAGCTTTTCCTTTACTATCTCCTTTATCTTGGGTCCTAGTTTCACTAAGTTTGTGATATTTTGACCTTGTTGTGATGTGTTGACAGGTGAAGGTAGATAGAACTTGGGTTTCTTATTTGCTGAAAAGGCTAATAGACTGATTGGGATTCCAATAACTTGGTGTTTTTGTTTCTGTGAGTTGATGTTCTTCATTTTTCAAGACTGGTCTTTGGTTATTATTGTATTCACTTGTGTTTGGTAGTTATGTTTCTTATCAAACATTGTTTATATACAAACACATACGAAGAGAAGAGAGAGATAAGGTGGTTAAGTCGTGGTCTGTTCAACTTTATGACTCATCTCCGCATCATCAGTGACAATAAAGTTAACTTTTAAATGTTTTTTCTTTCTTCTTTTGCAAATTATAAAAATAGAGGAGAAGATGGTATATGTCTGGTTTCTTGCTTTGCAAGATTTGATTGAATGAACTTTAGATTGCGCAAAAGCTTATAGCAAATTGATATCAGCATTATCTTTTCTTTTCTTTTTTTCATTTAAGAATATTAATTTAATAATTTTGTATATTTGATCTCCTAAGACTTCTTTATATAAAATGCTAATTGATTACATGAATGTCTTAAAAAATCCAGCTCTTGAGCGCTTAACTTTTAAGCGCTGGGATTGTAGATTTATGATGCAATCCTTCAATAAGGATTGTTACGAAATTACAAAATAAAAAAATGCAACCAAATGTGCATCGATCTGAAAACATGTATTTTTTGTTTAGATCGTGGTTTGTCGTTTCAATTCATTTAGATTTTTTTGGATTCGTTTGGTGTTAGAATTTCGGAGTTTGGGGTTTGGGTTTTGATATTTCGATTTTGATTTCGGTGTTTTATTTTTATTTTGGCTTTCGATTATGGTTTTGGACTTTGGTGTTTGGTTTGAGATTCAATTTTGGTTTTATTGTGTATAACAAACTCACAATGAAGTAATAAGCACTGTGAGTTTGAGAGAGGGAGATTTGAGATTTAGGGTTCGAGGTTTGAGTTTTAATATTTGAACTGAATTTGGTTGAAGAAGATGATGAGGTAGACGAAATGCGTAGAAGAAAACTTGAAGAAGAGTACTTGAAGAAGATGCATGGACAAGAGTACTTGAAGAACATGGGAAACATATCCAATTTCTACTAATCAATAATTGTTGTGATTCCTTGCGTACATTTGGTTTCTCAAGAACTTTAAGTCTATTTCTCTAGTTGAAATGTTTATGTTAATCTTAGGTTTCTTGATTAAATTTGTACGTTTTCTAAACAATAAAATCATAGTCGATTTTTTGTTTCTCTAGTTGTCTTTCTTGTTTCTCTTTTTTACGGATGTGTTTTTTGAAAAATATATTATATGTCAACACTTTAGTATTTTGTTATAATAGTCTACTAATAATTATAATGGTATGATAATAATAGTTATATTATGGTCCCACTTGGCCAGACTAATTAAAGAAAATATTTATTGAAAGACCTAATGATAATTTAGTGACCTATGCTCACTAACTATGTATAAGTCTAACCAAACATTAATTCATTTTACAGTAAATATCTAAATATCTAATCTAAGTATGTGGCTTCTAGTTTTCTTCTATTTATTCTCTCTCAACTTCTCTATGTAGATTTTTTCTAGCGGCTCCATTAACGACAATGTTTATTAATTTTTGGGAACAATCTAGTGAGCAAGTAGTCTACTGATGGAAAAATTATCACTTACTGGATTTCATTAATCAGAAAATCGCTTTCACTCCTATAGATAATTGTAGGACTTAAAGATGCACAATGGTATGTGATATATATATATAAATAAATAAGAGTAGTTAAGGTCTTGAGATGATCAAGTGTTTTTAACCCGTGTGATTCATGTAGTAGAATAAAAAATTGGTATACAAGAGATATGATTATTCCATTTATGGAGATTAAACCTTTATTTGAGATTCCTATTAACCCGATAACAATTGATTCAGTTTCGAAGAAACTTTTTATCATATTTTTTAAGTTGTAAGACCTAAAGCATAATTAGGTGATCGAGAACGCATAATCACATAATAGAATCAGATAGTGTGATAGATGACACGCAATTAATTTATGTGTTCTATACTTTTTTTAATTGTACGATCAATTTGTGGGTTTTGTCAATTTTAGGATCGCCACGGTTTTCCATAATCAAGTGTAAGATCAAGTGTAAGATCACTGATGAATCGCATAGCCAAGTTCTTCTATGCAAAGGTTTAGAAACTCTTCGTCGCGATCACCTCTGATGGTGATTGGGATGAGCATGTCAGCAAATATGTTTTGTTGGAATATGGTTGTCTGACTTCAGAAGGGCATAATTTGGTGGTCAGTTATCTGGATCAAGTGAGTTTTGTATTCTACCTATAATTAAGAGACTTACGTGATTATTTAGTTATCATTTTGAATAACCAAACATCTGGTGACACTATGGTCTACTAAAGATTATGTTCCACAATGAGGTATCCTTCGCAACCACAAACACGCAATATAATTATTGCATGTTCTCCCACTGGGCTATAACTACCTCAAACTTCATCTGGCCAATGAATGTAATGTATATACTAGTAAATCAATTTAATACCATATTCGATGATGTCAAGATCGGAATGTCATGCATCTTACTATAATTAATTTTGAATATGATGTTGTCGATATTATTGTGTCTAACGTAATCCTCCTAACTACTATATTTTAAAATGATGACCGCATCCTTGTCTGGTCCAACGACTCATCGAGTCTTCTTGTCATAAAATATTATAATTGAATAGAAATTTATGTAAATATACATTGAGGTCTGTCCTTAACGATCGATTTTGTAATTTGTTAAATATTGTTTTATAAAGGATTTAATAATACATGATAGAGTGTCGCCTCTACTATGGTAAGTAGATATTATCATTTTAGGTCGGGGTTAATGTCTCGTCGAACCTATCAGTACTAACTAGTGCTTTGTGGGACCTGGAGTTTTGGCTATAATGTATTAAAGTTCCGCTAGTAGAAAATGTTGGGGTTCGGCTATGGTTCTACCTTTACAAAATCTATCAGTGTTCACTCCTAATGAGGTATTCTCGTCCTGAAAGCTTGACATTGCACTATATCTTTACATCGTTGTGCTATTTTCAAAACTTGATATGAATTCGGTTTACGTTTCGTGTTTTTATATTCTCGGGGTGGTGGAATCAGACCAAGTCCTTAGTCATGTGAAAAATTTATTTGTATGTTCCAAATCACCTTGGTAAAAGATGATTTGTTTCTTCGCTTCATGTTTATGTTGTTATTTTTCTCTCTATCTCGGTAATATTGATTTTATTTTCCGCACTTTGTTGGAGGTACATCCCAAGTATTCGAGGTAAGAATTGTAAGACCCTTATAAGTCGCGTACATATTTTCACATCAATATTTATTTTCTTATCAACCTAGACTAACAAATTTTTGAAGTTCTGGGCCATCATCTTCATTACGTCATCATTTAAGAAAATGATATAATTATCCCCCTATAAACCATGTATGTGATAAGCTCATGAAACTCTCTAGACAATTCTTTGTGTGGACGAACCTTTGAGTGTACTCATGGACGTTCTCTTCAAACTCTTTTTGTTACTATATAACATAATCAAGATCGCCATTGATAACTTTCATGAAACTAAATTTATTTTAAAGGTGTTTCATATCATTTTAAAATTATGAATTATTCCATAGGTAATTAGTTGAAATATATTAAAGAGTTACAATTTTAAGGTCATTGAGAAGGTACAACATAAGATCTTGCCATCTCCCCTGCAACAGAACATCTAATTTATGAAATTCTCGATGTGATACTTAACTTGTTTGGTGTCATTGTATATATCCATTTTTTTATAGGTTGAACTTGGATGATAGTTCCGCTGAAGTATTTAAAACATTGTATGCATGACGACATGCTAGACTTGGGTTTGATTATAATATTTATAGAATATGTTGGGTGCTTTAGTCTGCTAAACTTCGTAGCCAGTTACATTGGCTGACTTGGCCAGAACTGGATCATTGTTCGGCATGGGTAATTTTTGGATATTTGGTGGATATGAATATGGAACCAACGGACGTGCTCAACTATTTATGATGATGTGAAAAAATGTTTGATTCTATCTAATCTATTAGAAACCATCACGTTGGAAGAGACACTTCATGGATTTGTTGGGTGACTCACAATTATAGTATTGTTTGAAAACTCATTAATCATCGACGTAATGTAGTAGGACACATCACCTACTTAGGTCTCATTACCCCAAATTGTCGAGGTTGTTAGCCGATGGAAGATATTAGACAAAGTCTATTGATGCATCTGACACATGTCCACCACAAATATGTGGATTATCTTCAATGTTTTCTAAACAAGAGTGCCACACTTCGTGCAGATTTTGCAAAAATCAATTATAATCTTATTGAAGAAACATTAACTATTTTATATTATTCAAAAATTGGTTTTGGACGTGATATTTTTGTTTTTGAAAATTCAAAAAATTGAATTTTACAAGAATCTCAAAATTCTTATGTGTATGGTTAAGTTCAAATTAAAGTGGTCATTATGAATGCTAAGTTAAAAACCATAACTCATTTTTGGAAAATTTGTATTGGACGAATAAAGTAAAGGTAAAAAAAATACAAATATTTAAAATCGGCTTTATTTGATTTTTATATACTTTATGCTGACGAGGCACACTTGTACAAATGACTGGGAAAAGGAAAAATAACTACTACAGCGTCAAAGGACACCAAATGAGGGAAACGATTTAGTCATAGGAAAGAACCATGAATAAGACGGAAGTAATGTTACTTTGAACCAAGGGAAATAAGTCGACGTGAGACAAGAACCGAGACGAGTCCAAGATAATTTAGACGAGGTACATGATCAAGACAAAAGTAACGAGTAGCACGAGCCGATATCAACACACTTACATGGATGAGGATCCAAACAAGCATACGAGGGAAATATTATAATGTATCCGAGCAACCATCATGAAATAATAACCATTGACAAAACGAGAAGTAACGTGTTTAAACGCTTATTGTGAAGCACGACGGAAATTTAAAACAGTTTGACCTGATTCAAATACGTAATAAGTATGTAATAAGTAAACAAAGAAATATAAATGGAAAGTCCTAACAATTCTTCTTGGAATATAAAAAATAATACACAAACAAATATATCTTTAATTATAAAGTTCTAGTTTTTTCTTGAATCCATACATTTTACTTTTGGCATCCTGTTTGAGAAAGATTTCTCTTGAAAAATTAGGCGCGATCTATGGAAACGACTTCTCTTACCCTGTCAGTTTTAACTAACCAATGGTGACAACGAGATAAGAATTGAAAGGAAAAACATGGATACCTGTCTCGGCCGAGGAAACTCAGCGAATAATCTAGGAACTTTGGCAAGACAGCTGACCGAAAAGGATTTTTTAGATAAAAATTAGTCATTTGACGGTTCGACGGGACAACAACAAATGAATGGAGGTTTTGATATCACTATTATTTGACCCGCCGTACATTGTCACCTTTGGAATGCATCAAGGAAGAGATTAACCCTAATACGACGCATATGACCGATTATCGTTGCGCACGGCAGCCCTAAGCCGGTTCAGGGAGATAGTCCCCATAAATAACATATGACTATTACACCAGCTAATGTCCAACTGCTGGAACTATAGATGGAGGAAATGAGACAAAAAAATGTTAGTTATAAGAGGGTCGGGAAAAAATGGAAACAATATTTGAGGCACTTCAACTATTAAAGAAAAATGTCATATCAAAAGACAAGGGGAGGAAAATTTGAACTAGGAGGTCAACAAAGCCAGCTGCACGGCCAAATAGAGGTAAGAAAACAAAGAGCATGAGGGAAAAAGTGGAGGAGATAAACAGATAGAAACTAAGCACATGGGTCAAGAGCGCGAGGAATAGTCAAGGAACGTTATCTCCAACAAAAGGGTGTTTTACGTACTAAAATAGTCTCTATTTGTAAAGAATATCTTAAAAGTCAAACTACCTAAGAGATTTGATCCATAACGAATAGACTCATACGATGGCTCATGAGACCCCAAACATCTTCTAGAACAATTCAGGAATATGACTATGGCATTCAACCCAGATGACATCCTGCTTTGTCGAGAGTTTTCCCTGACATTCAAAGACAACTCCCTTGATTGGTTCAATGACCTCCTGACCTCTCAGAAGGAATAATCCACGATTTCGAAGGCTTATGAAACATGTCAGGAATTGTTTTATATGAAATAAGGAGAAAGAAACGGATGGGTTATCCATCATGAACATGTATCAATAAAAAAGTGAGAGGATTAAACGTTATGTGAAGAAATTAATACATAAAATGAATACATTATCTACCAATAAGAAAAATGTATGGGTGGCGTCGTTCCAACGAGAGTTAGACATCGAGGGACCTATGTCTGATGATCTCACACGTTTCACGGTCGACATCGAGGGACCTATGCATGGGTGGCGTCGTTCCTGATGAGGGAGCAATTCGCCAATATTAATAAAAAAGAGTCAATTGTGAATAGAAGAAAGTTGATGTGTCTATTACGATGTTTATTGTTTATTAGAGGATAATGTGTAAACAAAGTATTTTATGAAGGACTAAAAGAGAAATAAAACAAGACCACCAAAGACATTAATGGGTCCACCCTTCCCCATTATAAAAGGAGACCCATTATTCTTGGTAGGGGGGATAATTTTTGGATATAATATTCTCTTTCTACTTTCTCTCTCTAGAATATTCTCTCTAGAATATCACACCACAGTCACATCAGGTCCAAGATCCAATATTACTCTCTTGTCATTTATTCTCTCATCAGTTCCAACGAGAGTTAGACATCGAGGGACCTATCTGCTCATCTAACGCCCCAATCCACCTAAGAGAATGTACCAGAAAAAAGAAGAGAAGACGAGGTGAGACACAGTGGCGTCAGGCGTGACAAACTCGTTCCTATCCCACTAAGAAAACTGATGGCCTCGTATTTCGATAACCCCACACAAACAAGAGACCAACCATATCATGGTATGTTGGCTTCCAGCATTGATCCATCTCACAGGTTATTTTATGTTAACCACAACGACCACAAACATTTGATCATCAATTTCTGGAAGCTAAGAAAATAAATTTAGACACTAATCGACAACTAAAAATTTCCAATTCGTATGGCTTAAGAAGGTCAAGTATCGTGATGAAAAAAATACTGAAGAGCCAGCCGACGAGGGACGTGATCAACAACAAGACGATAATGGCAAAGAACTTTGGTTGTAAACCATCTCCGAAGGGGGTGGGGTACATTTTCTAGATTAACAAAAAACACTAAGATGAACATTATTTTTTATAGTTGATGCTTTGATTTGTACAACGCAATTGTAGGACGAACGTGACTGGACAAAAGGTAACACAAGTGATTTTATTTTCAACAATGTCTTAATTATACCTTTGCGGATCGAGTCAGAATAATTAGCGGAATAATTATACGGTGAAGGAATGGGAGAAAGCATTGGGCAGAAACGTCAGAAACAGGCATCCCTAAAAATTGATAAAGAAGTGATGGCTGAACAATATGATCACGTACGCCAAAAAATGGCTGCTTATGTCCTTAAAGAGTCACGCTTCGTAGAGAAAATCCTTGTCGTGCAGTTTCCTAGGAAATTTGAACCATTTTGATTTGGAAGCATACGACGAATCGAGAGATCCGGAAAGACATCTGGAACAATTCAGAAACATGATACTGGCCTTTAACCCGGATAATGCGATGTTATGCAGGGCCATTTCAATGACCCTCAAAGGTAATGTGATAGAGTGGTTTAGTAGCTTACCTAAGGTTCGATATGCGATTTTGCAGGACTTTGGAGCACATTCAGGAACAGATTTGTAAGTAACAAGGAGTTGCGCTTGGATCCTAATTTCATCATGGACCTCTGCTAGAGAAGGGGCGAGCCTCTCAAAAGATATGTTAGGTGATTTGTCCATGCCATGAACAAACTCCCTGATCTAGCAGAGAATATCGCATTCGCTTCTTTAAAACGAGGATTGGACATGCAAGGCAAGTTGTACGCCGATCTGATAATGTTCCCATGTGATAAAATAGGTGATCTGCTGGCACGAGCGGACCAATTCATCAAAGTAGGCCATGCTAGCAAAGTCCTCCCGCTGGTCGAAGAGGTATCTCATAGAGAATCATCGAGAAATTTCGATGGGTATAGAGGGAAAAATTTGAGAAGCACTGATATATCCCGTAGAGAATCCACAAGGATTAAGACAAACCAATGCCCCGCGGCTTATGAAAATCATGCACGACAGTTCATGCAACTTACATAATCAATTTCCACCATATACAACCGCACCCTAGACTGGATCCGCTATCAATCCCCTATGGTCAAGTCCGCTCTAAGCTATAAACGATCCACCCGATATTTATGCGCGTACCACAATGATCATGTTCATGTGACTAATGATTGATGGTAGCTACAAGAAGAGATACAAAGGTTGGTCAACAACGACATCTTAATACAGTTTGTCTGCCAACAAGAACAAGGATTTTTGGGCACCACACAAGAGGGCTTTAATACTAGACGAGACGAACCACGATAAAATGATCCCGCTACTCGCCAGAAAGATATAAATATCGACCCAACGAAGAAAAAATTGATGCTCGCCATCTCTATAGGGGGTTCCTTAAAAGAGTCTGATCATCAAGCGAGGAAGAGGTCGAGGGAGGAACAACAGGTACTTTCCGTAGTGAGTTCCTCCTATAATAGCTACCGAGAGCCCATGGCAGACCTGATATTTAACGATGACGACATGCAAGGCGTGGCCACCCCTCATGCGGATGCCCTAACAATAAATCGGATGTCGGAGGGGTAATGATGACCAATATATTGGTAGGTGGGGGTAGCTCGGCCAATATTATTTCAAAGCCAGCTATTACCAAATGTTGGGAGTCCCTCCATATAAACCAACACAACTTACCCTCGCCGGGTATGAAGGAAAGACGTCCCAGTGCGTTGGAGAAGTTGAGCTAATGGTAAAGGCTATCATGGGGCAACAAAAAAGGAATTAAAAACCATCTTTCTGATTTCAGACGCTCCGAGGCCATATCATGCGATCATCGGTCGACCATGGTTACATAGAATGGAAGCAACTCCTGGAACATTCAGCCAATGTGTCAAATATCTCGTTGGCAACTCTGTAGGTATTATTCATAGCAGTCAGCGAGCAGTAAGAACATGTTACTCGGTGATCGTGAAACCAATTAGATAACAATTAGCAGGCGAGTGGGATACAGAGCCACAAATAAAATTCCTCTCACCTGATCTTATGAATGACCCACGGGACAGTGTGGATCAGGATACCGTTTTCTCCGCCTCGGGGCTACACTGGACTCAAGTTTCAAAAATCTATTAGTACCACTATTATATCAAAATTTGGATATTTTTGCATGGTCTGCCCAGGTCGTAACCCGGATAGACCCATCTGTCATTTTTCATGAGTTAACAGTCGACAGGTATGCTAAACCAGTACAAAAAAGCGTAGGTCGTTCTCTATTGAAAAACAGGCAGCTATCACTTGTGAGGTTACTATGTTACTTGGGCTTGGTCACATTCGCCGCATACAGTATCTAGTGTGGATTGTTAAGTCGGTCTTAGTAAAAAAGGGTGATCATCGCATGTGTGTCGACGTTCGATTTAGTAAAGCATGTCCTGAGGATGCTTTCCCTCTGCCTTACATGGACCAATTAGTATATTCCGCGTCTGGCTATAAATATATGTCATTCATAGACGCGTATTCAGGCTATAATCAAATCCTCAAGCTCCAAAGAGATGAAGAGCATACCACATTTCAGACCAAGCGTGGCCTTTATTGCTACACAGTTATGCCTTTTGAACTAAAAAATGTCGGCTCCACATATCAGCGCCTCGTCAACCAGATTTTCAAGGACCACATAGGTCACGACATGGAAGCGTACATTGACGACATGATTGTCAAAACTAATGACCCCGACCGATACTTAGAAGCATTGAGCAACGTTTTTACAATATTACTTAAGTATAATTTAAAGTTAAACCCTCTGAAATGCTCTTTTGGTGTTCGACTAAGAAAGGTTTTAGGTTACATGGTCAGCAAAAAGGGATAGAGGCCGACCCCGTTCAATTACAGACGTTGCTACACATGGCGCCCTCAACTAACATCAAAGAAGTTCAATGCCTCACCGAACGCCTCACAGCCTTATGTCGTTTTATTTCAAAGGCCTCACACAAAAGTCAGCTTTTCTTCAAGGTATTACGGGAAGCAAAGAAATTTTCCTAGAACAATGAGTGTAACGCAATATTTATCGCCCTAAAAACCTACCTCACCTCTCCCGAAATACTGACAACCCCAACACGAGGTGACACGTTGTATCTGTATTTATCACTCTCTACCTATGCTGTCAGTGCAATACCTGTTAAAGAAGTAGAAAATATTCAACTCCATGTTTATTACACTAGTAAACTGTTAGTCGATGCAGAGACACGGTATGTGAATCTTGAAAATCATGCTTTAGATTTGGTAGTGGCAGCGCAAAAAATGCGACCATACTTTCAGCGGCATACTATCATCGTCCGTACATATTTTCCTCTGCGCAACGTATTGCAGAACTCAAACATTTTAGGTCGCCTAACTAAATGGTCCGTCGAGCTGGGTGAATAAGAATCAAATTTAAGTCGTGCAGAGCAATCAAGGGATACGCTGTCACTGATTTTTAAACATAATTTTTGTCCCCCCGACCACTATGCGATGACCTTAGCGGCTCTACCAAGGAGAATACCTGGGTTCTGGAAGCCGACGGGGCCTCAAGTAAGTCTAGCGGAGGAGCAGGCTTCCATTTGCACACACCAACCGGTGAACAGATCAAGCAGGAAATCCGTTTCGATTTTCTAGCCACTAATAACAAGGCATAATACGAGAGGGTTATAGGGGGAAAGCGTTTGGAACAAATCTATGGCGCCGCCAATCTTCCCGTACGCTCGGATTCCCAATTAGTTATAAACCAGGCTACGGGAATATTTGATGCAAAACAAGAGGGAACTCAAACTTATCTTGCAATACTCAAGCAATGCGAAGCGGAATTACAATCTGTTAAATACGAATAAATTTCTCGTTTCACAAATTCTGAAGCTGGCACCTTAACAAAAGTGGCCGTGGCGGCCAACCACCCTCTTCTTGTTATTCAGGAACTCCCCAGTACCGCTCATTATCTTGAGCCATCCCCGATGTGCTCAATCGACAACACCCAATATTGGCTTTCCAACGCCTTTTTTAACACTTGGCTTTCCAACGCCTTTCTAATTAAAGATTCAGTTTCGCACTCTCATGCTCCCGAATCCCAGACACATAGATGAACTTATGCTTCCAATTTTTGTCTGAGGTTGGAAGATATACTATATATCTTGCTCCACTCAGCTGCAAATAGAAATAAGGTGAGCGCTCCAATTTAGATACTTCTATCCCCGCTAACAAATCAGCTAAACAAAAGGGTATTTTAAAGTATTGCACACTGAGCACTATACTCAATAAGATCCTCCACTCGTTTGACATTAACTAGGTAGGGAAAATACCAAAAAAACTAAAGAAATCCCTAATTAACGGCGATAACGCGAGTCGCAAGCCCCAGTCAAACAAAGTTGTGTACATGGATATTTTCCCTTCCTCAGTAGTGTAAGGTTGATCCCCTTCCCGCGGTGCCCTAATAATACCATCATCAGGTAGCGCATACATATCCCTAAAATTCATAACGGAGCCCTCATTCAGATACCCATATTTAGGGGTGATTTTTGCAAAATACTCCTCCAACACCTCACTCTTCTCATATTCCGATTCAAAATCGACGATTTCTTCTTCATACTTTTCTTGGGCGCCATGGTTTACCGACTTCAATTACCCAAACAGTGGTTATCAGAATTTAGCATTAACCTACGCTAGGTGGTGCTAGTTTTGATAAAGCCACCCTTTCGACAACCAACAAAGCACAAGCCCAAAACCCCTAAAGTTTTCGCAAGCATTTAGTACCTTAAAGCCTCATATACCACTTTTTACTAACATCTTTGAAAAAAGGAAATCATTAAACGTACATGTGTAAATACTTCTCTGTTCAAACAAAATATATGCCAACAAGATGCGTTTCTCAGGCCAAATAACTCGCCACAAGATCCACCCGGAAATGAAAGTAACCACAAGGGGACGATTTCTCTTCTTACTTCTCTCTACTTTTAAAATGCAGTTTTTTATTTATGATATTGTAGGCCCAAATAATTATGAATTTATTCAACATAAACCATTAATCTCAAAGAAACGGCGTTATGTCACTCAACCGTCACAACACCATGACACCCATCAAATCATCTATCGAGAAACTCAAACGATTAGTTACTTTTTCAAAATTCATTTGTCATATAATTAGATCTTAAACAACACACATTATCACTTTAGGGAGTGATAACCCAATCTTATTTCACATTTATTTTATTTCTTTTTATTTATTCCCCTTAGTAACCATTATATAATTACTAAATGAACTAGTGGGAACCCTGATAAGGTAGTGGATATCCACAACTGATGTGAAAAAACGTTATACGAAGTAGAGCAGAGAAAGAAATAAACCAAATAAGAACCAAGGTATAGCAGGAGAGAGCACACTCAAAATGACAAGAAATTACTTATAAGAGTTTAAACTGAGCCGAGCAAGTTCAAGACCGAGCACGCTCGAAACCGAGCACAACCATGAAGTTAGAGATCTACCCGGGTGAAAGTCCTAGTATATATAAGATATACCAAGCCGAGCCAGATCCATTCAAGACCGAGTGAGCTGAAGACTAAGGCTCCGCTCGAGATACGTAAGATGAAAGCTGATCCGCTACAGAATTCCAAAAACGGATAATCACTATAACACAACAGTACATTATGAAGGTCAACTGGAGGACTACAAACAAGACCGCTGATTATGGATAATCAGCAAACGTTACGATCCAAGTCTTTATATTTTATGAATAAACATGTGTAATAAATAAAGAGAGTAACAGTTAAAAGTAGTATAAATAAAGGTAAAAAGCGATGTAATACGATCATGTTCGAATTCTTCCCGAATAAATAATATTTCCTATATTGGCTTATGGGTGTTCATGTATTCCCATAACAGGGGCCATACCATAAGATTCCCTTGAAAACCTGTGACAGCTCATTCATAACTCTAACTGGGAGGATGAAGACTGAGGACCAATAAACTTAGCTTGCAAATATAACAGATTTTAACAATTGTAGTCTTCTTGCATAAGAGAGATGCCTAGATGTCCAAGAATTAGATGCAGCTAGTGATTTTGAGGAACAGAGGCATGCAGTCGTTGTATGAGAGTCTTGTTGTGATAAGAGGCATGCCTAAGTATCTAACTAGAAGAGTTCATTTGTAGAAACCAGGGAAATCGATAATGTCACGTCGCATAGTATCAAAGACCCATAAGAGGTAAATATGACTTTTGCTGGGGCTGTGAGAGAGACTGGATAACATGGTAAATTTGTTCAATCCTTGCTTGATAAGGTAGATGAAGGCCACAGTGGCTTTCGGGAAGATCATAAGGTCATCCGCAAAACAGTGAGTTGATGACTTTCAGCTTGTGACACTTCCAATGGAAACCGAAGGAAATGTCCTAGCTCTTCTCGCGGAGGATGCTGGAAAAGACCTGCATAACAATGACAAACATGTATAGGAAAAAGTGTCGCCCGTTTTTCTCTTTTGAAGAACCAGAGATAGTTAGATGATGCTAATGGAATATGAAGGTGATAAGACACATTGGAGAATCCGACCAATCATTTTGGTGGTAAGATTCATAACGTAAAGAACATCCAAAGGATCCTCCAACGAACATAGTCAAAATCTTTTGTAAAGTCAATTTTTAAATCGCATCTCAAGCCTTTACGATTCGTGTGATAGTAATGTATGAGATCATAGATAAGAAAGATATTATGAAATTGCCACATTGAAAATATTTAAAAAAAATTACGTTTGAAAAAAATAAATTGGTAAGGTAGAGAGTAATGGAGTTTGGTCCGACATGAAATGGAGGTTAAAATAGACAAATAAATTTGAAAAAAGTGTCATTCACAGTTAACAACAGCAAATATAGGATTTTTTCGCGATCAAACCATGTAAAACTATGTGTGTCATTCACCGTTAACAACCGCAAATATAAGATTTTTTCGCCATCAAACTACATAAAACTATGTTTTATGTGTTTAATTTACTAATTTACTGCACCTTGAGTTTCTTTTAATATTTTCATCAAACTTGTTAAACATTCCGTTTAAAAAAGCGAATTGACTAAAACATCACACGACAACCTCTATCCATACAAATCTATTATTAGTTAACTCATCTCCATCCGATTTCTTTTATATTATCATAACTAGGTATTGTAATTCTTTTTTATTAAATTACGAATGCCTAAGTATGTGCCACTAAAAATCCTAGGCTCTTTTCTTTTGATTTAAATATATATCGAGTGCGTAAGCTTATACGAGCTGGCATTTTAGCTTTTCATTGCAATCTTACTTTAACTATTTTTTTTACAAAAGAAAAGCTAAATGACCAAGTAACAAAGCAAAATCTGAATCCACGTGAATTCAGGTACTTTTTGTTGGTTACCAACTTTGTTGAAAATTCAATGAACCCAACAGATTCACAGTAGTTAGTTATAGTTGGGACCAGACACAGCTTAAAGTAGTATAGAGTATATGTGGAAAAGCAGTGGAATCGAACGTTTTGTGGGACGAACGCATCATCAACCAACAAGTGTGGTAACTAACAGTGATGCTAACCACCTTCTTCTTGGACAAACATTTTGTTGCTATTGTTCTACCTTTATGTTTTCATTTTTTACTGTTGTATTTGAGAAGTTATTATGTTGTACAATAACCGATTTAGTTCTTGAAATTCATTGTCATATAATTAAAGACGATTTTGATGAAGATGATATCTGGGAAAATACTATCGTCTCCATCGAGTATATAATGCAGCAGTTTCAGTGATATAAATCAAGATGGGAAGAATTCTGTTGCCTTATATTTATAAACTAACTTACATAGCTACAAGAACCCGACATCGGAAGAAACGAAGTATTTCTTAATGTTATAAGATCAATTAAATCTCTGCAAACTGATATGCTTGATGTAGATATCTAAAAGCTTTCTTGTGATTCAAGAAACCCATAAACCAGAACTCAAATTCATCTTCTGTAACTATTTGTAAGTACTTTTCCAATGGCTTCGTCATGTTCTCGCTCTCGTTAACCATCTTCATCTTCGCTAACAGGATCGAAACCTTGTAGTGAACTTTAACCAGCTCTCCATTAGGTGAATTTACTTCGATGGAGTTTTGACTGTAGAAGGAGATTTTAGGTGTAGTGATAAAGAGGAGTCCTAAATATACTAAAATATTCCACCCTGATCATATCATAAAATTTTTTATGGCAAGAGTTACAAGAGCCGCCTAACCATAATCAGCACTTGAGAACTTCCTAAAAATAGCCTTTTTTTTTGTCCAGCCGAACTATAAAGATTCACTAACAACTGAGCACATATAACTAATTCCATTTCTATCGTATCCAAAGAAGTTGGTTAACTATTATCAAAATCTAACTCTTCTAACTAAACTAAGCACATTCAACTAACTAACTCCGTTTCTGCGTATCCACAGAAGTAAGTTAATCATTATCAAAATCAACTGTCCTAACTAAACTGAGCACATTCTAACTAACTCGTTTATGCGTATCCACATAAATTGTTAATCATTATCAAAATCAACTCTTCTAACTAAATTGAGCACATTCAACTAACTCCGTTTCTGCGTATCCCCAGAAGTAGGTTAATCATTATCAAAATGAACTCTTCTAACTAATCCTCCATCTCTACATGATTCCAAATCGATATTCCTTGTCCTATTCACATCCTTGAAGGAGGAGAAGGACAAGTTTCACTAACCCCAGTCAAGTTACAGTGAGGAGGCGTCGTATAACCAACAGAATCGTCACCATAGTCAGAATTGTCACCATTTACACGAGCAGCTTCATCTTGGTCAAAAGAACCTCCCACTTGATTTGACAAAATGGGTGATACAACTATAGAGACAAGCTTAGTTATCTCTTTGTTTGGACTTTTTTTCTCATTTTCGAATTTCTCTTCTTCGTCACTGTCAAAACTAAGATGGCGGGGAGTTGAAAACTTGAAGTGTTTGCTATGATTTTTGAGCATGTCATCCGGAGCAGGGGCAGAGGTATCGTAAACAGCGGATTCTGGTGTTTTAAATTTTGGACTACTTTGTGCAATTGGATCAGAGGGTGTTTGAGGTGGTGCACTACTTTCTGCAACTGGATCAAAGAAATCTACTATTATCTTTTTGGACAAGGCTACGGAAGCACAAGGAAACTTGGAAAGATCTTTAGCTGATGTTAACGAAGAGTTAATATCATATAGAAACTCACCGGTTTCTTTCCTCGAAACCGGAGTTTTTGGTTCTATAGCTGGTGTCAACTCCATACCTACCAGAAAATACGAACCTTTAGCTTCAGAAATAAAATAAGTTTGCTTACACAGCAAACCATATCAAAATGGTACAGACGACAAACACTACAAACAAGCTAAAAAAAATATAAAAGGGTGAAGTGAAAGTTATACTATTGTATTAAGTAAAACATCAGCAATTCGTAATCATGCAATGGGTAAAATCCTAATTGAAACAATAGAATAGGTCAGAAATCAAACAATCATATAACTCATAGTAGGTCAGACAGAATCATACAAAAAAACTCAAATCAAAACACAATCAAAACAAAATGCAATGTAATAGAATAGGTCAGACAAACACTACAAACAATCCATACCTACGAGAAAAATAACGCACGAACTTTTAGCTTCAGAAACAAAATAAGTTTTCTTAAACAGCAACCAGAAGACAAACACTACAAACAACATACAAAAAAGGTGTAAAAACCTTAAGTGAACAGTTATACTAGTACATTAGGTTAACACATCAGCAATTCATAATCATGGAATGGGTAAAATCCTAATTGAAACAATAGAATATGTTAGAAATCATGGAATCATATGACTGACAGTAGGTCAGCCAGAATCATACAAAAAAAGAAACAAATCAAAACACAATCTAATGCAATAAAATAGGTCAAATAAACACTACAAACAACCTACAAACAATCCTTACATACGAGAAAAAGAACACACGAACTTCTAGCTTCAGAAACAAAATAAGTTTGCTTAAACAACAAACCAAACACTACAAACAATCTACAAAAAAGATGTGAAAACCTTAAGTGAACAGTTATACTAGTACATTAGGTCAAACATCAACAATTCGTAATCATGCAATGGGTGAAATCCTAATTGAAACAATAGAATAGGTCATAAATCATGCAATCATATGACTGACAGTAGGTCAGACAGAATAATACAAAAAAACCCAAATTAAAACACAATCAAAACACAATGCAATGCAATAGAATAGGTCAGACAAACGCTACAAACAACCTACAAACAATCCATACCTATGAGAAAAACAACACACGAACTTTTAGCTTCAGAAACAAAATAAGTTTGCTTAAACAACAAAATAGATCAAAATGGTACAGAAGACAAACACTACAAACAACCTACAAAAAAGATGTAGAAGCCTTAAGTAAATAGTTATACTAGTACATTAGGTTAAACATCAGCAATTTGTAATCATACAATGGGTAAAATCATAACTGAAACAATAGAATACGGCAGAAATCATGCAATCATATGACTAACAGTAGGTCAGACAGAATCATACAAAAAAAACCCAAATTAAAACACAATCAAAACACAATGCAATGCAATAGAATAGGTCAGACAAACGCTACAAACAACCTACGAACAATCCATACCTATGAGAAAAAGAACACACGAACTTTTAGCTTCAGAAACAAAATACGTTTGCTTAAACAGTAAACCAGATCAAAATGGTACATAAGACAAACACTACAAACAATCTACAAAAAAGATGCAAAAACCTTAAGTGAACAGCTATAGTAGCACTTTAGGTCAAACATCAGCAATTCGTAATCATGCAATGATTAAAATCCTAATTGAAACCATAGAATAGGTTAGAAATCATGTAATCATATGACCGACATTATGTCAGAGAATCAGACAAAAAAAACTCAAATCAAAACACAATGCAATGCAATAAAATAGATCATACAAACAGTACAAACAACCTACAAACACTCCATACCTACGAGAAAATAACACACAAACTTTAGCTTCAGAAATTAAATAAGTTTGATTAAACAGCAAACCAGATCAAAACGGTACAGAAGACAAACACTACAAAAAACCTACAAAAAAGATATAGAAACCTTACGTGAATAGTTATACTACTACATTAGGTTAAACATCAGCAATTCGTAATCATGCAATGGGTAAAATCCTAATTGAAACAATAGAATAGTGTTGGATCAGAAACTTGACCCACTTAAAGGGTTCAACCCACTTAATAAGGCCCATCTAGAAAGCACATTCTAGAAACAATTAAATTAATATTTATTTAATAGTAGAGGTTGTGTGTAAGACCATCCTTAGGTTGAGTACACGATACTCTTTGATGTTAAGTGTAAGAAACACTTTACCTTGAGTGTAGTCTTAAGGTTGAGTGTTTAAGTATCCATAAGATCTTAGATGGTGGATTCTTGTCTCCACTATGGTTCTATAAATAGTGGAGCTCTCCCACCATCTAGAGCATCACCAAACACACTCAGAAGAAAAGTTAGAGAGAAAAGTTAGAGTGAGAGAAAATAGAGACAAGAATGCTCTCTTGAGTGAAAGAAAAATATTTCTCTTCTAGTGTGAGTTGTAAGAGTGTTCTTGTAATATTTCTCCTTTTTAATCTGCATCAAAGTTGTTTGTTTGTTCTAGTGAGTGCTATTTTATATTTTTCGCCAACAAAGTGGTATCAGAGCCACAAGCTCTATCCAATTTTTTTTAAATATCCAACATATTTAAAAATATGGCAATTGGTGTATCATCCTTCCAAGTTCCAACACTCAACAACAAAAACTACGAAAATTGGAGTATCAAGATGAAAGCTCTCCTTGGAGCACATGATGTGTGGGATGCCGTAGATAAAGGAGTTGATGAACCCGAAGATGTAGCAAGCCTTGCTCAAGAGGAAAAAGCAACGTTGAAGAATTCAAGAAATAGAGACAAAAAGCTCTCTTTCTCATCTATCAAACATTAGATGATGATGACTTCAGAAAAATTTCAAGCGCATCTTCCGCCAAGCAAGCGTGGGAGAAATTACAAATCTCTTATAGAGGAGTTGAAAAGGTAAAAAAGGTATGTCTCCAAACATTAAGAGTTAAATTTGAATCCTTACACATGAAAGCGTCCTAATCTATTTCAGAATATTTCTCAAGAGTAGCAACTGTTTCCAATCAATTAAAAAGAAATGGTGAGAAATTAGAAGATGTGAGAGTAATAGAAAAAAATACTCCGTTCTTTGGATCCTAAATTTGAGCATATCGTCGTGACGATTGAAGAAACTAAAGACTTGAAGAAAGTGATGATTGGAGAACTTCAAGGATCATTACAAGCCTATGAAGAAAAGCACAAGAAGAAGCAAGAGATCATAGAGAAACTCCTCATAGTAGACCTCAAAGACATGCATATAAATAAAGGAGATGATAGAAATCAACATGACCGAGGCAGATGTAGAGGCCACGGACGAGGTGGTTATCATGGTCGTGGACGTGGCTGGAATTACAACAACAATAATTCTAACTACAACTACGAGAAATGAGAAAGCTCTACACGAGGTCGTGGAAGAAGAAATCTGAACTCGAGGTATGATAAATCTCAAATCCAATGCTATAAATGTCAAAGGTTTGGACATTATGATTCAGAATGCAGAGGCCCCAACAATAGAGTTGAGGAGAGGGCCAACTATGCGCAGGAGAAGACGAAGGAAAATGATATGTTACTACTAACATACAAAAACAATAATGAAGGTCAAGAGAACACTTGGTATCTTGAAACCGGTGCAATCAACCATATGTGTGGGAAAAGAAGCATGTTCGTAGAGATCAATGAAGCAATGAATGGAAATGTCTTTTTTGGAGATGATAGCAAAATATCGGTGAAAAGAAAAGGTAACATTCTTATTCGTGCAAAATATGGTAGTCACCAAATAATTTCAAATATCTATTACGTACCTGGGATGAAAAAAAATATCTTGAGCTCGGGAGAACTACTAGAAAAGGGCTATGATATTCATATGAAAAATTATAGTCTTTCTAAGAGATGACAAAGGAGACTTAATTGCTAAAGTTCAAATGTCAAAGAGTAGAATATTTCCTTTGAATATTCAAAATAATGTTGCAAAGTGTCTTAAGGCGTGTTACAAAGATTCATCGTGGCTATGGCATGGTCGATTTGGGCATCTAAACTTAAAAGTTTAGAGTTATTGTCCAAGAAAGAAATGGCGACAGGGTTACCATGTATCAGTCATCCTGTCCAACTATGCGAAGGATGTTTACTTGGAAAGCAATTCAGAAAAAGTTTTCCAAAGGAGTCAAAGTCAAAAGCCAATAAACCTCTCAAGCTTATTCATACCGATGTGTGTGGTCCAATCAAACCGAGCTCTCTAGGTAAAAGTAACTATTTCCTTCTCTTTACTGATGATATTTCATGAAAAACATGGGTATATTTCTTGAAACAGAAATCTGAAGTCTTTGGAATATTTAAGAAGTTCAAAACAATTGTGGAAAAGGAAAACGGAAATAAGATCAAAGCTATGAGATCTGACCTAGGAGGGGAGTTCACATCCAATGAATTTCTAGAGTTTTCTAAAGCACATGGAATTCGCAGATAGATTATACCAGATCAAAATGGTACAGAAGACAAACACTACAAACAACCTGCAACTCAGAAGTAAAAACCTTAAGTGAACAGTTATACTAGTACATTAGGTCAAACATCAGCAATTCGTAATCATGTATGGGTAAAATCCTAACTGAAACAATAGAATATGTCAGAAATCATGCAATTATATGACTGACAGTAGGTCAAACAGAAACAAACAAAGAAAAACCCAAATCAAAACACAATGAAATGCAATAGAATAGGTCAGACAAACATTACAAACAATGTACAAACAATCTATACCTACGAGAAAAAGAACACACACACTTTTAGCTTTAGAAATAAAATAAGTTTGCTTAAACAGCAAACCAGATCAAAATTGTACAGAAGACAAACACTACAAACAACCTACCAAAAGATGTAAAAACCTTAAGTGAACAATTATGCTAGTACATTAGGTAAAACATCAGCAATTCGTAATCATGCAATGGGTAAAATCCTAATTAAAACAATAGAATAGGTCAGAAATCGTGCAATCATATGATTGACAGTATGTCAGACAGAATGATACAAAAAAACCAAAATCAAAACACAATACAATGCAATAGAATAGGTCAGACAAACACTACAAACAACCTACAAACAATCCTCTGCTGCGAGAATACAAAATCATGCAATGATATGACTGATAGTAGGTCAAACAGAATCATACAAAAAAACTCAAATCAAAACACAATCCAATGCCATAGAATAGGTCAGACAAACAATACAAACAACCTACAAAAAATCCATACCTACGAGAAAAAGAACACACGAACTTTTAGCTTCAGAAACAAATTAAGTTTGCTTAAACAGCAAACCAGATCAAAATGGTACAGAAGACAAACACTACAAACAACCTACAAAAAAGATGTAAAAACCTTTTGTGAACAGTTCTACTAGCACATTAGGTCAAACATCAGCAATTCATAATCATTCAATGGGTAAAATCCTAATTGAAACAATAGATAAGGTCAGAAATCATGCAATCATATGACTGACAGTAGGTCAGACAGAATCATACAAGAAAAGCCCATATCAAAACACAATGCAATGCCATAGAATAGGTCAGACAAACCCGACAAACAACCTACAAACTATCCATACCTATGAGAAAAAGAACACACGAACTTTTAGTTTCAGAAACAAAATAATTTTGCTTAAACAGCAAAGCAGATCAAAATGGTATAAAAGACAAACACTACAAACAACCTACAAAAAAGATGTAAAAACCTTAAGTGAAAAGTTATACTAGTACATTAGGTCAAACATCAGCAATTCCAAATCATGCAATGAGTAAAATCCTAATTGAAATAATAGAATAGATCAGAATTCATGCAATAATATGACTGGAAGTAGGTTAGACATAATGATACAAAAAAACCCAAATCAAAACACAATGCAATGCAATAGACTAGGTCAGACAAACACTACAAACAACCTACAAAACAATCCATACCTACGAGAAACAGAACACACAAACTTTTAGCTTCAGAAACAAAATAAGTTTGCTTAAACAGAAAACCAGATCAAAATGGTACATGAGACAAACACTACAAACAACCTACAAAAAAGATGTAAAAATCTTAAGTGAACAGTTATAGTAGCACGCTAGGTCAAACATCAACAATTCGTAATCATGCAATAAGTAAAATCCTAATTGAAACAATAGAATAGGTCAGAAATCATGCAATCATATGACTGATAGTTGGTCAGACAGAATCATACAAGAAAAGCCCAAATCAAATCAAAACACAATGCAATGCAATAGAATAGGTCAGACAAACACTGCAAACAACCTACAAACAATCCATACCTACGAGAAAAAGAACACACGGACTTTTAGCTTCAGCAACAAAATAAGTTTGCTTAAACAGCAAACCAGATCAAAATGGTACAAAAGACAAATAGTATAAACAACCTACAAAAAAGATGTAAAAAACTTAAGTGAACAGTTATACAAGTACATTAGGTCTAACATCAGCAATTCGTAATCATGCAATCTGTAAAATCCTAATTGAAACAATAGAATAGGTCAGAAATCATGCAATCATATGACTGACTGTAGGTCAGACAGAATCATACAAAAAAAACCCGAATCAAAATGCAATTAAAACACAATGCACTGCAATAGAATAGGTCATACAAACACTACAAATAACCTACAAACAATCCATACCTACGAGAAAAAGAACACACAAACTTTTAGCTTCAGAAAGAAAATAAGTTTGCTTAAACAGCAAAACAGATCAAAATGGTACAGAAGGCAAACACTACAAACAACCTACAAAAAAGATGTAAAAACCTTAAGTAAACAGTTATACTAGTACATTAGGTTAAACATCAGCAATTCGTAATCATGCAATGGGTAAAATCATAATTGAAACAATAGAATAGGTCATAAATCATGCAATCATATGACTGATAGTAGTAGGTCGCCAGGTAATCTATAAGTCTAGACGACGTAAAATTACCTCAAAGAAAATACCTCAAAGGATATAAGATTCTACCAAAATTGATGCAGCACAAGCTTCAGAAATACAATTACCTCAAAGAAGGAAAAAATTTCGCTGCCAAAATGAAACAATTAACTCAAACAAAATCATATAAAAAACCCAAATCAGAACACAATCAGCCCTAATAAGATTTTATGCCCGAATCAACAACATGAAATCAAATCAAAACCCCAAACTATTAACACTTAAACTGGATAGTACAACTATTTATGAAATCAAGACTCACAAGTTTCACTAAAACTCAAAAAAACAACATGAAATTAAAAACTCAAAAAAACAACATGAAATTAGAACCACAAATTTTGAATTCTTCAATCAATAACAACAAGGCTTTTAAAGAATTGCACCCGATGTATTACCACAAAAGCGAAAGCTTTTACCTAGTTAAATGATAACACTAGATAAAAATCAAAACACAAAAAAAGTTCTCTAAATTGTAAGTGAGAGACGTTAGGTTTTTAGAAAAATTAGTTTTTGAAAAAGACGAGATATTTTGAATAATAAATAAAAAAATAACTAATACATGGAGAAATTAGTTTAGAAAGACTAAAATTCCTGATAAATAAAATATCTAATATAATTAACGAATGTTTTGCGATTTCAAATAATGAATTTACCCGCGCAGAACATATGATAATATATACTATATCACTTGTTAGTCAAAAATTAAAACTTTTATATTATTATTATTATTATTATTATTATTATTATTATTATTATTTAGAATGAGATAGTCATTATCTATAATAGTACTATGCAGATTTGATTTTTTTAGTTTAAATTAAGATTTAACCTATTTAAAAATTAAGTATCAGTAAATTTAAAATAATTGTTTTTAATATATGGGTAGTGTTTGGAAAATTAATTTATTATTATATAGTATATGTTGAGAAATATATAAACTTATAAAATAGAAAATAATGTCTAATTAAGAATTCTCAATTAATTATTTTTAATATATTGTTAGTGTTTGGAAAATTAATTTATTATTATACAGTATATGTTGAAAAATATATAAACTTATAAAATAGAAAACAATACGTCTAATTAAGAATCTTCAATAATATTATTTTTATGTAAAAAATTGTATTTATATTTTTTTATTCAAAATTAATGAGAGGGTGGATTGTAAATTAAAACTTCACTAAATTCATATTTGTAAAACATAGTTTTATTTGAAATTTAAAAATATAAGATTTAAATTTTAAAGGTTCATATTTTAAAAACAAACATTTAGATTATACACCTAATGTTTTTTTTGCCAAAATCTACATTTGTATTAGAATCCGCTATATAATTTTATGTTCTTCGAATCGGATATTTTTAAAAGCTAAAGTTAAAGCTTTTAACGCCTTCAAATATTTCAGTAAATGATATTTTCGAGTCTCAAATTGACCATACGCATGATTAACGAGAAGTGGTGAATTACTTATCATTCTCACTTTTTAGCCCTACAAATTTGAGTAAGTCTCAATCCATCCAACCACGCTTTGCATTTTGCCTCGTTATTTGTCGCTTTAAACCCATAAAGGATAGCTTAGTACATAATAATTTCTTCTGGAGAAGTTAATTGTACCTCTGTCGTGCATTTTATCGTACTTAAACCCTAGTCTCTTCGGATTATCCACTCTAACTCAAAATAAATTCATCTATCTTCATATCCGACTGTTCAAAATGAAATTCTACCAAGAAATCAGCTAAGGTTTGTTCTTTAATTATATCCATAGGCTCAAATTCAAGATTTCTACAATTCAACAGACCATTTGGTCATTCTTCCTGATATATCATGCCTTTGAAGCATATTTTTTTAACAGAAAAGATATCCGTGCATTAATAGAATGAGCTTGAAAATATAGTCTCATTTTTTAGCAGCAATTACTAGTGCAAGAGCCAACTTTTCCAACTTTAAATACCGCTTCTTCGCATCCAACAAACTTTTACTCATGTCATACACTGGTCTTAGAAGATTTTTTTTCTTCTTTAATTAAAACATCACTTGCAACATATTCTGATACCGCTACATAAACATATAATTTTTCCCCCGTAACTGGTTTTGTTAAGAGTTTGGGCGATAAAAGGTATTCTTTAATTCAATGAAAATCCTCAAAACATTCTTTTGTCTAATTAAAACAATTTGCTTGTCTTAATACTTGGAAAAAAGTCACATTTGCCCAATGAGCGAGATATGAATCTATTTAACGTTGTCAGTCGTCCGGTTAATATTTGAACTTCTTTGATATTTCACACAATATGTGCTTCAAAAGTTTTGTTCATCAATCGTTGATAAATTGCCCCTGCATTTTTTAACCCAAAGGAATTACTTTGTAATAATGAAAACCCATTCTAGTAATAAACGGGGTACTCTCTTCCCCATTTGGATCCACTTTAATCTGATTATATCATGCATAGGCATCCATAAAAGAAAGTAACTGATTCCCTAATGTGAAATCTACTAATTGATCTATACGAGGAACTGGGAAATGATATTTAAGATGCTATATTTAAGTCGGTAAAATCTACACACATTCGCCACTTGCCATTTTCTTCTTGACCAACACGAGATTCCCCGTCCACAAGGGATATTGAGATTCTCGTATGTTCCCAACTTTGGATAAGTGATCCACCTCGACCATTATTGCCTCGGTCTATTTTTGAGAAAAAATACCTCTTTTTTATATGATTGGACGCACATTACTTTTCACTGCCAATCTATGAAAAATTACTTCAACGGGCACACCGATCACATCTTCGGAACACCAAACAAACATATATAACTTGGTGGATAAAAAATGAATTAATTTCTCTCTTAAACTCGGAGATAATTTTGTATCAATTTTTTAAAATTTACCACTTGATCATGTATGATATTCGAAGGTTTCATCAAGAACCAAAAGACCGGGGATCTAACTCAGATCATCAAAATAGCTAGGTTTCGACGAAATACGATAACATTCCCATGCCATTTTATGACTACTTTCGACTATTCCAATATTATTTCATACAACATAATTTAAGTACTAATGGACAGTAAAGATTACTGCATATATCTTAGATAACCAAGATCTTCCAAAAATAGCATTGTAAAATGTTGGCGCATCTACCACAACGAATAGTATAGTCACTTCTTTTTTAAACGACCCTTGAAACAATTCCACTATGCTCTCAAATTATCTGACGAATTTTGTTGTCACCCTTGTAAAACCCGCAATGGTCTGATTCGATCGTCGGATTATATGAGGGTTAACAATTATTTTATAAGTACTCATGAATAAAATGTTGGCAGAGCTGCCCGTATCAATCAAAACCCATTGTACTACATCACCAGCTATCATAGCTGCAATTATTACTACTTCTTCATGTGGTCCTGCCACATCTCTCACATCATCATCTTCGAAGAAAATTATAGGATAAGGATTTTGATATAGATGCGCTAGAGAGCTTGCTTTGAGTTGAGTAGTAAGACTCATTACATGTCGTTTTCGTGAGCTGTTCGAATTTCCAGCAATAATATCACCCTCGAAAATTGTCAAAGATTCAAAAAATGCACATAAATCACTAACATTTCTCCTCAGTATAAGCTCTTGGACAATGCAAATATTGTTTCTTCCCTCTTTTGGGTCCAAATACTCAGTTGAAATATCAAAAGAATCAATCTTCTCAAAAATAACCAACCCACTTTCTTCATTCGAAGCTTTAGTAGTTTTCTTCATCATCGGATTCTTTTGAGAATGCTTCTTTACAAAAGTAGTTAGCTTTCCTTTTTCAATCAACGCTTATATTTTATTTTTTAATGTTACACATTCCTTCGTATCATGTCGCGACATCTTCACGATAATTGCAATATCTAATGTTTCTATTCTCTCTTGGAGTTTGTATTGGAAAAGGCTTGCGAAATTGTACCTGACTCCGAGTTTTATCGAATATCATCGCAATATTTCATATCAAGTTTCACTTTGATAAAACGGTAAGTATAATCATTCAATTTTTATTTAACCTTTTTCCTACAATATATTATAGTGTCATCATTAGCTCAAAACTATTTACTTCCCACAAAATGATATTGGAAAATATTCCAGAACATATAAAAAAATGATATAACCATGCGGAAGTCCAAAAGAGACCAACGATAAAGGAAAGTGTACAAAGTTAGATTTGATAAAAGAAAAAAAGAAAAAAGTACAATTGAATTCTTTGCACTATCAGACCTTAATGAGAAGCCGGTAAGCTTCCAAAGTTAAACGACAATAATATAAAGCAGGGGACAAGGTGTTGAGGAAAGTATTTTTTTCATACAAAATAAAAACGGATTGGTAAGCTAGAGACTTGTTGGGAAGTTCGGTATACAATAACTAAGAAGGTAAAGTAGGAGACATATCGACTCAAAGATAATGAAGGAAGAGATCTTCATCACTCGTGGAATGTTAAGCACCTCAAATTATATTTGGAATGAATGTAAAATTGATATATATTTTTCACACTTTATGTAAGGATCGATGGCATACTCTTTCCTACCCTGGTGGCGCAGGAAGGTGTTAACGAGATGTCTCATAGCCGATTTATATATAATAATTCTTTGCCATGTTAAAATAATCTTCACAATTTTTATTTTTTGGACCAGAAAGGTCTTCCAACGAATGTTGGTCAAAATATTTTATCTTTTGGACCGGAAAGGTCTTCCAACAAATGTTGGTAAATTTTTTTTATCTTTTGGATCAGAAAGGTCTTGCAATGAATGTTGGTCAACAATTTTTATCTTTTGGACCGGAAGGGTCTTCCAACGAATGTTGGTCAATAATTTTTATATTTTGGACCTGAAGATTTAATTTTGCAGTCCTTCTTTTCCAAACGAGAAACACAGTCAACAACATACTCTTAAAGACAACCATTATGTTACTTATCAACAGATCGCTTAAATATTGCTTCTCGACAATACATGTTTCAATTTCTTTGACGATATTCTCAAAGTGTGTCTTAGTCTGGCCATAAGCATCGGTGAGGCCGTCAACAAGTATTTTTTTATCGATGTATCTAGCAAAGAACCGCTCTCACTCATCATCAATTTTTTTTTCTTTGTCAGTTGAGCTTGCAATGCATCAATCCCTGTTGAGTGCTGAGTAACAATCTTCTTGTAGTGGGCAAGCTCTCCCTCAACGTTTTTACGTTAGCCCTTTTTTGAACAACTTATTTTTTGTAGCGATCTTTTTGGTTGGTTTTTCTGTCCGGAAAAGCAGAATATGTTAAGTTCATTGGCTACAAAGTAATTCTTATAGACATCGAAGTATGTCGCGACAGGAAAAATAGATTCGACATTCTCTGGAATTTATTCTTCGTTTTTACCTCTCCGGTTGTCATTCGTCTTGCTCCTTTGAAAAACAAACTCTCCCGTTGAATTATGTTCACATTCCGAATCTCCGATGTTGACTTTTTTAGAAGTATGCATTCTTGGAGCTCTATTATTACCATCTTATTCTACCGTATCATTTTTAGGATCCCGATGACTTGGAGCCCTAGCCCTCGCAGGAAAAAAACAATGTTGTCCAATACTTCGAATTTCTTGAGTAAATCATCTTATGTATGCGGTACCATGAGTTCCTCTCTTTCAATAGCAATAGGCCCTACATGAACATGAATATACATGTTCTCAAACGAATGTTCGTCTTCATGGTCAGATGGTTCACGATGACTACTAGATTCTTAAACCTCATTTCTGCTAGATGTTTTATCCTTGTGGTACTTAACTCGGAGCAAAGACCGACATGTAGTTGATTTTGACCCCTTGGTAGACGAATGATAAATGCTCAGATTAGGCTCAAGGGTAGTTGAACTGCTCGCACTTCAAGATTGTTTTTTTTATAAACCTATGTATTTTTTCTCACGACTGACCCGTGCCTTTTCCTTTTCCTCTAGAGCGGTATGTGTTTTTTTCTTTTCCTCTAGAGCGGCATGTGTTTTTTTCTTTTTTTATCTCAATATGTGTCCGGTTGAATGTGATAATAATAATGATAATAATATGTTAACAGTACATGCAAGTATAAAGTGTATTTGTGGTATGTTGTATACACTATAAAGCACAAGTGTATTAGGATTGGCGGTACGTGTCTTTAGTATTGATGGGACGAGACTTATGTATCACTAGTGCCGAGGAATGGTCTATCCCAAAATTAACGATTCTAAATCATGAAATTATTATCAAGCGGATTCAAAACCTAAAGTTAATTCTTTTAACTTAATTACATCATCTAACCGTTTCGATTTTACCAAAAAAATCAATTCTAAACATAAACTTCACACATTAAATTAATAAAATAAAAAATTCTTTACTCTTTTTTTGTATCCATAGATGAAGATGTAATGAATCACAGAAAGAAATAAGAGAAGAAAAATATTTTTACCATTAAAATGAAAACTCACTAAAAATATTACTCGTAGTATAAGAAGGTTTGATAATTTAAATTGATAATAAATATGTGAGAGAAGTTAGTGTTTAAAAAAAAAGAATTGGATCAAAAATAAAATATAATAATAACTAATGTGGAGAGATTTTAAATAACCTAAAAAAATTAAATCAATAAAATAGATAAATTTAAAAAAAAATATGGTTGCAATTTCAAATGGTAAATTTTTAATTGGATTTGAGTGACAATACTAAAAATATATATTATAAAACATATATTATCTTATTTTATAGTAATTCTATTATTTATATTATATATATATTTTTAAATATTTGAAAAAATATTTGGAAATTAATTCATTGTTACATATTATCCACCAACTAATGTGATATCCCATCGCATGGCTCTCATATCATGTTAGATATCTCCACCATCATACTAGTTGAGATATTTCATTCACTTATATATTGTAATTACTTGTTCAGTCTAAGCGATGTGGGATAAAGGATCAAGTTTACTCACCCTTAACAATGTTAAAGAATGTATAATGTTTTTGGATAAAAAATGGAGTATAATTTGGTACCATTTATAATATTATTTTTTATAATAAAGTTTATATTAATGTAAATGTATGAGGCGGATTAGATAGATGATCCATATATATATATACACACACGAAGCCCCATCAGTCAAATATTGAAAATTATATTATGATAATTTTTCATATCCAAAATGAAAGTTTTAGATATTCTGTCCGTAGATGCATTATATGTTAGTTGAACGGTAAAGCTTAATCACACCTTATAAAGAAAAAAATGAATCAGGAACAAATTTTTTTACCCATTGGACATCAAAAATATAAAAGTATAAATACATTTGAACGACAGTTTGTTTTTTTACGATCCGCTTTGAATGAGTTAAAGTATTAAAAAATATATAATATCGTATATAAAATTAGATTGATGGTTCATCTATATGACCGAAATGGTCCACCGATAATCGAGAGAGTGAATCCTGTTAGACACTAATTCTCAAGCTCAAACGTCGAAACACGCTCTTCACATCTATATGATCAAACTAAATAGTGCCGAGATGCATTTATCTTTTTTTAATTCTCTAAAATATTTATGACATAGGGACATGCGTCTGTTAACTTAAGAGTCACGTAACTCATCGGGATTGGTTTTAGTGTTCTATCCTGGTCTTGAGATAAGATAAGTCATTACCAAACCGGAAAAGCTTAATGCACGTAGCAAACTACCTTTCGATAAAGCATTAAAGTTATATTTCTTCCCCAACTGCTGAACAATCCCTATGTACCTCACATGGCTTGCACTTCAGAGTTAGTGGAATACAAAAGCAAACAAGTCATCCTAAGGATTCCGAGATATAAATTGCGATTAAACTCGATGAAATTATTATTATTTAATTAAAATATTTTTATTTATATACAATAATAATTACACATGAAGTGTATCGAGACAAATTTTGGAAAAAGACAAAGATAATCTCTAAAAATAAACTTCAAATTACTTGACATCACTCAACACTAGAAACAACATTCAAGCTCAATTCCAATCAAGATTAAAGAAGGTAGAATTCAGCCACTTCATGTAGATTTCAACTGAAGAATGGATCACAATGAATAGAGAAGATATTTCGAGCCAGATTTTGAAGAATATTCAACAGAGAAGCTTAGATTTTGATAAAAAACGAGAGAGAAGAAGCTCAAGGACTTGAGCTACCATTCTCAGAACTTGAAAGTTCAATTTCCCAAATTCCGACGAGTCCAAAGAATCCAAAGCAATTAGACCATTTAAAGCTACGAGCTGAAAATGGCGTTGAGACGGTCGAGATAATGCGTCGACAAAATTAGGCTCATATTCAAATCTAGAGCATCTAGAAGACTTCATTAACGCAGCAATCGGCGCAACAACAAAGCAGTTCCTCCAACATAGTTATTCTTTCTGAGAGTTACCTCTTTAACCAGCAATGACTTCCATTCATGTTTCTTATCCAGAATTTCTAATATGTAAACACAAGATGAGAAACAAGCGTTTGTTAAGTGTTTCTTGCTTCCTAGAGTTAGATTCAATCGATCAGTCCTTCACATTTAAGTACCTCGGGTTCATACTTTCAAGGTACGTAATACCATTTAATTGATTTGGAGCATCATTTTCCCTAAAGTAGATTTTCCGCTTTCATTTCAAGGTCCACTTGGAAAGCCAATCGGCTGTCATGTTTTGGAGCCTTGAAATGTTAGTAATCTTAATTGTTGATTAGATAATATTTCTACAGCAACTAAGAGCAGACTTTAGATGATATGGGTAAATACTAGTAACTAGTAGATTAGTAATAGTTTCAGAATCAGTTCCAATCTGCACATTTTTCCAATTTTTCTTTTGACATAAGACTAGTCCATCAAGAAGAGCTCTCAGATCTTCCATTAGAGGACTAAGATTCCCATATAAGTTAGAAGCTCCAACAACTATCTTACCATAGTGATTTCTGATAATAATTCCCCCTCCAGCTTTCCTATTTCTCAAACAAGACGCATCAATGTTAAGTTTGAGAAAGTCAGGAGAGGGGAAAGACCATTGATGATAAGTAACCTTATGAGATATAGATGATTTACATCCCATATTCCTTGCTAAGTGGAGATCTTTACTCCAATGATTTTTCCTCAGACAGTTAGGAAAGTCTAGGCTAATAATAGTGTTGTCAATATACCTTATAAGTTGCTCAGAATTGTAGGAATTGCTATTGAAATTTGCCTTGTTTCAGGATTTCCAAACTGTCCACAGAATAATGACCGGGAGAATGGATCTGATATGAACTCTAGCATTTGTTGACCAGAACCATACCTTCATTATATGGGCAATGGTCATATAGTTGTAGACTTCAATGTTGAAACGCGTAGCATAATGTCTCCAAACCTCCTACGCTAGGTCACACTCTATAAAGAGATGCTTTGGGCTCTCTATACTCCTGCAGAACTAGCATTTGGAAGCAATGCTAAAGTTCTTAGTCTGCATAATCGGGTGAACGGGGATGAAATTTTTAATAAGCTTCTAGTCTAGAAAAGAGTAATTTTTTAGGATAACTACATTCCACAGCTTGCCATAGATATTAGAGTAGTTATACTAGGTTCTTAAATGATTCCAAGTATGCTTAGTACTGAATTCAGTGTCTTTAGAAAGCTTCCAGATGACAGTATCATCTTGATTTAGGTTAATCTTCATAGTTTGATCTTAGCTATAACATCCTCTTTAAGAAAAATATGAATCTTATTGAAGTCCCAATTCCAATTAATCCAAAAATCCTGGACAAATTGTTGTATATACCCTTTGTTGTTACAGCTATCATTTAGAAGGATCAAATGAGGGTCACCATACCAACTCTCAAGCCAAAATTCAACATTCCCTCTGCCTATTTTCCAGGTACACTAATATATTTTATTTTAATAATCTATTTCTAAGTGCAAGAACTAGGCTTGTTTTAAGCAGCTTGAAATGGATGAATATTAACACAGTATGTCTGATGTATTAGATTAGACCGTATGTTTTTATTTCTTCTAAAATTCAGCCCGATTTTACAAGAATAAGAGTCTTGTAGATCACTCATGCTACAAATATTTAACCCTCCTTCATTGTTGGTTTTGCAGATGGCTTTCCAGGAAGACTAGTGGACTCTTTTCTCAGAAGAAGTGGAGCCCTAGAGAAACTTATTGAAGATGGCTTCAATTCTGTGGATGGCTTTCTTCAGAATATAAGAGCTTTGGATCCATTAGTTGGCGATGGGAATCAAAGCAGTCTCAATCAAGGTAAGTCTTCCAGCAAAAGACAAGTGTTTGTCTTCCCATTCATAAATTCTTTTCTTGATTTTGTTGATAAGACTTGAATAGTTGCTGCAGTTGTTCTTATTGTTAATAGTTATACCCAAGTATTATGTGGGGAGAAAGCTAGCACTGAAATCAGAAATGTTATAAATAGTAGCAAGCCTAGCTTTGTTAACTCTATCAGGGAAAACAATTTTAGTTTTATCTTTATTTATAGCATGACCAGATACGTTTTGATATATATCAAGAAAGGTACCCATTATTTTAGTATTTTTCACTAAGATATTAGTAAAAGTCGGTATGTCATCTACAAACACTAGGATATGAATAAGCATATTACTTCTAGAATAATAGTGCATTTCATAATTTTCAGTAAACAAGCTATATAATCCCTTGATAAAAACTTCTTCAGCAAGAATAAATAGGCTGGGGGAGAGGGGGTCACCCTGCATAAGGTCTCTTTTAGTCTTAAATAATTGTACCATTTAGGAGAATTAATACAAAGACAGATCCAATTAAGCTATTAATTAAGTTGATAAATTAATAAGAGAATCCAAAGAACCTTACGACCTTAAGAATAAAAGAATGAGATAACTTGTCGAAGGCTTTCGACATATCTAAGTGAATTAAAAGGTTATCAACTTTCTTGTTTTTGTTTTAATCATAAAGAAAATCTTTGGCAGTTAGAATATGGTCCCGAATAACATTATTAGGGGTGAATGCAACCTAATTTCTAGAAATTAATTTAAAAAGGAAAGTGAGTAACTTGTTGTTGAAGACCTGACATAACCTTATTAAGGAGGCTGCAAAGGCTTATTGGCCTAAGTCCTTCCATGTTATAGGATCAGAGGTCTTTGGGATTAGACAGACTCTAGTTGCTAACACTCTTTTAGAAATTGTATGGCCTTGCATGAAAGATATTATAGCCTGACGTATATCATCTTTAATGATGGTCCAACAAGTTTTAAATAAAACTCCTTTAAAGCCATCCATACCTGCAGCTTTACAAGGGTTGAGATTGCATATTATATCATAAATTTGTTTTTCAGTAGGCTCAACCATTAAGCAAGCATTGTCAGTTTTATTTATAACTTTAGGAATGCAATTAAAGATATTATTGTCCATCATCTTAGCATCTTCATATTTGTAGGAATAAGGAGACTCAACAACAAGGTTTTTAAAGTACTCTGCAGTAGAGTTACCAATAAGCTCCGTGTTTGTAAGCCACACACTATTATCCTTTATGTTGTTTATACTATTCTTTTTTCTTCTCTTGTTGACAAAACTATGAAAGAGTTTCGTATTCTTATCCCCCTCCTTGAGCCAATTGGTATAACACTTTTGATAGCAGTAGCTCTTCTCCATATTGAGAGCAAGAAGCAGCTCAACATTGGCCTTAGATAGATTGTATTTAGATTCCATGCTGTTGTGTGTTAGGTGCATAATTTACATTTCCTTAGCATGTTTTTCTGCAACCTACACCTTAACAAAACTATTACCAAAGTGTAATTCTAACAACTTAAGACCCTTATTTAATCTGTTTAACTTGTTCCAGAAGACAAACATAGGGTAACCCTCCAGCTTATTGTTCCAATTACTTTCCACCAAAGGTAAAAATTCAGGGTCTTTAGTCCACATGTTCAAAAATTTGAAAATTTTATGACTTGTCTTATTACTGTTATTTAAGTTGATACATAGAGGGCTATAGTCTGAACAAGTCCTAGCCATATGTAAAAATTGAGTCTCATTGAAGAGGGAGGGCCAGTTAGAGTTTAGAAGAACTCTATCTAGTCTCTTCCACTTGGAGCCCTTATTCCAGGTATATTTAGAGCCATGATATCCAACATCATCAAGACAACACTCCATTATCATATAATTAAATTCCTCAGAACTATTGTTAGATTAGGTTGTGCATCATTCTTGCTCATTAGGAGAAATTACAACATTAAAATATCCCATAATTTCTCATGGCATGCTGTTAGAATTATCACATATATTCTTGAGATCTTTCCGGAGATCCCTCCTGTTAGCATATTGGCACTTGGCATAGAGAATCGTAATCAAAATACACAAGTTAAATTTAGGATTAGAGACTTCAAGGTGCATATATTAATCATGATTTGAGATTATATTAATAGAGCATTCATATTTCCAGATATATTTCCTATACAAGATTCAAAACCAAGCTTATTAGTGATAGAATTCATGTTATCAGTATTAGACATAGGCTCTGGAACAACAAGCACATAAATATTTTCTAGAAAATATAGAGTTTAGCCTTCTGACTGTAGCTTTATTATTGATGCCTCTGAGATTCCAGTTTAGGATGTTGATCATCTTGAAATGGATTTCATAACTTTATTTGTCTCTGAGAAATCAGAGATTTGGTAACTAGTCTTTGTTTGATCCTTTTATAGCTTCTTGCAGCTTTAGGTTTCTTGTTCAGAACAATATGAAAATCAGTATCACTTACTTATTTGTTGTAGGTTGGGGTGTTATTGAGGCTTCCAAGTATTTCAAGTCTTTCAACCATCTCCTGAGGTAAGTTATCCACTTTAAACTCACATTCCCTTTGATGGTCTTCCTCCAGATTTCCTATGGCTTCTTCAATCTCCTTCTCATTTGGTGTTTTCTGTTTTTCCTACTGAGTATTAGAATGATCAAAGTGGGTTTTCGGGTTAACTTTATTTGTAGATTCAGTAACTTTGTTTTTATCCATAATAGTTTCCTCATTGACATTATAACTATCCTCCTTGTTATCCTTATTTGAGATGTTAATTTCCTGAGAACTTAGTGGAATTCTATATTTTCTTTGGATTTGTTCCATGATAACTGGTCATGCCCTATCTGACTGCAGTGAGTACAATATTTAGGGATGTATTTGTATTTAGCAGAGACCCATCATCCGTTATTTTTCCGGAACCCAATCCAGATATCATATTGTATCTTACATGTCAAATCGATTTCAATCCAAATGAGATAGAATTTGTGATAAGCAAGATGTTTATCTGGTACATTTATCTGTAGAGGATTTCCAATTGATTTCAAAATAGAATATATCATTCTTTCATTAACAAGTATTCTGGAAGGTTTTCAAGTTTTATCTATACCGGGAAAACTAGACTTTCTTTTTTTTTATGTTGAATTGAGGTGTCCACTTGAGCAAACACATAGTGTAAGAATCTATTTTCCATACATTCTTCCTCCACACCATGCATATGTTGAGAGTCCTTTATACGTATGTTACATTACATTTTAAGATTCATTTTTTAGAAAGTCTTCCATTATCTTTCTTTTTGGGATACCCGGACTAAATTTTGCAACGAACGTATACTTCCTTTTGATTTTCAATCTATCTTTCACTTGTTCTGGAAACTGGATCGAAATGTGGTTTGTTTTGTGGATAAATTCCATTGGTAACAACTCTGAGTCTTCATTTCAAGCTTGAAGAATATTTGCATAAAATTTTCTTCCAATCTTTTGAAGACATGATTCATTTTTTCTTCCATAATGTTTGTTTGATGCAGATAGGATTGGAAAGTCATCCATCTCGAAAATCAGCTAGATATAAGCATGAGGCAGAATCACAGCTTGTTGAAAATGTTGATCAGAAAGATCATATAAAGATTCAAGAGATAAGGCTGACTGAGGAAGAATAGTAAAAAACAGGGCACTATAGATTCAAGAACAGAGTTCTTGGAGTTTTTTCGTAGTTTACAAGAAAATATATACTAGAAATTCTCGATGAAATTATTAGACTTATGCTTTAAAAGACTCATTATTTTAATCATGAAATAGGTTTTCAAATTCTAGAATATTATTTAAAGTGGGTAATTTATACTTTTTATATGGACGGAAATAACTTGTGTTCAATATTATATCATGCTTTAGTTATTATTATTATTATATTATTATTATTATTATTAAGTATTGTAATATTTCATTAATTTCTCATTAATATCATGTATTAAATTTTAAATATGATATTATTTTAATAAATATATAAAATTTAAATTTTATTAGATGAATTTGTAATTATAATAAATTTAATATTATTTTATTATTTTATTATAGATAATTTTAAATTATTAAACTAATATAGATTGTTACTTTTTAGATAGTTCTTACCCCATTTTATGGATACTGATAATATTCAAACTTTATGATTATAAAAAGATACTATTAGTTTTTATGTTCAATATTAAAGTTTATTGTCGTACACATATTTTTGTTCAATATTAGTTTACATATTGTTTTTAATCCATCTTAATATCTATTAAAATAAATAAATAAATAAGATACTAATACTTTGTTTTAGGTAATTTTATACTATTAAATCTATTAGGGGTCTTTTTTTATGTAATAGTTATTAATAATATTCAAAATATATTATTATAAAAAACACTACTAACATTTTATTTTTAAAATTATTGTAAAAATGATTTTTTAAAGGGTAGAGTACCATTTAAGACCCAAAAGCCAAACTATTATCCATTTAAGACTCATATTTTCATTATTCTCCGAGAAAGACCCATTTTAGTTAAATATTTATCATTCAAGACCCACTAATCTCTTAAATACCCTTGTTCATTTATATAAAAGGCTTTTAGACCTATATTTCACTTTTTCCCCTAATTTTCTTTCTCTCTCTATACGCGAATAGAACAACTATAATGTTAGGCGATTTTTCATTTTTTTACTCAATTTTCTTGTTTTTCCTTTGGTTTTCATATGTTTTTTGTTGTGTTTTTAGTTGATTATGAAGTTTGATTTTGGATATATGTTTAGATAAGTGGATTTGTGTGTGGTAAGTCAAATTTTGCTAGATGCGAAACCTTCTTTATTTTGATAGATGTTAAACCTTCTTTATTTTGATAGATGCTAAACCTTCTTTATTTTGATAGATGTGAAACCTTCTTTATTTGTAGATGCGAAACCTTTTTTATTTTGATAGATGCGAAACCTTCTTTATTTTGATAGATGAGAAACCTATTTGTTTTGATAGATGAGAAACCTTCTTTATTTTGATAGATACGAAACCAGTCGCTAGATGCGAAACCATATAGGTGAGAAACGTGTGTAAAATATAATGTTTTAAAACAAAATTCAAAACATATCATGAATCGTACTAGTTTTGTTCGTCTTAAAAAAACAAAACCAATGGTATTTTTGGACTCTTTTTTCGAGTTACGGTTAAAAAAATACGGACCTTTAAAAATTAAAATTAAAATAAAACAAAAAAAGAAAAGTTGGTTAGTGTATTTTATATAGAAGGGTATTTAAAGTATAAAATCACTTAAATTTTTTAGGTCTTTATCCGTAATAGGTTTGTTGAATTGCTTTTTATTCGTAAGTCTCCCATTTTTAAATTTTAAATTTGAAAAAATAAATTGGTACTTGAAAATTGAATTTTATTTTAAAATAATTTTAAAATATCTTTTTTATAATTAGTATTACAATATGACCATATTTGAAATTTAATAAATAATATCAATGATGAATTAATAAAATTTTACAATATTTAATAATAACAAAAGCACAGATTAATATTGAACGAAAGATTTCTTCCGTCCATATAAAAAAATACTTCATTTGTTAATCGGTACTCTTAGCACCAATTAACCAACCCTTATTTTGAAATACTATAAGTTTTTAAAATCTAAATAATGTTTTAATATCAACGGAGATAATAGAAATATTGAAAAGAAGTTAAATATCATCAATATGAAAACTATATTTATATATAATTTGAGATAGTACAACATTTTTATACCCATAAAATTACACCAAAAACTACGCATATGTATAAAATTAATTACTAGAAGTTTATGAATGGGTTTATTAAAAGTTTAAAATGTATTTCAAATTAATATTATGTTATAAATGTAAAATTTTGGATATATATACGAAGTTATCGCTTTCTCAACATTTAAATCCACATTGATTTTGAAGCTAATTTCTACTAAACTTCGTCATAGTTGATTCTCGTCTGTTTTTTAATCTTTAAAGAAATTTTTACGCCCAGTATCACGCTACCTCAAATCATAGAATGTTTAGAAACATATTACCATGACTTAAAAAGTGAAGATTAAGATGTTGCTCATACAACTCTCTAACATTAGGTTTAATGGTAAAAGGAAAATATGACAACATATTTTTAAGATGTCAATAATCACCTCAAAGCTAAATACACTTAACACTGGACTTTCTATGGAAATCGAGGTAGAGTTTGCGTTTTATTTTTTCCTCAACGTGAGAAGTAGAAAATTAGTGAGTTGACTTCTCCTTTTACTAAGAAGGATGAGAGACTGAAAGAATAATTTCATGAGGTGCATATGTTAAGCTATCAATAAGAGAAAGTAGAAAAAATAAAATATGATAGAGCATTTGATAAGGTTTTGGTTCATGAGCAAAGAAACCTAAGGAGTCACTTGTTTCAGGTTGATGTTTATTTATCAAAAGGATGAAAAATCTCAACAGATAATTTGAAAAGTTCCAAGCATATATGAAAGCTCACGAATATCTCATAACTTAATTATTTTAGTTATAATAAAGACATGATGGTTGATATAGTTGCGATGACCCATGCTTGTAAATCCAATAAAGAGTATGATAAAGAGGCAAAAACTCGATGATAATGAAATATCTATCTATAATAAAAATGGAAATTTGCGCTTAACTTATGTCATTTGTTGTTGCATTCTAGTGGACATCTCTTGTATTTGAAAGATGTTATAAGAAAATTTAATATTTGTTTTTGAATGAGGCACCTATGAATGGCTAAAAACCACCATTACTCCCTCATATTCAATATTTGTATCATACTAGTCCATTATATTTATTTTTGTCTGCCACTAGTCTTATATATTTTAGAAATTTTCATTATTAGTCAATATGCAAATGTGATTACTGAGAAGCTGACATGTGACAGTCCAAACATCAATATTTTTTAAAAAATTGCATTATTAGTCAATATACCAGTGATAATTAGAATTTTGACATAATGAGCGACTCATGCAGACTATTTTGAGCATGAAACAATCTTATATGTCACTGAAGCTCAGTTTAAGGTTAAAGTAGCTTTACATCCCATATTGCTACATTTGTTCAAGCTATCATGAACATATCCCAACCAATTATCAAATCGATGAAAGTTATTGATCGACGTCAATTATATATGCAACCTACCCTCTTTTTTGGAGGATTTCACGACAATCATATAAAACATCGCATCAAAATAATATCAATTTTGCTACATGCTCATGTACAACCAATATAAAGTAGTATCATATCTTCTAGACTCACGAAATAACTAAAAGACAAGTTTCATGTTTGTGAGTGGAGATTAAGAGGGACAACGTTTGATCTTATATACTTATCTTAAGATAAATTGGTTAGATAAATGTAAGATGTTTTAAAAAATTAGTGCTTGTCCTATATTATATAGTAAAATGATAAGGGTTGAGTTTCTTTTTTTATTTCTAGTAGATAAATTATGCAGTTTTGTCAATCATGTATAATCGAAAAGATAAAAAGTGTATACAATTGATTAGTGCCTCTGAAAAATACTGAAGAGGTCATAACACAACCTATTGAACACCCATAATTTCAAATATCTATTATAATGACCCTCAAATAATGGGTTATTAGGTTAAAGACTTCAGGGGGCAACATGATGATGGATGAGGCTTAAGCGCCTTGAATAGTTTAAGTAAAGACAATTGAGTTCATTCCCCATATCACTATGGTAACTCCATCGAAGACGAAAAACGCTTCTATAAATAGAATGAAAGCAACCATGTATCCTACCTGGTTAAATGAGTTATAGTAAAATAATACATATATATCCCTAGGCTTATTTTAGTCAGAAAAAAGAAGAAGAAATAATGCAGTAATATTGGACTCTTGAACTACATATAATTCCCAAAAGATAGAGGCTGAAAAGGAGGAGTATGAGAGAAATTTGAATGTTGACATGGATGGCATATCAGCGTAACGGTACAACGAGACGTCTAAGAAATAAAATCGAATCGATCCTCCAAGAAAAATATATAACAGTAAGACCATAACACTGGTACTGAAAATTATTATATGAGCTTGAAAATACGACCTCAAAGATTTATTTCTTACGCTTTAAATAAATTTGCAGATGGTTATTTTTTGCCTTACTATGATTAAATTAACTACATGGTGAGGTACATCTAAGTAAATAAACCGTGGTAGATGATTGTATTCGTTTAAGGGCTTCAAGAGAAGTCAAGTGCTCTTTAATTTTTCTAAATATTTAATCACACTCTATGGTCCAACCAAACTTACTAATTTTATTTATGAGTTGAAAAAATATAGCTCAATTATTTTAAGATCTGGATATGAATTAATTAAGGGAAACCAATCTTACTATGAGTATATGCACCTCCTTCATGTGTTATGGTGGTTCCAACGCTTCTGCATTAGATATCTATTTTTGGGCCTGATATGATTACCTTCTCGCTAGCTAAATATTTTTTTAGCAAACTTGAAACATGCACTTTTATGGACTCAATTTAATATTTACTTTCCAAAAAGATTTCAATTTTTTTTGAAAGATTGGGCACATGAGTCGTGTGTTCTTTTATTGTGACCAACTATGCTTGTAAGTTTCTTCCAATTTTGTTAGAGACCACATTGTTTGCCAATATTTGATATGTTGCATTTTCATTTTTTAGACCAAAAGACATTACTTTGTAGCAGTGTAACCCTTGTTTGTTCATATAAATTGTGTATTCTTCATCATCTCGATACACTATAACATATACAAACTGATCAACATACAAGATTCGTAAATGGTCATTTGGGCATACTCAGTTATGATCACTGAAGTGTACGCACATGAGCCATTTTTCATTTTTTACCAAAAACCGGGAGTATGGTATATACATGATAAATAGCTTTCCTAATATTTCCAAATTTGGTTAATGATTTTGGAAATGATTCCTTTGATGCTTTCATAGGAAAATGACCGACAACTTTATTTTATCTGCCTATAATTGATATTAATATATATTTATCTTAGTATGCTATTATAGATGGTAATCGGTTACATCATACATTGACTATAAAAACACTTCCAAATTCTTGGGAAAATAGTTATTGTTTGTAGAATCCATGTAAGTCTGGACCAAAATATACTATCTATATTGCTCAAAATGTGACTTCTTCTAGATCTTTTCCCGATTCTTATATAAAGTGTCTCAATTGAATTTTCATCCTCGAAAAATTCTTATTCCTTTTGTGATGATCGTTCTCTTTATTATGCATATTTTTTAATTTGAATGTAAATATGTTTTTAAAATTTCCAGTTTATAACTAATTCGATTCCCCAAAAATAAAAAATAGACTTGTCCAAACTAAAACAAAACTTATACCCAAAAAAATCAAAATGGAAAAAAAATGAAAACATTTTGATAAAAACAATTATAAATTTTGTAAATCAAATTGGGTTGATCCTGTTTTAATATTCATCAGAAACCGACTATCGGACGGAATCCAACCCATAATTCAGCACCATTGAATGCATAAAATTATTAGACACAAATTTATTGTGTGCAATAAATGAGGATTTTTTTGCCTGGAATGGGGGCATTACACATCAATTAAGAGTGTGGTAAAGCTTATATGTTTGAGTAAAATCTAAATTAGTACATACAAGTGATTCTAATTTAGTATAACTAATGAACTTCTAATTTTGATCTTTATATTGATGAAGATGCTAGGTTGAAAAAATATATAATGCCACAATTTGGCTGATCAGAATCAAGAAACGAAGAATTCCTTTGCCTTATATTTATAAACTAATTTACACAGCTACATGAGCCCGTTACTCGAAGAAACGAAGTATTTCTGAAAGTTATAAAACCATTTAAATCTCTGCAAGCTGACATGCTTGGTGCAGATATCCGAAAGCTTTCTTGTGATTCAAGAAACCCATAAACCAGAACTCGAAGTCATCTTCCGTAACTATTTCCAAGTACTTTTCTAGTGGCTTCTCCGCGTTCTCGCCGTTGTTAACCATCTTTATCTTCGATAAAGGGATCGAAACCTTGTACCGAATTTTAAGTGAATCTTCATTAGGTGAATTTACTTTGATGGAGTTTTGACTGCAGAAGGAGATTTTATGTGTAGTGATAAAGATGAGGCCTGAAATAGGACCAGCTGTTGTCGATAGACAACAACGGCTAGCCTTCAACAGTTTCTCTCCTTCTTTAAAACTAAACTGCCTCTTCAAAATGTTCTCGATGCCTCTTCTTCCCTGAAGAATTGACCGAAGCTTTTCCTTCACGATTTCCTTGATCTTGGGTCCTAGTTTCACTAAGTTTGTGGTATTTTGGCTTTGTTGAGGTGTGTTGACAGGTGGAGGGAGATAGAACTTGGTTTTCTTGTTTGCTGAAAAGGCTAATAGAGTGATTGGGATTCCAATAACTTGGTGTTTATGTTTCTGTGAGTTGCTGTTCTTCATTTTTTAAGACTTGTGTGTTGGTTATTAGTGTATTCACTTGTGTTTGGTAGTTATGTTTCCTAAGTTAACTTGTTTATATACAAACACATATGAAGAGAAGAGAGACATATGGTAGTTGAGTCTTAGTCTCTTCAACTTTCTGACTCATCTCAGCATCATCAGTGACAATAAAGCTCACTTTTTAGACGGTACATGTTTCTTTGCTTTCTCGCTTTGCATGATATTGTTATATTGAGCGCGTAAACTTTTAAAGGCTGGCATTTCAGCTTTATGATGCAATCTTTTCGTCAAGGATTGTTAAGAAAAACTAAAATAAGAGAAAGCAACGACACCAAATCTGCACCCACCTGAATTCAGCTACTTTTCTAGTAACCGAATTGGTTTATTATTTTCACAATAGTGAGTTAACAAGTTTGAGACTAGGGTTGGGACCAGAGCCGACCTGAAGGTCAATCTATAAAAGTGCCATTTCTGAAAAAACAATAAAGGTCCCCAAAAATATTATTCAAAAATCAATTTATCTTAAAATCAGCAACTGGTAAAGTTTATAAAATTACAGATTAGAATTCTCTCCTAACGGTATGTTGTGTTATTCGGGTGTTAAAATTATCAGCTATATTTTTTATGAGCGTTTTTTAAGGTGTGAGAAATATTATTTTGACATAATAATCCAGTCTGATTGAACATGTTATTATTGGATAGAAGAGATGCTAGATGAAAAGACAGTGAAAGACAATGGAGATGAGGTAAGTGCTAAACACATTAAAGAGAGTTGTAGTGAAAAGATACCGTAATTTTAGTGGGTCATAAATTACACATTAAGGACTGTAAATGTTTTCCCCCTTTTTAAGTGTTACGGTCTGTACAAAAACTATGAGTTAGGGTTTTTTTGTGTATGCATCGAAACACGGCAAAGTCACCGTGTTTTTCTAATAAAATCGATCTGCAGCAGGTCCGGAGACGTAGGCATAATTTGCTGAACTCCGTTAACAATTGTGTCTTTGATTTCACTTTTGTTTTTGTGCTTTCGTTTTTTATTTTGATTTGATTTGACAGGAAATTAGCATATTTCCCTTAGAACTGGTATCAGAGCCAGACTGGTAGCGATCCAAAGGAAATCAGATTTGAGTGGGAGCAATGGCTACAGACGAAGGAAAGGTGAGACTCGAAAAATTCGATGGTGTAGATTTTGGGTTCTGGAAGATGCAGATTGAAGATTATCTGTATCAGAAAAAGCTTTATCAACCCCTCTCAGAAAGGAAACCAGAGGGTATGAAAGATGAAGAATGGACCCTTCTTAATAGACAAGCTCTTGGACACATCCGATTGACGTTATCTCGCAATGTTGCTTTTAACATCACAAAGGAAACAACCACGGCGGGTCTTATGAAGGCTCTCTCCAGTATGTATGAGAAGCCATCAGCGTCTAACAAAGTTCACTTGATGAGGCGTTTATTCAATTTGCGAATGATGGAAGGCGCTTCGGTAGCTCAACACCTCAATGAACTCAATACAATCACAACCCAGTTGGGTTCAGTTGAAGTTGATTTTAATGAAGAAATACGAGCATTGATACTGTTGTCTTCACTACCAGATAGTTGGAATGCTACTGTCATTGCGGTGAGTAGCTCGTCAAGAAGCAATAAGTTGAAATTTGATGATGTTCGTGACCTAGTTCTCAGTGAAGAGATTCGAAGGATAGAATCAGGTGAGTCATCAATCTCCTCAGTCTTACATATAGAATCGAGAGGAAGAAATTCAACCAGAGTATATGGACGCGGTAAATCGAACTACCGACGCAAATCAAGCGACTGTAAATTCCCAGGGGTTGAGAAACATCGAGTGTTGGAATTGTGGGAAGACCGGGCACTTTAAATTTTAGTGCAAGAGAGAACCAAAGGACTAGTAAAAGAAGACAGAGGAAAATATCACTTCAGAAGGAGACGATGCGTTAATATGCTCCTTAGAAAGCAGGGAAGAGTCTTGGGTATTAGACTCTCGAGTATCGTTTCACGCGACTTCGAAGAAAGATTTTTTTGAGAGGTATGTCCCGGGTAACCTTGGAAAAGTATATCTTGGTGATGATCAACCTTGTGATATTATTGGTAAAGGTACTGTGAAGATTAAGTTGAACGTGTCTGTATGGGAACTGAAAGATGTGAGACATATCCCCAGTCTGAGAAAGAACTTAAGCTCAGTAGGGCAGTTGGCTAGCGAAGGCTATAGTACGATCTTCCATGGTGACAATTGGAAAATTTCAAAGGGAGCAATGATGGTTGCTCGCGGAAAGAAGAGTGGTACTTTTTACAAGACAACAGAGATGGGCACTTCAATTACAATAGCAGTAGGAAACGAAAATCCAAATGTTTGGCACCAGAGGCTTGGCCATATGAGTGTGAAGGGTATGAAAATTATGTAATCGAATGGGAAGCTTCCAGGTCTAAAGTCAGTCGATATAGACATGTGTGAAGATTGCATACTTGGAAAGTAGAAAAGGGTCAGTTTTCAGACGAGTGGTAGAACCCCAAAGAAAGAAAGGTTGGAGCTTGTTCACTCTGACGTTTGGAGGCCAACAACTGTTTCATCTATAGGACGGAAACACTATTTCGTGACCTTTATCGATGATCATTCTCGAAAGGTATGGGTTATTTTATGAAGCATAAATCTGAAGTGTTTGATGTTTTTAGGAGATGGAAATCTATGGTTGAGAATGAGACAGGTCTGAAGATTAAAAGCTGAGAACTGATAATGGTGGTGAATATGAGGACACCAAATTCAAAATTTTTGCTATGAGCATGGTATCAGGATGAAGAGCACCGTTCCAGGTACGCCTCAACACAATGGTATTGCCGAACTTATGAACAGAACGTTGACAGAAAGAGCCGGAAGCATTCAATACAGTTTGGTTTACCGAAGCAGTTCTGGGCAGAAGCAATCAACACATCGGCTTACCTGGTTAACCGAGGTCCGTCGGTTCCCTTAGAACATCGAATACCCGAGGAGGTATGGAATGGTAAGGATATAAAATTATCACATCTAAGAGTTTTTGGTTGTACAACATGTGTTCATATAAGTGATCAAGGCAGGAACAAGCTTGATCCGAAATCGAAAAAAATGTTTCCTGATCGGCTATGGCAAAGATGAGTTCGGTTATCATGTTTGGGATGAGGAGAACAGGAAGATGATACGAAGCAGAGATGTGATCTTCAATGAAACAGTGATATACAAGGACAAACATAAAACTGAAGAAAATGACTCAAAGCCGTATAAATCAGTATTTGCAGATATCGAGGGAGTCCCAGATAGTCAAGAAATAGAGTCGATCAGGTTAACCCCTCAACTTGGAGAGTCCGTTGGACAGACCGATCGACAGCAATTTGATACCCTACAGCCGACCGAGGCAGTTCCTATTTTGCGAAGATCTTCCCGACCCCATGTACCCTATAGGAGATACTTGAACTATCTGTTGCTTACCGATGGAGGGGAACCTGAATGCTACGATGAAGCTTCCCAGACTAATGATGCTAGTAAGTGGGAGTTTGCCATAAAAAATGAGATGAAGTCTTTAATCTCAAATCATACATGGGACCTAATTGATTTATCAATGGGTAAGAAAGCACTTCATAACAAATGGGTGTATCGGGTGAAAGATGAGCATGATGGCTCTAAGAGATACAAAGCACGACTAGTTTTCAAAGGGTTCCAACAAAAGGAAGGAATTGATTACACTGATATTTTTGCTCCAGTTGTGAAGCTCAATACTATTAGATGAGTGTTGAGTATTGTTTCCATTGAAGATCTTTATCTTGAACAGTTAGATGTGAAGACTGCATTTCTTCACGGGGATTTGGATGAGGAGATATACATGTATCAACCAGAAGGTTTCTTAAAAGAAGGTAAAGAAAACATGGTATGCAGACTTAAGAAACGTTTGTATGGTTTAAAACAAGCTCCAAGACAATGGTTTAAAAGATGTAAGTCTAGTTATATCATTTTGCTACTCTATGTTGATGATATGTTAGTAGCAGGTTTAGATATGGATGATATTAGAAGATTGAAGCTACAATTGTCAAAAGAATTTGACATAAAGGACTTGGGTCCGGCGAAGAAGATTGTTGGAATGCAAATCATAAGAGATAAGCATAGAAAAGTTTTGCAGTTATCTCAGTCAGAGTACATTGATCGCGTTTTGAAGAGATTTAACATGTGTGATGCAAAGCCAGTTAGTACACCATTGGCAGGTCACTTTCGTTTATCCAAGGATCAATCCCCTAAGACGGATGAAGAAAAATAATGCATGGCTAAGGTTCCTTACGCCTCAGCTATTGGAAGTTTGATGTATGCAATGGTTTGTACGAGACCAGACATTAGTCATGCAGTGGGAGTTGTGAGTAGGTTTATGTCAAACCCAGGGAAAATTCATTGGGAAGATGTCAAATGGATTTTGAGGTACCTACTAGGTACCATAGAAAAGTGTTTGTACTTTGGTAAGGGTGAGTTAAAGGTACAAGGCTACGTAGATGCAGATTTTGGAGGTGAAGTTGATCACCGAAAAAAGCACTACTGGTTATATATTTACTGTTGGAACTACAGCTGTTAGTTGGATGTCAAAGTTACTGGGAAATTTTTCACTTTATCAACTACAGAGGCTGAGTATGTAGGAGTGACCAAAGCCAGTAAAGAGATGATATGGCTTCAAGGTTTGTTAACCGAGTTGGGATTCAAACAGAAGAACAACGTTTTGCATAGTGATAGTCAAAGTGCAATTCAATTGGCGAAGAATTCAACATTTCATTCAAGAACCAAGCACATCAGTCTTCGCTATCATTCCATTAGATCTTTATTAGAAGATGAGGTGCTAATACTGGAAAAGATCCAAGGAATCAAGAATCCAGCTGATATGTTGACAAAGACGGTAGCCATTGAAAAACTGAAGTTGTGTTCAGCTTCAGTTGGTCTGCAAGAGTAATCAGACCAGAAAGATCTGCTGCATAGATCAAGGTGTGAAGACAGGTTGAAACCAGTCTTCAAGTGGGAGATTGTTATTTTAACATAATAATCCAACCTTATTCAACATGTTATTATTGGATAGAAGAGATGCTAGATGAAAAGACAGTGAAAGACAATGGAGATGAGGCAAGTGCTAAACACATTAAAGAGAGTTTGAGTGAATTGAAAAGACACTGCAATTTTAGTGGGTCATAAATTAAACATTAAGGACTGTAAATATTTTTCCCTTTTTTAAGTGTTACAGTCTCTACAAAAACTATGAGCTATGGTTTTTTTGTGTATGCATCGAAAAACAGAGAAGTCACTGTGTTTTTCTAATAAAATCGATCTGCAGCAGGTCCGGAGACGTAGGCATAATTTGCTGAACCCCATTAACAATTGTGTCTTTGATTTCACTTTTGTTTTTGTGCTTTCCTTTTTTCTTTTGATCTGATTTGACAGGAAATTAGCATATTTCCCTTAGGAGAAATGCTAAGAGAACCAATTTCAACTCTTAACGATATGATTGGTTATGGTGGATCATCATATTTCAAATTGGCCACCCTCTACCTATTATCGCCTTTAGCTCTATTGCTAATTTAGCATTGTAAAATTAAATCTTTTATGGGTTTAGTTTTTATTTTATAATGATTTGTTTTAGTTTTTTAAATATATTTTGAATTATTATTACGGCTTTTTTGTGGTTGTATTCCTTTAAATATTGTTTTCCAGATCATAGTGAAAATCTATTAGTGCTTTTTTGACATTTTATTGTTGTATTCTTTTCAATATTGTTTTCCAGATCATAGTAAAAAACTACCGGTGTTTCTTTGATGTAAGTTATTGGTGGGTAAACAAAAAAGTAGTGTATTTGTTTTTGCCATTTTATTTTGTTTATAACGTTGATTTCGAATAATTAATTAATATCAAAATAAAGTTAAATTGATGGTACGAATTAAAGACAACAATAAAATAAAAATAAAATAGTCGATATCGTTTTTGATAAAGGTCCGATTTGGAAGTATTGTAATCAATATGCAAACATAATCAAAAGAAACGATATTTATATTTTATATAGAAAAAATGCATATTACGCATTATCTTTATGAGAAAAATATACATTTATTTCTTTCGGATCCAATCAAGGCATATGGGAGTAAGATAACCATAAGGATGAATATTACATCACATTTGCATGTAGGATCACAACAAAAGCTTAAGAAAAAGGTTTTTAAATTTTTTATTATCCACAGGTAGGGCATCTTTCTTTGCCTCTTCGATGAGGATAGTATGAAGTTAAAGTATATGATCTTTGGTGAGCTCTTTGAATTGATTGAACAACAAATCAAAGTTAAAAAAAATAATGTATGTGAGATTTCTAGGATGGCTAACTTATATCCATCTTGTCACCAAACTTATATCCTCGCGAAACACTTTTCATTGCTTCAGTCCAACTTATATCCACAGTTATCAAAACCAATCTAATTGTATTTAGTTGGGAAAATGGAGATAAAATGTCAAAGATAAAAATATGAAACAACTTTATTGTGGATGAAAAACTAGCATAGTGAAAAACATTGATGTTGGTATGTATGGGAGTTGCATCATTAAGAAAAATAAAAGAGTCAGTTTTGTCAAATATGGTGGAGCTTTAAAACTAGAAAACTCAGTGTTGGTGCATACTGATTTGTGGGAACTATTCTAGTTACATCATTTGGTGGCTTAGTATACTGTATCACATTACATGGTGACTCTAACATAAATTTTGAGTTTTTTTTTTAAAAAGGTGTTGTATTTGGAAAACCTTGATAGAGAATGAAGGAAGTTTGAAACTCAAGTGTCTGAGATCATATATTGGGGGTAAATATTTTGAGAATGGGTTCGAAAACTATTATGATATAAATGAAATTAAAATTAGAATGAACATTATACGAACAACACAATAGAATAGTTGATATGAGTGCATAAAACGAATCCCAAATGAACGTGCTAGATGTATGAGGTTCCATGTTTATTTTCTAATTGTTTTGGGCTAATGCAGTTAACATTATACCTTATCTGATCAATAGAGGACTATTAGTCTGTTTAATTTCAAATTTCTACAGGAAGTATCAAAATCCTAAGGAGGTAAATATTTACATCTTGAAAGTATTTGGTTATTTCATATGAACAAGGTAGAGGGAATTTTGGTTGAAAAATATTAATGAGTTCATTGAAGTTGTTAATACCATATAATATCAAGACCAAATATGATAATGAAATTTCTTCTCTAATTATTTTGACTTCTTTACCCAATAATTAGGAATTAGTAATAACTATCATAAGAAGTTCACCACTAACTATAAGAAAAAGTATAACAACATGCATTATATCAGTTTGGATGGAAACGTTTGAAGAAAATATTTTGTAATTTTGAATAATTAGGTTACCTTTAACATTGAGTTAAAATGCAGATCATATAAAAAATCAATAACATAGGAAGGTTTAATTCAATCAAATGACGAAACAATATTCAATCTAAAATTCAATAGGGTTCACTAGGATGTTGGAGCTGCAGTTATATAGGTTACATAGGGTGATGTGGCATAAAACATGAGAATAATGAAAATGAAAATGATCATGTGTCGACAAAAACCGTGCAAGACACATTACTATTGTAAGTCTCATAGATGAGTGAGTTCTCAACTAAAAATATTCTTGGAATACCAACTGTAAGCCGATAACGTTTTTTAATTATATTATAGATAACTTAGAAACTATTTCTTTTATGTATAATATAGCACTTCAAATAGTAGGTATTGGAGATATCAAGATTAAGCATGGTAACTGAATAATCTAAAGAATTTATAGGGTTAGACACGTTCTAATGTTTAGATTTCTATTGGGTAACTTGATGATAAAGGGAATAATATTTATTTTGGTGGTGAAAAATTAAAGGTGACAAAAACGATACGATAGTGACTAACATGTATAAGAAAGGTACTCTTTATATTTATTCAATCCCGAGATATTGTCCACTATTGGTATGATTGTAGTAAATAAAATTATAGTGGTTGAATTTAGTGATACACTATGACATCAAAGGAATGAGAATATGAGTGAGAAAGGAATGAAACTACTATAGTTGGATGATAAACTACCATAGTTGAAGACCATTGATGCTGGTATGTATGAGAGCTGCATTGTTAAAAAATATAAAACAACAATTTGTGTCAAATATGATAGATCTTTAAAACCTGAAAAAAGTAAGGGTTGGTGCATATGTATTTGACTTGACCAGCTCAAGTTATATCACTTTGTGAAGAAATAGAAATCCTTGAGACAAAATTCGACAAATTTGAATATGAAGTGTCGAAGATCATATAATGATGGGGTGAGTATTTTGAGAGTAAGTTCAGAGAGTATTATGCTATAAATATAATTAAACTTAAAATAACCATTCGAGGAACACCACAACATAATGGCGTAGTTGAATGCATGAACCGAATCCTAAAAGTGCTAGAAGCATGAGTTTTGTAATTTTGTTTGCCAAATAGTTTTGGACTAATGCAATCAACATGGCATCTTATCTGATCAATAGAGGACCATTAGTCCGTTTAATTTCAAATGTATTGAGGAAGTATGGAGTGTTAAGGAGGTAAATATTTATTTCTTTAAATTATTTCGTTGTTTTTTATATGTACTTGTTGATGTCAATCTTAGAAAAAAAATGACTTTAAATCTAAAAATGTTTATTTATTGTCTATGAAGATTATTCTATTGGTTATAGATTTTGGGATAAAAAATAAAAATATTATAAAAAATAATAATGTTATCTTCAATGAGAAGCTTATGTACAATTACACGTAAAATTTAGTAGAATAACGACATGTAAAAGATTATAGTGATGTTGATTTTAGTTGGGTTTCTAAAATAAATGTGCATGACAAAGTTGTCGTGAACCATAAAAATAAAGTGCATGAGATAAACCATGGTACTCTAGTTTCTCTAAATCCCATTACTCCGATTCTCACTTTTATAAGAAGTAGTAGGGTAGCCAAGATAGTGGAACGTTATCCACCTTCTATTCATGACATATTTTTTTTAAATAAAGAAAATCTAAAAATTATGTTAAACTCTTGCATATTGAGAATTCGAGTAAGTGGGAGTTAGTTATGAAAAATGAGATTGATTTTTTGCTAAAGAACCATAAATGGCAGCTAACAAAGCTACCAGAATGGAATAAATTTTTTCATAACGAATATATGAGAGCATGGTGGAAGTAATCATTACACGACTAGGTCTATTGTGAATGATTATCATTAAAAGGTAGGTGTATACTATATTGAAATTTTATCTCACTTTTCCACTAAATACAGTTAGATTGGTCTTGATAACTGTGGATATAAGTTGGACTGAAGCAATTGAAAAGTGTTTCACGATGATATAAGTTGGGTGACGAGATGGATATAAGTTAGCCATCCTAGAAATCTCACATGTATTATTTTTTAACTTTGATTCGTTGTTCAATCAATGCAAAGAACTGACCAAAGATCATATACTTTAACTTCATAATATCCTCATCCAAGAGGCACAAGAGAATGCCCTACCTGTCGATAATAAAAACTTTAAAAACCTTTTATTATGATCCTACATGCAAATATGATGTAATATTCATCCTTATGGGTTATCTTATTCCCAATGAATTGATCCATGAATTTGTTTCCAGAGTGTTCGAATGCGTGAATTGAACTTGGATGCAATTTATTAAACAAATCGAAGTACGTTACTTTGTAAAGTCATCGAAAAGGATTGGCATAATGACCTATGGTCGTTGTCGAACCCCCATATTTCATTTTGACTTTGATCAATATAATGCATCAGATCATATGTCCAGTTGTACTGATGCATCTTGTACTTATGTACCTTGTGTTGTGGTTCTTACCATCTAAAATAGGCGTAGTTCAACATTCTCTGGATATTCAGGTTCACAAGGATAATATTTTGTTCGTATTATGCAATGCATTGCGTACCTTGATTGGGCAACAATACTGGCGCTAGTGGATACGACTAGTTAGTTGGATTTCTCGGTGTAACTTCCATCGTTCTATTACTCACTAAATCTGGTTTTATGCATCATCACAATCATAGTTGTTAGGACTTTCTCTTATTGAACGAGAGTCGCTTCACCTCCAGTGGTGACGTTTGTCTCTACTTACTGACCCACATTAAGATAGATCCCTAATATACGTCATATTCATGATTTATTCTATAAGATGATAAGCTCGTTGGTCTTACATCGGTGAATAATCACTGGGAAAATTGTATAATGATATTGAGTTAGTGGACGAGTCGTCGTGTTTATCCAAATCACCATATCCACAGGGGCGAAGAGTATTTGAATATAACCTCTATTTTATAATCCTCTAAGTAACGAAACTCGTGGACGAATGACTTGTCATTTATATCACCATCTATTTGATAGCCATATGTTTCTCAGTTTAGTTACGCTCCAAATCGCCCATATATTGTATCTTCGCCATAATTATATTTAGCTGCGCCACATCTTTTGAAATTTTAATTTGAGTGGATAATTGATTCGACATAATCGTATTTTAGGCTAAGATTTTTTAAGTGTAGTTAAAAAAAATTATATTGATGTTGAATCTATTGTTAATCCTTTTTTTTTCATAAATGACGGCATTGACGAATGTGAATGACCAATATAATATACATTTTTTCTAATAAAATAATTAATATTTTATCTTTATTATTTTAACTAAAATTTTTATTTAGTTTTTATTTATAGTATTTGATAAGATATCTACCACACTTCTTCCGTAAATTAAATTAAGATATTTTATTGTAGCTAATTTTTTTGTTTATCTTTGTATTTTTTAATGTAAACTTATATAATTGCATGTTACTCATTAATATTTTTTACTTACTAGTAATATTGAATAGGAAATAAAATTTATCTTATGTTTTAGTGCATACAAAACAATATTTATAATTTAGCTGATATTATCAAATTTGAATGTGAATATGTTTTTAACTTTTATTGTCTATAACTAATTAGGTTCCATGACAAAAAGAACTCATATACAAAAAAATCAAAATGAAATATAAAATGAAAATATTCTGATAAAAAAAAACAATTCTATACTTTTGTAAATCAAATTAGTTTGATTCTGTTTAAATATTTATCAGAAAACCGACTATTGGACCGAACCCCAACCCATAATTCAGCACCACTGAATGCATAAAATTATTAGAGACGAATACATCAACTAAGAGTGTGGTAAAGATTATAGGTTTGAGTAAAATCTAAATTAGTACATACAAGTGATTCTAATTTAGTATAATAAATAAATTTCTAATTTTGATCTTTATATTTATGAAAATGCTACGTTAAAAAAAATATATAATGCTTCGTTTGCCTTATATTTATAAATTAATTTACACAGCTACAAAAGCCCAATATTAGAGAAAACGAAGTATTATTTAAGAGTTATAAAATCATAAGATCTCTGCAAGGTGACATGCCTGGTGCAGATATCTGAAAGCTTTCTTGTGGTTCAAGAAACCCATAAACCAGAACTCGAAGCCATCTTCTGTAACTATTTTTATGAACTTTTCTAATGGCTTTTCCACGTTCTCCCTCTCATTAACCATCTTTATCTTCGATAAAGGGATCGAAACTTTGTACCGAACTTTAACTAAATCTTCATTAGGTGACTGTACTTTGATGGAGTTTTGACTGCAAAAGGAGATTTTATGTGTAGTGATAAAGAGGAGGCCTGAAATAGGACCAGCGGTTGTTGATAGACAACAATGGCTAGCCTTCAACAGTTTCTCTCCCTCTTTAAAGCTAAACTGCCTCTTGAAAATGTTCTCGATTCCTCTTCTTCCCTGAAGAATTGACCGGAGCTTTTCCTTCACGATTTCCTTGATCTTGGGTCCTAGTTTCACTAAGTTTGAGGTATTTTGGCTTTGTTGTGATGTGTTGACAGGTGAAGGGAGATAGAACTTGGGTTTCTTATTTGCTGAAAAGGCTGATAGAGTGATTGGGATTCCAATAACTTGGAGTTTTTGTTTGTGTGAGTTGTTGTTCTTCATTTTCAAGAATGCTGTTTGGTTATAATTGTATTCACTTGTGTTTGGTAGTTATGTTTCTTAAGCTATCCTGTTTATATACAAAAACATATGAAGAGAAGAGACGGATTTGAATATGATAGTGCAGTCGTGGTCTCTTCAAACTTTATGACTCATCTCAGCATCATCGGTGACAATAAAGATCACTTTTTTAGATGGTCTATCTTTCTGGCTTTGCAAGATTCGATGGAATATTTTTCAGATGCGATATAGATTAGTCGAAAGCTTATAGTATATTGATAATCAACATTATCATTTTTTCTTTAAGAATAATCATCCACTAATTCTCATATTCTGTCTCCTAACATTTACTTGAATAAAATGCTATCTTCATTAACCAAATTTTCATCAAGAATTATTGGTAACCGAATTTGTTTTCATTCAGAAAATTCACAATGGTCAGCTAACAAGTTCGATATTATAGTTGGGACCAGAGCCGGCCTTAAGGTCAATCTAACTTCTGAAAAAATTAAAGCTCGGCAAAAATCTTATTTCAGAAACAATTTATTTTTAAGCGAGGCACTGGATAAGTTTACTACCTGAGGATTCAAAGTCCTTTCTCATAATGTGTTGCGTAATTTGGCTGTAAAATTTATCAACCACATTACTTTTATACATTTCTTTTTCAATACCATCTGGCTATCGTTATTTTTTACGTTTTCTAAAATATGCCAATAACCTCTATTTTTAAAACAATAAGAAAAATATACTATATTGAGTACCAAATATTTAGGTTATATGAAAAAAATGTGAAGATTCATTTTATTCGAACGGTACTAATTATTCAATCTGTAACAATATGATTATGTGGAGATGGATTGTATACGATCCGTTCCGCAACTGAAATATTTTCCTTCGAGATTTTGCTTTTATATATCTTTTGGATTGTTTTATTTTACAACCTTTTGGATTGTCCTATCACAATTTTTTACTGTTCTATTCGTCTCAATATTATTTTCGACAATATAGTAAATGTTTCTTCAACCTAACCGAGTATTAGATGAACAAAGTGAAATTATGTTTCTAATCCGTATTCTTTATAAGGTCGATTTTTAATTATTTATATGAAAATAAGGTTTGTGAAGAATACAGAATAATCATTTAAAAAATAATTTTGAAAGAATCGATGTCATATGTGATACTGGTCAGAATTGGAGGTACTGCAATCAGATAAATATAATCAAAACATCTCATATATATCATATTTCAAATATCGAAAAATGCATTTTAAAGATAATTTTTATAAGAAAAATATACAAAAAAACTGTATTGGTTTGGATGAAAGCATATTGAAAACATATGAAGAACAGGTTCTATAGGTTATCCGATTATTTCTAGCCAAGTTGTTTGCACACGACATTCTGAAGAAAAAAAATATCATTTCTGCTCTCTCATCGCGGTTATTGGGAATATGAGCGTTGTAAATAAGACAACACACTAGTTAAGATATGTTCTTACTTATATACCACTAATCCTTCCCATGTTTAACCGATGTGGGATGTGGGACTTTGGTCGCCACCCTAACAGTAGCTTTGACGAGTGTGTATGAAAAAGTGATGGTGAACAATAAGGTGCATTTCACATAGAAATCATGTAAATTGAACATGATAGAGGGCATTTGAGTTGCAAAGAAATAACGAGTTTTGTGAAGTTGTAAATACCATATATTATCGAGATCGGATATGATGATAAAGTCCGTTCTCCAATTATTTTGGCTCCTCCACCCAATAATTTAGAGATTATAAAAATTATCGTAATAAATTCACCACCAAACAAAAAGCTAAACTATAATCACATAGACGATATCATATTGGCTCAAGAATTTGAAAAAAGGATCTTGTAGTATCCGAATAAGAATTTTACATTTAATATCGAGTTAAGAGGTAGATCGTCTTAATAAAAATCATAATATAAGATAAAAATCAAGAAATTGATGAAAGCAGAAACAATGTAAAGGTTTATGGGGTCAGTTATGCCACGTAGAGATATAGTGCTACGACCCTAAGAAGACTCAAAATGAAAGTGATTTGTTTTATAAAAACTGTGCAACATGCCTTATCGTTGATAGTCCAATAGATAAGTGGGTTATCGAATTAGGAGATTCTTGGAATACCACTTTACGACAAGAAATCTTTGTTAATTGTAGTGTAGGTGATAACGCGACGGAAATAGAAGAAGCAGCAACAATAGATGAAACCCTAATTCAAGGGTAACATGATGGAACCCTAATCTAAGGGTAACAAAGAATGAAATATATTATTCCAAAAACTTAAATAACTTAATGCATATGAGGCTTTATATAATAGATGCTCAAAATCCTAAATTAGAATACAAGTAAATAAAATAAATGTATTAAAATTGAATAAAATAAAATCCTAATACAATTAGATTTGATTTAAATAATATAAGATATTTGAATAAAATAAAATAAAATAAAAAAGGTTTTTGTTTGGACTTTTTGGGCTACATCATCCTCTCCTCGTTGACAAGAGTTTGTCCTCGAATTCACAACACCATCACCATCACCACCAACAATCAAAATTGTTTTATTTTACTTTTTTCAATTATTACATTGGGAATTATAATTGTTGACCTTATCGGAATGGCTCTGGCTAAATTCGGGCCCAAAAAATGTTAACCAACCCCAACAAAATAAGGTATTTTTTAACTTTTACTATTTTGCCCTTACCCCGCGGTTGAACCCTTCTCAACCGTCGGGTGAGACTTTCTTACCTAGCCGGATCAAGCTTTCCCGCCGGTTAAGAGGGTCTCAACCGACGCGATAAAAGGATAATTTTGGTACGCTTTTAAATTTTGGGGTTGCTTATCGCAAGTGGCCCAAATTTAGCCACACCCTATCAGAATAAGATAAATTATTCTCGAGTGTTCCTTATTTGAAGTCACATTAAAACCATCGGTTGATGAAAAAAATTGGTTTCAAAAACCTTTATATAGCCTGAATAAAAACATCCCCATGTTGAGTTAATGAAAAAATAGGTTTGAAAACTTCTTCATAACCTGAGACAGCATCTCGATAAACAAGTTTTACCTTGTTCCGAAGATTGGTAGTCAATTTAAACTCCTTCTATCACTAGTCAATATGATCGTCAATCAAAACGTCTGGTGTGTCCCTGCATACCAAACGATCTTTGAGATCTTCATGGCCATATATGTTGTTCTCTTCTTTAGATCTTGAATCAGATAAAATCATGATTCAGAAACCTACTTGCCCTATAGCAGGAACGGAAGCTCTGATACTAAACTGATAACGTGACACAAATAGAAGAAGCAGCAACGATAGATGAAACCATAATTCGAGCATAACATGATAAGACCCTAATCTAAGCGTAACAAAGATTGAAATTTTCAAAGATAAAAAATATATTATTCCAAAAACTTAAATAACCATATGAGACTTTATATAATAGCTACTCAAAACCCTAAAATATAATACAAAGAAATAAAATAAATGTATTAAAATAGAATCAAATCAAATCTTAATACAATTAGATTTGATTTAAATAATATAAGATATTTGAATAAAATGAAAAATAGGTCATTGTTTGGACTTTTTGGTCTATATCAGTAGGTAACTTCAGAACTTTTATTTTTATAATATACCACTTAAGCTTAAGAAATGTTTAGAACTTTTGTTAATTGTAGTGCAGGTGATTGCGAAACCTAGTGTAGGTATTGCAGAGATCAAGGTTAATAGAAACTATTAACTAATCTACATAATATACAAGGTTAGAGGTTTTGCAAACTTAAAAATAAATCATATTTTTGTTGCGCAACTTGATATTGAGGGTATAATATATATTTTGGTGGTGATAAGTGAAAGATTACCAAATAATCTACAGAAAATGTATAATAGATATAAGACGGGTACTTTTTATATGTATTCAAGTCCGAGAGACACGTTCATTATAGAATGAAAGGTTTGTGAATATGAGTGAGAGTGGCCTGAAAATTATTTAGTGTAGATTACAAACTACCAAAGTTAAAAATTAATGAATATCAAAATAAAGTTAAATTTATGGTAAGAGTAGAAGACAACAATAAAATAAAGAGAAAATAGTCGACATTGGTTATGATAAAGGTCCGATTTGGAAGTATTGCAATCAAATATGCAAATATAATAAACAGAAACTATATATTAGATTTCACATAAAAAATGCATATTACAGATTATCTTTATCTCTATGAGAAAAATATACATTAATCTCTTTCGGATCCAATCAAGGTATATAGGATGTTCAACATATGTTGAAACCTTATGAATGGACAAGTTTCATAGGTTATTAGATTATTTCATAGTCAAGTCGTTTGCATATAGTATTGTGAAAATAGATTATTTTTGTATAGATGGTGGCATTGACGAGTGTGTAGGAAAAATAGTCGGTGAACAATAAGGTGCATCTCACGAAGAAGTTATGCAGATTGTGAACAAGGCAAATGGTGTTTTGGTTACAAAGAATTAATAAGTTTGGTGAAATTGTGAATGCCATATACTATTGAGATCGAATATGATGATTAAGTTCGTACTCTAATTATTTTGGCTTCCTTATCCACTAATTGGGAGATTGTGAGAATAATCATAAGAAATTAACCACCAAAGAGAATTTATTGTATAACGACATATACCGTATGATGCTGAATGAAGAAGTTTGAATAAAATATTTTGTGATTATTCGGATAATTGTGTTCCCTCTAACATTGAGTTAAGAAGCAAATCATCTAAAAATATCATAACATAGGAAGGTATAAATCAAGAACATGACGAAACAATAACCAATCTAAAGATGGTCTGGTAGGATGTTGGAACTACGGTCAAATATTCCACATAAAGAGGTGGTGTTAGGAATCTAAAAAGACTAAAAAAGAATGTGAATAAGTTTTTTAAAAAAAATGTGGAATATTTTTAAATATACCACTTTAAATAATAAATACTGGGGAGATCAAGCTTAAGAGGAGAATGACCAATCTAAAAATGTATAAGGTTAGACATGTTCCAAATAAAAGAGAAATCATATTTACTACGCAACTTGATGATGAAGGGCATACTTTGTAATTTGATGGGGGTAAGTTGAATGTTACCAAAGAAGTTATGGTAGTTTCTAATACTTATAAGACGAGGACGCTTTATATGTTTTCAAGTCTCAGATACTTGTCCATTATTGGCTTGAAAATAGTAGATAAAATTATAGTCGGTTAATCCAATGATAATTTATGGCACCAAAAGCTTGAGGATATGAGTGAGAAGGGAATGAAACTACTTTATTTGGATGAAAAACTAGCATAGTGAAGAACATTTATGTTGGTATGTATGAGACTTACATCATTAAGAAAAATAAAAGAGATAGTTTTGTCAAATATGGTAGAGCTTTAAAACTAGAAAACTCAGTTTTGGTGCATCTCGATTTGTGGGAACTATTCTAGTTACATCATTTGGTGGCTTATTATACTGTATCACATTACATGGTGACTCCAACATAAAATTTTGAGTTTATTTTCCTTAAAAAAATGTGTTGTATATGGAAAACCTTGAGAGAGAATGATGGAAGTTTGAAACTTAAATGTTTGAGATCATATATTGTGGGGTGAGTATTTAGAGAATGGGTTCGAAGATTATTCTGATACAAATGAAATTAAAATTAGAATGACCATTCTATGAACAACACAATAGAATAGTTGACCTGAGTGCATAAGATGAATCCCAAATGAACGTGCTAGATGCATCAGCTTTCCCTGATGCATGGTTGAAACATAATTGAGAGTCGGTGTTGACCATTCTACGAACTACAAAATATCTACGGAGCCAGAATAGTGAAGTTCAACACCGACTCTCAATTATGTTTCAAACATGCATCAGGGAAAGCTGATAGTATTCTATTCTTCGAACCTATTCTAATAAAACATTTATGTGACAAGATCGTGAAACTTGATTATATCAAGTTTAGGAGCCAGATAGTATTCTCTTCTTATAAAACATATATGTGACAAGATCGTGAAACTTCTCTAGACTATTCTTCGCCATCATCAAACTTATGCTTGTTAGTAAATGATATAATCATAAATTCCTTTGATGACTTTGACAAAAATAAATTTATTTTGGAGGAATTCCTTCGAATTTTAAAATTATGAATGATTATACAGGTTAATATATTAACCAAATTAAAGAGCTACCTCTGAAGGTCATTAAGAATGTACGACATACGAACCTACAGTCTCATTGGAAACCAAACATATTATTTATGAACTGCTTGATTTGAAGTTTGGGTTGTTCAGTGTCATTTTATTTATTCATTGTATATTGGTTTGAACTTTGATGGAAATTCCTTAATTCCTCTGAAGTATCTACGACATTTTAGAGTTGACGACATGCTAAAGTTGGGTTCGTCAATAATATTTATGAGATATGATAGGTGCTCTGGCTCGGTGACCTTTGTACCAAGTTACAGTGGTTGATTTGGCCATAATTAGGCCACTATTGGACATGCGTATTGTTTTGGATATTTAGAGAGGCATGTGGATGTGACGGACACGCGGGATTGACCTGTTAGAGCTTGTACGAACCCATTTTTAGATTGGTTGGACGAAAATTTTGGTTCGACGCTGGGTCTTGATTTTCACGAGGTTTGCTTGTGCGTAATCTTGCTCTATCCATATGATGATAGGAGAAGAAAGTCTGACTCTTCCTTTTCGATAGAGGAACGATCACGTCGGAAGAGACATTTTTTGGATTTGTTTGTTAACTCGCAATTGTAATGTTTGCCAGGATCTACTATGCAATGTATCACCAAGGTTCAAGCACATAAAAATTAAAGGTAAAGAAAAATAATACATCATTTAACATGGTTCGACAATTGTCTACGTCAACGGGCGACGATAGAGAAAAGTGTTTCACTATAATAAAATAGTGTTATAAATTTTTCAGATGATCTATTGTGTAGTCATAGTAATTTATTTATAGAAAATAAATAGACTTACAAATAATTGATCTAATGGGCTTATATAAAAAAGATTATAAAGTATAACGCACTATACATTTAAGCACAAAGGTAAACTATCAATGACACAAGATTGTACCATGTCCAATAATATACATTATTAACTTATTTGACTTACCCTCAACTAATCTTCCCATTGAGACGAATATCTTTTCTTCACTATCAACAAAGAAACTTCTCTTCTTCTGACTCACCAAATAACCCTATGGCATTCATTCTATGTGCGAAAACTAATCGAGTTTAGGCACTCCCTAAACTTTCGCACTCATATTCCCTTGGTCATTATATATGCTAGATTATCGTGTGTAGACACTTTTTCAAATCAATAATTCCCTTTGATATTATATCACGAATAAAATGATGGCTCACACATATATATATATATATATATATATATATATATATATATCATCTGTACACTAGTGGTACATCTGGTTCTCTATAAGGTGTATGGCACACAAAACACTTTTGTAGTAGCCTATCCAAGCTCAAATATGTCACCAACTCTTACAACCATATTGCCTCTTTAATTATTTATGTTATCAGCATTTACTCTTCCTTTGTTACAAAGCTACAGTAGCTTGCAACTGTGCTTTCCAACTGATCGCATATCCCGTCAGAGATCTCCTTTTAATCCATATCACCTGCAAAATAAAAAATCAGCAAAAACAACAATTGATCCTACAATATCATTCAGTGATCCACCAATATCGTCTTGTTAAAAGTCAAACCAACGTTCACAATAGTCTTAAGAAACCAAAGTAACCATTTCACTACCCATCAATGTTCTTTTCCCAAGACATCTCATGTACCTGCTGACTACACTAACCGCATGGGAAATATCATAATATGTGCATATCATAACATACACGATACTACCAATTGCACTTGAATATGGAACCTTCGATATTTGTTCAAACTAAACATCGTCCTTGGCAGGTCTTGCTACATACAACTTGAAATGAGTAGAAAAGAGGATGCTAATTGCTTTAGAATCAAACATGTTCATTCTTTGTAGTACTTTCTCAATATAGCTTCGTTGAGACGGGTATAATGATCCTACACTTCTGTTCTTGATAATCTAGATACCAAGAATCCTCTTTTCTCTACCCAGATCCTTCATCTCAAACTCGATACTAAGCTGCATCCTTATCTGCACATTGTGTGACATACTACAAGCAGCAATAAGCATATCATCCACATATGGACTTCTCGTGAACCCATTTAACATCATGAATGTATCAAAATGGTTTTAACATTTCCTAGGTAATTGTTTCAAACCATATCGTGACTTTTTCAGCAGGAATTGAAGAAAACACTTCATTGAAGTGGATTCCTTCCCTTTGAGTAAAACTTTTAATTACCATTCTTGCCTTGAATCGAGATGCCTTAACCCCTGGATTACTTTTCTTATTCTTGAACACCCATTTGTTGCCTACTACTTTTTATTATTTTGACAAGTTAACAAGCTTCCATGTTTGATTCTCATGAAGATATTCAATCTCTTCCACCATAGAACAAATCCACCGTCCTACCTCTGAACTCGCTATAGCTTCCCTAAAGATACTAGGTGCATGCGTCTCAACTTATTTTGTAATTGACAGAGCATATGCAACTAAATTCACAAACCGTTTTGGTAGTCTAATCTCTCTTCTTTCATGTCTTCTCGTAACTTATTCTCTATGAACTTCCACATCATTTGCGGTACAAATGAAGATTTTAGCTTAATCTTCCAAAGCTGGATCCCCCATCAAACCTTTCAATCTTGTATTTTGTTGATTTAGAAACCATTGTGAAACTCTTATTGCAAAATCTAATTTCACAACCAAAGCTCTGATACCAATTTCTTAGGATTTTCTATGAAATGTATCACTAATTAAAGCACAAAATAAAATAAATGGCATAAAGAAAGAATACATGATTTAATGTGGTTCGAAAATTGTCTACGTCCCTGGACACCGTGAGAGAATAATGTTTTACTATAATAGAAAAAGGTTACAGATTTTTGAGATGATCTTTTGTGTACTCCTAATAATCTATTTATAGAGAATAAATAAACTTACTGGATAATGGAATCAAGGTGCTCATATACACAAGACTATAAAGTATAACGCACTATATATATAAGCACGAAGATACACGGTTAATGACACAAGACTGTATAAGATACCTTACAAGAGTATACATTATTAATTTATTCGACTCATCCTCAACAATAGTGTTGTTTGAACTTTCTTGACTTATCAAGAAAGTAGTAGAACACACCATAACGATGTTTCATCATTGAGAAGATTAATTCATTTCATTTTCGTCGATGCGTCGGACACATATCCACCACATATCATATCAACGACAGAAATAAAATGGTCTCTTTTTTTTATGAAAACCAGTTATCATTTTAGTAAAAAACTATTGATTACTATAAAAAAAACTTTAAAAAAATTGGTTTTGTACGCAATATTTTGATTCTTCAGATTTCAAAAAATTAGCTTTTACAAAAATCTCAGAAATTCTTGTGTGTGCGTGGTTAACGAAGCTCAAATGAAAATGGCTGTTAAACTCAGTTGTGGCAAATTAACAGTGGACGAATGAAAAAACGGTGAAAAGATGGACGAATGACAAACCGTTGTATTCTTCTTACTAAATTGCAAATGATGACTCAATGCCATTAGAAAACCTAGCCTCTTTTGTTATGATTTAAATGGTTATTGAGTGCCCAAGCTTGTACGAGTTGGCATGTTAGCTTTATGATGCAATTTTTCTTTAAGTATTGTCACAAAAAAAGCTAAATATAAAAGGAACACAGCAAAATCTGCATCTACGTCAATTCAGGTACTTTTTGTTGGTTACCGATTTTGTTGATTATTCAATCAATTCAACCGATTCACAATAGTTAGTTATAGTTGGCACCCGACACGGCTTAAACTAGTTTAGAGTATACGTGGAAAAGCAGAGTGGGACGACTTTTTGTCGGACGAATACATCAACCAACAATTGTGGTAACTGAGAGTGATTGTAACCACCTTCTTCTTGGACACACATTTTGTTACTATTGCACCACTTTGATCTTTTCGTTTTTTACTGTTGTATCGGAGAAATTATCAGAAGTGATTTAGTTCTTGAAATTCATGGTCAAATAATTAAAGATCAACTCAAATTTCGGGATATTTCATTTCAGCTTTATTTTGGTGAAGATGCTTAGTTGGGGAAACCATTTACTTCCGTCTCGGTCGCGTAAACAATGATGCAGTTTTAGTGACATGAATCAATGGTTCATTAAGGAGAGTTAATTACGATAATCGTTTTTTCTTTTTTTTATTAAATTTTATATAAAGTAAATAGGTAAGTTTGTGAATGTATCGAAAAAAAAAATCATTCTAATAAAATCGATCTGTAGCATGTCTGAGACGTATGTATAGTTTGTTGAACTCCGGTAACAAATTGTATGTTTGATCTTACTTCTAGTTTATATTGTATTTGATCTTACTGTTGGTTTATTGTGTCGGAGACATAGGCACATTGTTTGATCTTCATGTTAGTTTATATTGTGGTTGATCTTACTGTGGTTTATTGTGTCGGGGATATAACAAAGTGTTTGATCTTACTGCTAGTTTATTGTGTTTCACAACAACATATTCTTATAAAAAAAATTCACTAATCAGATCAGAGGATCTTTTGCGTAAGATCTCTTACAACTGGTATCGGATCATCAGGATTGGTAGTGATCTAAAGGAGGTCATATTTTAGTGGGAGCAATCGCTACATATGAAGGAAATGTGAGATCGAAAAGTTCGATGGTGTGGACTTTGAGTTTTGGAAGATGCAGGTTGAAGATTATCCAACCTCTCTTAGAAAAGAAGCCAGAGAGTATGAAAGATGAAGTATGGACCCTTATTTACAGACAAACCCTTGGAGTCATCCGGTTGACGTTATCCCGTAATGTTACTTTCAATCTCATAAAAGAAACAACCACGACGGGTCTTATGAAGGCTATCTCCAATATGTACGAGAAGCCATCGGCGTCCAACAAAGTTCACTTGATAAGGCGTTTATTCATTTTGCAAATGACAGAAGGAGCATATGTAGCTCAACACCTCAATGAACTCAATACAATCACAACCCAGTTGAGTTTGGTTGAAATCGATTTTGATGAAGAAATATAAGCACTAATATTACTATCTTCTCTACCAGATAGTTGGAATGCTAATTTCATAGCCGTGGGTAGCTCGTCAGGAAGCAATAAGTTGAAATTTGATGATGTTCGTGACCTAGTTCTTAATGAAGAGATTTAAATGAGCGAATCAGGTGAGTCATTAATTTTCTCAGTCTAAAATACAGATTCAAGTGGAAGAAATTCAAAGAGAGGGTATGAAGGCGATAAATCAACCTATAAAGGTTAGTGCAAGAGAGAACCAAAGGACCAAGATAAAAAGACAATGCCAAATATCACTTGACAAGGAGACGATGCGTTAATATGTTTCTTCAAAAACAGGGAAAAGTCTTGGGCATTAGACTCTAGAGTATCGTTCCTGGTAACCTTAGAGATGTATATCTTGGTGATGATCAACCTTATGATATTATAAAATAAAGGTAATGTGAAGATTAAGTTGAATTGGTCTGTCTAGGAACTGAAAGATGTCATACATATCCCTGGTCTGAGAAAGAACTTAATCGCAGTTGGGCAGTTGGCTAGTGAAGGCTACACTACGATCTTCCATGATAAAAATTGGAAGATTTTAAAGGGAACAATGAAGGTTGCTAAAGGAAATAATAATGGTTCTTTTTACAAGACAACAGAGATGAGATGTTCAATTGCAATAGCAGCAAGAAATGAAAATCCAAATGTGTGGCACCATAGGCTTGGCCACATGAGTGAGAAAGGTATAAAATTATGGACTCGAAGGGAAAGCTTCCAAGTCGTCAGTCAATCAATATAGACGTGGAAGAATTCCAAAGAAAGGGTCAGTTTTCAGACAAGTGGAACAACTCCAAAGAAAGAGAGGCAAAAGCTTGTTGACTTTGCCGTTTGGGAGCCAACAACTGTTTCATCTATAAAAAGGAAACACTACTTCGTGACTTTTATCGATGATCATTCTCGAAATGCGTGGGTTTATTTTCTAAAGCCTAAATTTGAAGTATTTGATGTTTTTAGGAGATGATATATATGGTTGAGAATGAGACAGGTCTGAAGATTAAAAAGCTCAGAGCCGATAATGGCGGTGAATATAAAGACACCATATTCAAGAAATTTTGCTATGAGAATAATATCATGATGGAGAGAACTCTGTCGGGTACACCTCAGCACAATGGTATTGCTGAACGTATGAACACAACATTGACAAAAAGAGCAAGAAGCATTCGTATACATTCCGGACTACCAAAGCGGTTCTGAGCACAAGCAGTCAACACATCGGCATACCTGGTTAATCGAGGCCCATTGGTTCCCTTAGAGCATACAATACCGGAGGAGGTATGGAGTGGTAAGGAGATAGAATTATCACATCTAAGATTTTTTGGTTCTACGACATATGTTCATATTAGTGACCAAGGCCGAAACGAGCTTGATCCCAAATCAAAGAAGTGTTTCTTGATTAAGGATGGTGAAGATGAGTTTGGTTATCGTGTTTGGGCTGAGTAAAATAGGAAGATGATCCGAAGTAAAGACGTGATCTTCAATAAAATAGTTATGTACAAAAATAGGCATAAAACCAGAGAAAATGACTCAAAACCAACGGGTCAGTATTTTCAAATGTTGATGGGGTACGAGATAATCGAGAAACAGAGCCAACCGGATTAAACCCTCAGCAAGGAGAGTCGGTTGGAGATACTAATCAGCAACAGTCTGAGACGCTAGAGGCGACTATGGCAGTTTCTATTTTCAGAAGATCGTCTCGACCCCATGTGCCCAACAAGATATACTTAAACTATTTGTTATTGACTGATGGATGGAACCCCGAAGGCTATGATAAAACTTATCATAGAATTAATGCTAGCAAGTGTAAGATTTGCATGAAAGACGAGAGGAAGTCTTTTATATCAAACAAGGCATGGGAACTAGCTGAGTTACCCATAGATGAACCGGGTGAAAGATGAGTATGATGACTCCAAGAGATACAAAGCCCAACTAGTTGTTAAAATATTCCAACAAATTGAAGGAATTGATTACATCGAAAGTTTTTCTCCAGTGGGAGTTAGTCATGCAGTGGGAGTTGTGAGTAGGTTTATGCCAAACCCATGGAAATGTCATTAGGAAGCTGTCAAATGGATTTTGAGGTACCTGGTAGGCTTCATAGAAAAGTGTTTGTTCTTTGGTAAGAGCGATTTAAAGTTACAAGGGTACGGAGATGCAAATCGCGATGGTGAAGTCGATCAACGGAAAAGCACCACCGGTTTTACATTTAGTATTGGAAGTACAACTGTTAGTTAGATGTCAAAGTTAGAGAAAATTATCACTCTATCAACTACAGAGGCTGAGTAGGTAGAAGTAACTGAAGCCAATAAAGAGATGATATTGCTTTAATGTTTTTTAACTGAGCAGGGATTCAAACAGAAGAAAAACGTTCTGCATAGTGATAGTCAGTTCATTTGGCAAAGAATTCAACATTTCATTCTAGAATCAAGCATATCGGTTTTTGTTATCATTTCATCGGATATTTATTGGAAGATGAGATGTTGATACTAGAAAAGATCCAAGAAAACAAGAATCTAGCGGATATGTTGACAAAGACAATAGCCATTGAAAAATTGAAGTTGTGTTCAAACTTAATTGGTCTGCCAAAGTAACAAGACCAGAAAGATATGCTGCATAGATCGAGGTGTGAAGACAGGTTGAAACTACTTTTCAAGTTGAATATTTTTAGACTTATTAAAAGGGAGTTGACAAAGCTTTTAATTCGAGAGTTAATTTCATTAAGGAGAGTTAATTTCATTAAGAAGAGTTTAAGACGTTTTGAATTCGAAGAGTTCCAAAATATCATTAATTTCATTAAAAGGGAGTTAATTTCATTAAGGAGAGTTAATTTCATTAAGGAGACGTTTTTAATTAGTGAGTCACAAATGACTCATTAAGGAGAGTTAATTTCATTAAGAAGAGTTTAAGACGTTTTGAATTCGAAAACACCATTTAAGTAATTTAATGAGTCATATATGGCTCATTAAGGAGAGTTAATTATAGTAATCGTTTTTTATTCTCCTTTGTATTAAACTTTTTATAAAGGAAATAGCTAGGTTTGTGAATGCATTGAAAAAAAATGACATAGTCTGTTCTAATAAAATCGATTTGCAGCAGGTCTGGAGACGTAGGTACAATTTGGTGAAATCTGTTAACAATTTGTGTGTTTGATCTTACTTCTAGTATATATTGAGTTTGATCTTACTGTTGGTTTATTGTACCGGATACAAAGGCACAATGTTTAATCTTTCTGTTAGTTTATATTGTATTTGATCTTACTCTTGGTTTATTACGTCGGAGACATAGGCACAATGTTTGATCTTGCAGCTAGTTTATTGTGTTTTCCAACAACATATTGTTATTATTTGTTATTCACTAATCTGATCGGAATAAGACCCCTTACAAATAAAACTTGGGTTTCTTATTTACTAAAAAGGCTAATAAACTCATTGGAATTCCCATAACTTGGTGTTTTTGTTTCTTTGAGTTGTTGTTCTTCATTGTTGAGATAGTTGTATGGTTATTATTATATTCACATGCGTTTGGTAGTTATGTGTCTTAATTATGAAAACTTATTTATATAAAAACACATATTAAGAGAGAGAAAAGATCGTTCAGTCGTGGTCTGTTCAACTTTATGACTCATCTCAGCCTCCTTAGTGTAAATAAATGGTATATGTGTATTTGCTTTGCAATGAAAAATATAATGTAATACAATTTAGATGCAATTTAGATCACTCAAAACCTTATAGTAATTATATTATCAACATTATCATATTTTCTTTAATAATAATCTAATAATTTTCTATATTTAATTTGTCCCCTAAAATTAACAGAATGTGTTTTCATTCATAAAAAGATTCACAAGGGTTAGTTAATAGAGTTTTTATGTTTAAATATAAAAGAAAATGACATTGTTGTTACAATTATTTAAAGCATATTTTGAAAATGGATATAAAAGAATTCATAAATAGTTAAACTTAAAATTAAACTAAAGAATAACGAGATAACACTCAAAAGATTAATACAGAGTTCAATATACAAACCTCTTGTAAACATTATAACAGGAGCAACAAATAATCAGTATGTGATACTTCCATCATATCTAGCCATCAACATCGCAATATGAGGAGGATGTGACTACAAACAACCACAATAAGCTAGAGTTCATATATACATTAAATTTTCGAGACAACCTTGGTACCGAGGAATCTTAATCGAATGTCAAAATTTATACCATTAGATACCACAATGGAAAAGGAGAAAAGACAACAAAAAATTATTACATTTTTCATCCCCAAGACGTGAAATATTAGTGCACCAAATCAAGAACTCTAAAGATGGCAGTTCGAGAGAAATACCAATTCAACGCCTCTCAATCCATGAAGGCCAATTAGAGTCGTTTAGTGTGAAACCAAGGTTGTAGATGGCTAAAACCCTAATAAACTGAGTAAAACTATAGCCATATATGATAAGATCAATAGATTGAGAACATGACTTGCTGAAGTTACAATCCAGAAGAGAGTTCAATCCCCAACTTATAAGTTTGTCTTAGGTTGACAATTTTATGTAGATTATAAGTCATAAAATAAAGGAATGCTGAGGTATATTTTACTTATATTATACTAACCCAAACTACCAAACATATGGGATGGATGTTCATATGGTAATATATTTTTTTTTAATTGTGAACTTAACGTTTCCACTCTTGGTTGTCCAATGATGGACATTATCGGAGTTGGTGTATGGTGGGTGAAATATCTTGAAAATTGCTATGATTGATGGAACTTATGGAACTTAAATGAGATGACCAGTTCCAGATTCCTTTTGACATAATATATTATACCTTGAGAGTATTAGCAAACCGTTAGTCATATATAATTCATTTCCCATAATGGGTTACCAATAAGGGAGAGAGAAGCCATCAGCCGTACAAAAATGAGGCAGATTCCCCATTACCGATCGGTATCCTATACATTTTGCTGGTGAACGACCTAAGGCGGTAAATTATCCTTCAAATTCAGGAAGAAAATGAGCGAATATTTAAGGTCCAAAATTTATTGATTTTAGTCTTTGAACACTAATCCATTGCCAGCGAAATTGAGTTGTTGTTTTAATAACTAAGGTCCCCATATATTTAAAGACAATTGCATGAAAATATTTGGTTCATACCTACCTATAAACAAATGAAAAACCCTCATGTTATACGCTGGTCAAATAGAACGATAATGTGGTTCATAAAGATTACATGTGAATGTTATTGAGGAATTCAAAGGTGATGATTCACTCGGAAAAACAGCTTTCGAAAAGAAAGTGAAAGTACTCTTAATGGTGCTTGATGACCCGTCTTTTTAAAATGATATCTTTGGTAGACCTTGGTTATCAATAATATACGTTTTTTGCTTAGTGGTCCATCAGTTTTTGACATATGATGTTGGGAGTCGGGTTGGGGTTATCTGCAATAGTCAGAGAATGGCTAGAGTGTCTTATGTTACCGTTCTGGCTCCTAAGACATTCCAGAATGCGGAAACAAAAAAAAAAGAATAACAAATCAAAAAGTCAATTTTGGAATCAAATACCATAAATGATCCGGTGGAGACTCCTAATTCGGTAATACCCAATGAGGATATTGAGGTATATACTTTCCCAAATAAAAAACGTGAGAATTGGCGCCCTAGTTGCCACCAGTGCAAGGGAACAGTCACTATCTTTTGTAGTTGAGAACTTTTACATATTTTCCTAGTGTACTGAGGATTTAACAAGTGTTACTGTAAGTATTATTTTCCACGACCTAGCAATACGACCCATCGTATTACCTGTTATAAAAAAACGAGGAGCTTTTTCTGCAGATAATCCTGAAGCCATTGTTACAAAAGTGTTTTGATTAAAAAAATTAGATCACACTCGAGAATCTCAATACCCTTTATGGATAGAAAAACTGGTACTCGCTAAAAAGAAAATTAAGAAGTTGCTATGTGTATTAATTTCACTGATCTAAATCGGGGTTGTCCGAAGGATCCGTTTCCTATTCCTAGAACTGACCAAACGTTAGACACGACTTTCAGTAATAATTTGTTGTCATGCATGGATGATTTTGCAAGTTATAATAAATACAAATGAGTCTGACAGACCAATAAACACCACATTCATAACAGGTTTGGCCCTTCATTGCTACAAATTTATGTTATTTGGTTTGAAGAATGTTAGGGCAAGTTATCATCGTTTGGTAAATAATCGTTGTCTAATCATATATGAAGAAATTTTGAGGTTTATATTAATGATATGCTGGTTACAAATATGAGGGATGGGGATATTTGGGGTGCGGCCCAGAAAGTTCTTGGGGTATATTATCTGTGAAAAATGTATTCAAGTCGACTCAGTACAATTGAATGTCTTAATTGCAATGGCTCATTTGAGGTCCATAATAGAAGTAAAACTTTTAACTAAAGTCTTAGCAGCTTTGAACATATTTATATCACAATCTTCATATAAATATGCACCGATTTTCTAAGTATTAAGAAACGCAAGCAAATTTAATTCGACTTAAGAGTGTAATGAAGCCTTTTTAAAAATTAAGGAGCATCTTTCTTATCCCGAGACATTAACCAAATCAACTATGAGAGAGAAATTATATATCTACTTACCAGTGTCAGATTATGTAGTAAGCGTAGTTTTGGTTAGAGAAGTTGAAGGGTATTCGTGCGCCGTTAGTAATATAAGTTCACCTCGAGTAGTTATAGCTCGAAAAATGAGGTTGTATTTCCAAGCTCATTCAATTACTGTTCAGATTTCCGTTCCACTTAAAAATATATTACAAAAACCAGACTTATCCCGTCAGATGACTAAATGGTCAGTGTAGTTAAGAGCAATTAAGATGCAAGATTTGTAAGATTTTCTACTTCACTTCAATTCTAAGCAACTAGAGCTTCAGCTAGATATTGATAAAATTATAAATGAATGGATAGCTCGAACTGATGGAGGATCATGTATTTCAGGTTCTTGAGCAAATATTTACATGATATCTTCATTCGGAGATTCAATGGATCAAGCAATACACTTCAGTTTCCAAGCCCACAAATTTTCAATGCTAAACAAATTCGCTTGAGAATTGATTCATATCTTCTAATTAATCATGCCTTAGGTCAATGCAAAGTGAGAAAAAATAATTTGGTAAGATACTTGAAATAATTGAGAGAGACAACAGACTTCTTTATGAAAATTAGTATGAGCACGTTCATCGGGCTGAAACCAGCGGTTGATTCCTTAGTTTCTATCGCTTACACCGAAAGTTATCCATGGATTTCTATAATAACAAGCTCTAACCATAAACTGGGATCCGAAGAAGTATTCTAGATCTCAACCACCATAAAGATTGATTGGAGGATGAAACTAGATAAAGAGATTCTGCCAAATTGATAAAGCATTGGCAAACAAATAAGGTTCAAAGTACATGGTTTCACCGTCCTTAGAAATATCCTCTATAAGAAATATTTAGTTCGACCGTCATTGTGATGCCAATTATGGCTATAAAACCTTACAATATATGTAGATCCGGTATCACAAGAATTTTTACAACATGTAATGACCATTTATTTAAAAATAGGGACATATAAGCATTCTGTTCTTCTTGGGGAATCAACAATTTTTTCATCGTCTTTTCACCTCCAGGTTAACCGAGAAGTAGAAGTTATCCATCCAAGATGGTCTGAGAAAATATTTAGAAAGAGTAGTTGGAACATGGCTAAGTTATTTACAAGAAGTGTTGTGGCCTTACTGTACTAGACCCCAAATAGTCAAGCAAGAATCTCATTTTGCATTGATTTATGGGATAGATGCTGTCAAACCAGTTGAGTCTACCCTCTCATTTTTCAAAATTGTAAGCTATTACAGAGAGGATAATGATATAAGCATGAGAACTGAGCTACATTTTATTGGAGAGAAGAGAAAATGGCACATTTAGGATCTCTTCACTATCAGACCCTTATGTAAATCAGGGTTGCATCCCAGGTCCGAAAGAGATAATTCAAGGGGGTTTAGAGTTTTAAAAAATGACTTTCTACACACTAATTATAAAAGGATAGAAACGTTATTGAAATAATTAAATATGGAACTTACCGATTGGCAGATCAAGAAGACAATCGTCTTCGCTATCCATGTAATATTATCCATACGATACAATGAAACACTCCTTTTACCCTGGTGGCTCAGGGAAGTTTTAATAAGGTGTTCGAACTACTTAAATTTTATGACGCATTTTTCGTCTTATGATTCTTGTGTTACTTTTTGTGATTCATATATCACTAGTTGGTCACACTTAAAAGGTTCAAACATTAGTTGTTCAAGTGTAAAGGTTCCAACACTAGTTGGTCACAATTAAAAGGTTCCAACAATAGTTGGTCACAATTGAAAAGTTCCAACATTAGTTGGTCAAATTATCAGATTCGAAGGAATGGTGGTGTGGATTAAATTAATTGGTGTTATGTATAGTTGGGGGTTGATTACTTTAAAGTAAGAAGACTTTGCCTTCGTTATTTGATGAATAATGAACTTATTTCATAGATTCTGAATATAGCTGCAAAATGCCTTGGCAATTACTATGACTTATACAAAAACAATCTGAATAGTACTATAAAGTTCCTTGGCCATAACAAGGACTTGCAAAGGCACAGTAATATAAGAAACTCTTGACATAAAAATAAACTCAATTTCCCCCGGGCTCATTCCCTTTAGCACCATCCTCCTTGGAGCTCCCACATTCGGATCCTCCGTCTTCACTCTTAAAGACGCTCTCATTATTTGTATCCAAATCAATTCCTCATTTATCTGCAAATTCCATATCATTATTTTATAATTGATCTAGTATACAAAATCCCAAAAAGATATAAGGTTCAAATGTGGGAATATCTTCTTAAAGTTCATGACCATGGTGGACTTGATCAAAACGTCTCATTTCGATAAGGACTTTAAGAATATATCAACATACGTGTCCAGAACATCTTCTGCATCCTTTATAGCTTGAAATGTTAGTAAGGTTAGCTCATCCTCAGTTTTCTTGGTAGTTGTCGTTTGTTCGTCCAAAGACATCTGCAAACAATCCGTAACATCTTTATGTTTTTTTCTTGATATTTTATATGTCTAGATTTCCTTCGCTTTGGAAAGTCCTAAATTAGGGATCGTGGATTTATAAGTGATATTTTGAGACTTATTCCCTTCATCATCCTATACAACTTGGCTTGTCAAACCATTCGAATGCTCATTTTACTCTTCGAAAGCATACTTGTGCCGCTCACAATCTTATTTGAGAAAGGCGGTGGTTTCTTTATGAGTCAAAATTTCCCTTTCCAACTCAAAATAGGCTTCATGAATCCCAACATAATATGAGCAAAGAAGTTTTATTTTTGTAGTTGAAAAGGTACATTACCGGTAGAACAAGTTGGATTATGGGACTCTTATTTGAAACCCTCAATACCCAGCCTCTCTGCGATACCCATTGAGCTCTGATCTTCATAAGTTTTTTATTCTATCATTGAAACAAAGGAAGTATGCAGTTCATTCTATAAAGGAAGTTTAGCTTGAGCTTTGAGAGAGACGATTTCCGAGCTAGACTGTATCATCTTCTTCTTCTCACTATTATGTTTTCCCCCTTGTGTATTTTTTAAGCGCTCATTTTATTTTTGTTTTTAGGGTTGGGTAAATATCAAGTATCTTTCAAACTTCAACATCAACCTCCAAAATTACTTTTAATAACTCATCGGGTAGATTTGCTTCCACAACACTCGCAGTTTCTTTGGTTGAACCTAGTCCACTGGTATCACATTTATCTATCATGGGACTGGAAGCCCTCGTCCTGGTCAAAAGGTAGACTTTACCATTAGTAGATTTTATTTGATAAAGAATAATCAATAAGCGAGGTGAGGTAGTAAACTCCTTCCATGTAAAGTTATATTATTTTTTCGTCTGCGAGAGGTGACTCGGAACTAAGTTGTTCGGAGTAAAGAAGTTCTCTTTGGTGTAATTATATATTAGACTAGTTCTCTGCGACCCATTAGTGTAACGTTCTGAAGATAAGTTCAGAAGCTTCCAGCTGTTGTTGTTGAGCTTTAAATATCGTTAAGAAAATTACTTGAAGTTATAAATGTTGAAGGATAAAAGAATTCGAAATTAGCTCGAAGACTTGAAGAAGTTACCTATATTTTTTCCAAATCCTTTTAGTGCGGCTAAGATTTTTCCTTAAAAGAATCTTTATATTATTCTCCCAGTAGCTTATAATAAAGAAGAATAACATCTTCCGCATTATTTCAGCCTCTAATAATTCACTTATTACTTTAGAATCATCCATTAGTGTAAGAAACTAGAAGGGAATCCGAGGATTCCTGACAATCCAACAATAAAAACAAATTGCTTTATTGGCATTTCAATCTTAGACAGCCTCGACGCCATTGTACATGAAATCCAAGTGAACTACTAATTTGGGTTTTCTTTCTCGTATAGTCTAACTAGATCGAAGTACCTAACTATCTTAGAGTTCAACGAGAACCAAAACCCCCAGTTCAGCACGACGGGATACACGACCAAGGCTTTTTATGCGCAGTTCATTGGTATCTCTCCGCCCTTCAGTAACTTTATAGTCACCTCATTCAAGATTCCCCACTTGGTGTAACTTGTTATCCAAGTAATAGTTATACGAGATCTCAAAGAGAGAAATAAAATATTTATTACTCACAATCATAGAAATTAGGCCTCACAAACGTGGCATACAAATGAGTTAATTTCATTTCCTTTAATTCTTTATCTTTGCCTTTGCTACTCTTTGTGGGCCTTCCACACATCTTCTTTTAGAACATCGCTATCATTCCTAGATTGGCACCTAGATTGCATTGATACCCCAACTTCTGACCCCACGTCAGTATATTCTTCAACTTTAGCATCATTAACCAACTGCATTAGATTGGATCTCGACGATAGTTGTTTACTTTTGAGTTTTTTTCTTTTGGGATCTTGTAGGATATTTGACATGTTCTCTCTTCTTTGCCTTAGGATAAGAAGAATGTTGGCTATTTGAAAGCACAATAGTGGTAGGTTTTTTAATCGTGACCTATCCTCTGTATTTGATCCCATTACTATAAATGTTTATTGGTATTTGCTACTGTTTTCTCCATGGGAATGTGTTCACTTTGAAGAACAAGTTCTTGAGCCAAAGGACTAAGAAGTGTCGGAAGGATGATCGATTGATATTGAATTCTTATTGTATGGATATATTCCTTCACATTCGAAGGTTTGACTAATTTTAGTTGGCTAATGATATTTGTTAACCTAGCAAATCTTCTAGCCTTTTTCCCTGATATGACTTTATCCAACAAGTATAACCAATTGGGCAAAGCAATTATTGTTGTGAAAATATAAATATAAAAAATCACCAAAAAAGTAATTCGCGGCGAAAATTTATAGCTTCCCTACCAAGAAATTGTTACAATAGTAAAATGATGTTAAAGAAGATGGATATAATATTTAGACAAAAATGTCTATAAGCCCAATAACCCTTTTTCAGAAGCCCAACATATATAGGCCTTGGGAAGTTGAAGGGTATATAATGGTTATTTTTTTAGAGAAGTGAAATCGTTTCCAAACATTATTACACTTCACCATTCAGAGAGAAAGACGTGGATCTAATATTTCTAAACACGTGTACTTGAGTATTCCATAATAGTCATCTCTGAAGTACGTGTATGAATATATAAAAACAAATTCACAAGTCAGTTCAAGATTCTCTCTCCAAGATGTGTTTGGTTATATCCAAAATGGTTTCTAAGCTCAGAATTCAAAAATCTTTCATACATCAGTTCTGCCAAAGGATCTTCACGATGACTGAGGGGACTATTGATGATGACACAGTTATCTAGAGGGTAAATCTGGACGAATAGGTTATTGAACCAAAGTTTTTTTATATATACTGACGTAATATAGTGTAATAATTATATGTATCTTACATAATAATGAGCTCCCGGTATATATGTGTTTGTGTTATCAAAATGAGCTCATGGACGATCTAAGCTCACTAGGCCCATTTTACTATGAATATCCTTGAAAGCATTTCATAATATCTTAGGAAAATTCATACTTCTTACTTACCTGGCTAAACATCTCACTATAAAATATTTCCAAACAACTTAATTATCTATTTACAACTCATCCAAAATTGAAGTATTTCTTATTTTATTATTGAAATACCCTCTCGAAAGATTTAGCACTATTATATTGAACTAAGCTCAAACATTTTTATGTGGAAGTTGATCTTCGTTCTTACAGATTTGACGATTAAAATAAACATTATGCATGTGTAATATATAGTCCTACAAAATCGAAACCATAATAAAGTCTCAGTGAATAGTTATAAGCTTTGAAAGACCACTGAAAGATCACAAACACAAATAAAAATAAGTTATTAATACTCTATGACATGCACTTGTGAATTAATTATTTAATGTTATCCTATGCAATAGTAGTAAACAATTAAGTGATATCACAAAACGATTGTGAATTACAAAATCTAACAAACAATATTTAGAAAAAAACAAAAAGACTTGAACTCGTATGTATATAGCATAGATAGATATTTTGGAACTCAATATTTTGTGTAGTTTTAACGGTCTATGTTATTTATCTCAAAACAATATAGTTTTAACAGTTTATGTTCTCAAAAGAATATAATATACGCATTGCATAAAATACATGAGAAATACGAGTTAGAAGATCCAAAATTAAATTGGGAGTTTGTCATGAGAAAGTGTCAAGCAAAAGTATTACATTATATACGAAACTAGTTATAAACTACAAAATATTGCATTCAATAATGCTAAAAGATTTTAATAATTAAAATGGAGAGAAGTGGCTTTCTAAACTAAAGTAGCTTTAAAAAATATTAGCATCAAATTTCTTGTGAAACTAGATTTGAGCTTTTTTCAAGACATAGTCCTTCAACTTGTGTGAAACTATAATTATGTTGTTGTGAATAGACCCTAAATAAAATGTAAACTAGAATTATGTTGTTCTGAATAGACCTTAAACGAAGAGTTAGCTAGAAATAAATTTAAACATCAAATATTAAAATGAAAACAACATGCCACAATCTGTTTTTGAATGAGTGAAACACTTTTCTCTGGCGGCGTCGTGGACATAGATATATCTCGAACCATGTCAAATCCTGTGTTTTTTTCGTTTATATTCTTTATTTTGTTATGTGTTTGAGCCATTTGTGATAAATTGAATAGTAATTTCTAACAAAATTGGTATCAGAGCCAAGTTGTAAAATTAGGTTTTAAAATTAGGGTTTCACAATGGCCTCTACAACAACCAAATACACGATTGAAAATTTTGATGGGGGTCTAGCTTTGCATTATGGAAGATTAAACTGAAATATTCATTGTTACTACAAGGGTTGTCGAAGGTTGTGGAGACTAAATTACCAAAAGATTTGTAAGAAGTAAGAGAAACAAGATTTTCAAGAAAGGGTTTTATATTGGATTCTAATGAGTATGAAAGTCATTGTTCTTCGGGAGATTAGTGGTGAGAAAAATCTTTCATGTGCATGGAATAATTTGGGAGAACTTTACTTAGAGAAATCAGTGGTGAACATGTTATACTTGAAGAAACTCTTGTACGATTTATGATTCAAGGAAGGTATGTCCATACCTGAACACTTAGGTAATTTTAAATCAATTATAATGAACTTGGAGAACATTGATATCAATCTTGAGGATAAGGATCAAGATTTGTTTGTATTGAGATCGTTACCAATTTCATATGAAAACTTTGTAGATACCATAATGTATGGTAAGGATAAGTTATCGCTAGCAGATGTCAAAGGGGCGCTTAAATCAAAAGAGTTGGGACAGTTGTAGCCATACAATCAGGCTGAAGGGAAAAGGTCTTATGACTAGAGGAAGATCTGTAAATAAAGTGAGTTCGTTAAGAATGAAGAAATGAGTACCAAATCAAAGGTAAAGAACTCATTTTTTTTATGAATGCGGTAAGCATGGCAATTATACGAGAGATTGTTTGAAACTAAATGGTAAGAAGGGATATCAAAAGGAAATGCAGTAAACATTGTTGAACGTGTGAATGATTTTGATGACAGTGAAAAGAATAGTTAAAAATTTATATTGCCCATGAGTTCAGAATGTGGGAAAAAATCTTGGTTAATAGATACTAGAGCTACATATCACATGTGTCAGTTCCAACAATGGTTCGATACTTACAAGCTAATCCAATGAACTATTTATTTAGGGTCCAATCATTCGTTGACTGTTGTTGGTATAAGTAACGTCAGAATCAGAATGTTTGACGGGGTTGTTAGAGTCTTGATCTGCTGGCATGTCCCTGGGTTAAAGAGAAACCTAATTTATCTTGGGACACTAGACTCTTGGGGTTACAAGTATAGTGCAGAAGATAGTGTAATCAAAGTGACAAAAGGATGAATGGTGTGTATGAAAGGCAGCTTGCAGAAAGGACTTTACATTCTCCAGGGAGGGTTGTTATGGTTGATGTTGCAGTAGCATCATCGGGGTATAATATCCAAAGTAAGCATGATCAAAACAAGACGTAGCATTGGCGTCTTAGTCACGTGAGTGATAGCGGACTAAGTGTTTTGGGAAAGAGAGATTTGTTGAAAATGCATAAAGCAAAATCATTTGACTTTTGTGAGCAATGTGTGTTTGGTAAACAAACTAGTGTCAAATTTAGCAAATCGTCCATAAAAAAGACTAAAGCGACGTTGGACTACATTCACTCAGATATTTGGGGCCCAAACAGAATTCAGTCAAGGAACGGAACTAGATACTACATGAGGTTGATCGATGATTATTCAAAGATGTTGTAGGTTTACTTTTTGAAAACAAAAGATAAGGCATATTCAACCATTGTCAATGGAAGATGATGATTGAGAAGAAAACATGAACAAAAATTAAAAGTCTTAGAACAGTAATGGGTTAGAATATTACAATCGTTAGTTTAACAAGTTTCACGAAGCTGAGGGAATAGAGGGTCGTCACATTTGTTCTAGAACACCACAACAAAATGAGGTCCCATAAAGAATGAACATAATGCTTTGTAACAAGGCACGATGCATGATCTTGAATTATGGTGTGAGAAATGATTTTTGAGATGAAGCTATGAATATAGTGTGTTACTTGGTGAATTGGTCTCCATCAACGGCTATTAATTGTAAAAATTCTTTTGAGATTTGGTTTGCATATTCGGTTGATTACAAACAATTGATGGTGTTCGGTTTTTCTACGTATGCTCGTGTAAGAGATAGCAAGCTTAAGTCAAGGATAAATAGGTTCTTAATTATAGGTTATGTTATTGGTGTGAAGAGATATATGTTTTGGTGTACATCTCCAAAGTCTCCATGTTTTCTCAGCAGTAGGGACGTGACTTTTGACGAGTTTGCTTTGATAGACAGTCAGAAAGAAGTAAGAGAAATCCTCGAATCAAGATCGTTGTGAGATTGAAGTAAAATCAAATCCTAGCAGGTCCAATAATTTGAGTGATTTTGAGGTGGATCTAGAATCAGGAGATCACGATGATGAGTCTTAACCAAAACAACAACCTTATAGCATAACATTGGGCAGTGAAAGAAGAGATATTAGACTTCAAAAAAGGTATGCGAATCTAGTTTCTTATTCTCTCTTAGTTGCAAAATAAGTTGAGATGTAGGAACCTAGTAGCTATATTGAATCTATAACGAGTTCAGAGGCAGATCGATGGACTAGTTCTATGGGGCAAGAGATTGAATATCTTCATAAAAATCAAACATGGAATCTTGTTGACTTGCCCAAAACAGATAAAGTAGTAGGCAACAAATGGGTATTCAAGAAAAAGGAAAGTAATCGAGGGGTTGAGGCATCTCGATTAAAGGCAAGATTGGTCGCTAAGGTTTTTACTCAAAGGGAATGAATTGACTTTAGTGAAGTGTTTTTTCTAGTGGTGAAGCATATTTTAATTCGAGTTTTGTTAACCATGGTAGTTTTATAAGATTTAGAACTTGAGAAGTCAGATGTAAAAATTGTGTTTCTACATGGTGAATTGGATGAGCGAATCTACGTGAGACCACCAAATGAATTTATTGGACCTAATATGGAGGACAAGGTTATCTGCTGAATAATTCACTGTATTGGTTTGAAACAGTCACCTAGGATATGGTATACATGTTTTTATACAGTGATGGTGTCAAAAGGGTTCACGAGGAGTCCATATGATAGTTGTGTTTATCATCAAAAGATGTCAAATGATTTGTATGTTTACTTGTGGTTGTATGTTTATGATATGCTTGTTGTTGTTTGTAGTATGTCACACATTGTGCAGATAAAGAAGCACCTTAGTGCCAAGTTTGAGATGAAGGATCTGGGTAGATCAAAGAAGATTCTTCGTATGAAGATTATGAGGAACAAAAGTGTAGGATCATTACACTTGTCTCAACGAAGCTATATCTAGAAAGTGTTACAATTATTCAACATGTTTGATGCTAAGGTATTTAGAATCCTATTTGCTACTCATTACAAGTTGTCTGCGGTAGGAGCGGCCAGGGATGACGTTGAGTTAGAAAAAAATGTTGAAGGTTCCATATTCAAGTGCAATTGGTAGTATCATGTATGCTATGGTATGCACACGTCATAATATTTTACATGGGTTTAGTGTAGTTAGCAAGTACATGAGATGTCTTGGGAAAGAAGATTGGCATGCAGTGAAATTGATACTTCAGTATTTAAGAATACTACGAGCGTTGGCTTAACTTTTAACAAGACCGATACTATTAGATCGGTGAATGATATTGCAGGATCAATGGTTAGTTTTGTTGATCCTGATTTTACAGGTGATGTGGTTTTTTCTAAAACATAAGCAGAGTACATGGCGGTAACAGAAGCAGTTCAAGATGCAATTTGCTTGCAAGGTTTGGTTGTAGATTTGGGCTTGGATAGGACTACTACAAACATGTTTTGTGGAAGTCAAAGCGTCATACACCTTACAAGTAACCAGCTCTACCACGAGCGTACAAAGCACATGGATGTAAGGTATCATTTTGTTCGTGATATAATATCAAATGGAATTGTTGATGTGAACAAAGTGTCTACACATGATAATCGAGCAGATATAATGACCAAGGCAGTAGCAGTTCGAAAGTTTAGGGAGTTCCTAAACTGGATTGGTGTTCGCAGTATAAAGTGACGATCTTAGGTCCATTTGTTGAGTTAGAATAAGAGAAGTTTATTGGTTGATAGGTAAGAAATGATATTCTTCATGGAAAAGATTTATTGAGAATGAGTCAAATAATGCATCGACAATATACCATGTTTGGCGGTACAGTTTTGTTTCATTGATAGTGAAACTGTAATAGATAGTTCCTCCTATAGTTTTGTGTATATGAGCCTGTTATGCTAATTATCTAGTAAGTTCTATTTACTCCCTATAAATAAACTACTAGGACAAAATAAAAGATAATCTTTTTTTCGGAGGGAATCCGCAGTCGCTACTCAGAGTGCATTGAGTGCGCACAGGGTAAACCCTCAGTCTGACGCGATAGCCAGCAAACCAACGCCAGAAGGTAAACCACACAAGGTGACAGGTTCAGCCGAGAAAGCATATGTAGAGGGACTCGAACTCATGACCTTTGGTCACAAACATACCATATTCAACCAACTCGGCTACCTTTTGGGGGCAAATAAGAGATAATCTGCAAATCTTTAACCTAATCAATCATAGTGAAACATTTTTCTCTCAAAACACTAGTGAACGTAGATATTTGTCGAAAAACGTTAAATTTCGTGTTCTTTTCATTTTATTTTGTTCTGTACTGAACCATTTGTGATAAATTGTATACAAATTTTTCTAATAATATAATATGCTACATAATATTAGATGGATAGTTCATCCATATAACATAACGGGTTCACCTTGATCAGGGTTTAGTTCCTGTCGGTCACTGATTCTCAAATGTAATCAGTTGCAGCTCAAACGTCGAAACACGCTCTTCACATCTATATTTTCAAATTAAATAGTGCCGAGATGCATTCATCTTTTTTTAATTCTCTAATAAATTTATGACATAGAGACATGCGTCAGTTAACTTAAGAGTCAAGTAACTCATCGGGATTGGTTTTAGTGTCCTATCCTGGCCTTGAGATAAGATAAGGCGTAATTACCAAACCGGAAAAGCTTAATACATGAAACCAACTGCTTTTGGATAAAGCATTAAAGTTATATATCTTCCACAACTGCCGAACAATCCATATGTAGCTCACATGGCTTGCACTTGAGAGTTAGTGGAATCGAAAAGCAAACAAGTCATCCCAAGAATTTTGAGATACTTGTTTTAACTACATGTTGGAAATGGTTAAACTGAACACCGGAAAATAAAATTTACTCAGAAATCTGAGAATATAGTCTTTATGAAATTATTAGACATACGTTTTAAAAGACTCATTCTTGTTAGTCATGATATAGCTTTTCAAGTTCTAGAATAATAATTTCAAATACCATAAGTTCCTTAAAATCTGTATTAGTTTTAGGAACGGCTGAGTTAATAGAAATATCGGAAAAGAAGTTATAAATATCCTCGATGTACGATCTCATTTCCGATGAGATATATAAAATTTCATTTGCTTTTTTGACAAAAATATATTAATATATAATTTGAGGTGGCACAATATTTTCACAATATAACATTAAACCAAAACTAAAGAAGTATATAAAATTTATTACTAAAAGTTTATGGGTGGGTTTATTAAAAGTTTTAATGTATTTCAAATTAATATTGTGTTTATATCTATATATTTATAGTTGAAGCTACATTCTACATACATTTATCATAATTGATTCTCGATTGTTTATAATCTTCAAAGAAACTTTTAAGCGAGCATCATACTATCTCAAATAGTATAAAGTACAGAAATATTTTACTGTGATTCAGAATGTGAGGATTAAGATATTGCTGATACAACTCTTCGTTATGAGGTTTAATGGGAAAAGAAAAATATGACATCACATTTTTAAGATGTCAATGACCGTCTCAAAACAAAACGCACTTAAGATTGGACTTTCCGGAAAAATTATGGTATGGTTTGCGTTTTGTTTTTTCGTCAATGCGAGAAGTAGACAATTGGTGAGTTGACATCTCTTTTTACTTAGAAGGATGAGCGACTCAAAGAATATGTCATGAGGTGCATATGCTAAGCTATCAACATGGGAAAATATAAAATATGATATAGCATTTGATAAGGTTCTGATTCATGGCAAAGAAACATAAGGAATCACGTGTTTCAAGATGATTTTATTTTGTTAGAGGACAAAAAATCTCAAAAGATAATGTGAAGATTTTCAACCATATTCAAAAATTAACGATAATCTCACAACTCAATTTATTTTAGTTGCAATAAAGACATGGTGGTTGGTATAATTTCGATGACCCATATTTCTAAATCCAATAAAGGGTACGATAAAGAGGCGAAGTCTCGATGATGTTGAAATATTCATCTATAAAGTAAATAAAAATGTGCGCTTAACTTATGTCATTTGTAGTTGCATTCGAGGTGGAGATCTCTTATATTTAAAAGATTTTATAAGAAATTTAATTTTTATTTTTGAATTAGAAACCTATGGATGGCTAAAAATCAGCATTAGTCTCCCATGTTTCGTATTTGTATCAAACTAGTCTTTTATATTTTTTTGTCTCCTATTAGTCCCCTATATTTTCAAAATTTGCATTATTATTCCATCTGCACATGTGAATACTGAGAAGATGACATGTGGCAGCCTAAACATCAACATTTTGTCTCACTATTGGTTCCCCAAAAATCTAAAATCCTAATTCGAGAAACACATAGTCTACCTCATAAATGCCTAATTCTAAAACCCCATTTCCGATTTTTAGAGGACCAATAATGAGACAAAATATTGATGTTTGGGCTGCCACATGCAAGCTTCTCAATACTCACACGTGTGGGGGACTAATAATACAATTTCCTAAAACATCAGTGATCAATAGGAGACAAAACGGAACATAAAAGACTAGTTTGATACAAATCCATAATAATGTATAGTCCTCAGACACCTCTGAACGCCCATTTTCCAACAAATCTAAAATCATAACAACCCTTAGACAATATTTCAGTATTAACTTATTCTTCATCTCCCTCATAAATGATACCAGACAACCCCTTATACTAGAAAATCCAAAATCTTAATTCTCTTAAGGTTAAAATGAGTCTCTTTGTTATCAAGATCAAACTTCATACAACTCATCTTTGTGACTTTGTTCTATTTCTTTGAAAGATCTAAATATCCAACTTCAAGATTTGAAATGATCTTTGTCATTTAACATTTTCTTATGCTACAATACATTATTATTAAATATTATACATACTCACCGCACCACTTATTGGGTAAATAATAAAGCAATAAAATGTATCGTTAAGACTCAATGGTATAACAAAATCTAGTCATATCGTAGTGTCCGAGACTTTACACTTGACTTACATGTGCTTCAATATTAGGAGAAACCTTACTCCTTAGATGCTTCAGTCATTACAAGTGTAGTAAATAAAAATATCTTTAGCTACGAAATTTCTAACACATAGTTAACAAAAATAAAAATAAAATATTAAACCAAGGACCCAAGAAATATTTAACATGGTTCAGATTATGAAAAAATTCTACATCCGTGGGCAAGAGAAGCCAGATTAAATAGGAGAAGTTTACAAGGAGGATATTTTAAAACACAACTAACACAACCACTCTTCTTATGTTACAAGCTTACATGATGACCTATGAATATTATTATTTCGCTTAGTGTTTATATCCTAGCTTACTTCTCTATAAAATTAGACAATCTCTTGGTTTCTCTCTCTATAAATTTTCTCTTGTGCACCAGGCTTACTAACTTTATTCCACCATATATAAAACCAATAGCGAGTGAACTTGTAAATAGATTTCGTAACTTACAAAAATCATCAAACGACTTCAAATTCTTCCATGTTACCCATTGTGTCATATTTACATGTCTAGTTAATTATCCCAAGAAGATTACGATGGTTAAATATGAAATGGTTTTATATAGAATACATGTGTTCTGAGACTGAAACCTTATCAAACACCTTTTTCTTCTCATAACCATGGTTTCGGGTATCAAATTTCTCACTCGACTCCTTTGATCTACCAGCCACAACTATCATCAAAATAAAAGAGAAATCAGAAGTACAAGTTCATTATTAAAAAATAAGAATTGGTCATGAGAAAGAGGTTTGGTTAGTAGATCAACAATTTGATCGTAAGAAGGAACACACCAAATATCCAATAATCCTTGAACCATTCGATATCTCACAAAGTACCTATAAAACACCAGATTATAAGCCATAGAGCTATCTCTAAGGTTATCACTTTAAATTGGAGGTCGATGAATAGGAAAATCATTGTCAATTTAAACACATTGCAACCATATCAACTCTACATACAAATTAACCAAAGAGCGATACTTAGACTACATATTACAGCGTGCAATAACATTATGTTTATTGAAAGACCAAAAATTGTAGAATCTCCAAAGTAAACACAATAGTTACCGACTGACTGACGGTCATCCAAGGAAGCAACCCAGTTAGTATAACTAAGACCAATCAACTGAAGGTCCGGGCTTGGTTTGATATGAAGCCCCAACGATGTAGTACCAGGTATGTATCTCAAAATACTTTTATCACACTCCAAATGTAGATTCATGAGACATTGTTGGAACTGTGTCTTTTTTTTATATAACACACACAATGTTTGCACGAGTACTTAAAATATATTGTAATGATCGTAGAATTATTTTGTACCTTATAGGACAAAGAAGATATTTTCCATCAAACTAGTGTAGCATGAGTTTTTAGTGGAAAGACCTTTCCTGGATAGTAAGTATTTAACATATTTAGTATGAGTCATATAAAAATATAGTCTTGGTAGACTTCAAAGCATATGAACAACCGTAGAGAACCGATGTTTTTAATAGAAAAAGTAGAATTGACTCTCTCAATAAAACTATGCTTATAGGAATGTACATTACCAATGCAAGTTGTGTCATCCAAATAGACCAATATGATAATAAGAACCTAATTAGTGACATAAAAGAACTTAGAGTAATTAACTATATAGTTTTTAGAATCTCATAGAAGCATTGTATCTTTTAGCTTGAAGTATCAAGAACATGGAGTATGCTTTCACCTATAAAGTACTTTGTGTAGATAATAGACATGAGATGATTGCTTAGGATCAACAAAACCTTCCAGTTGTACCATAAAAACTTGTCAGTAATCACATAATTTAAGAAAGCATTATTAATATCTAAATATCTCACATTCCACACCTTTAAGATAACTAGAGTTAGAAAAAGTATGACCGTAAAATCTTTAATTACGGGACCAAAAGTCTCATTTTAAAACACTTGCTTCCTAGATTTTAACTTTTTCTCTTAAAATAATATATTTGGTTCTCCACCACAAAAAGTTTCACATAACTATAAGTAAAATTCACTTCCAACCTAGGTGTTTTGTTGTGCCTAGAACTAATCTTTTTGCTTTAGTTTTGGAAGAAATAATATCGAAATAGGCACCATGACCACCTGCATTTGTTCAGTACATTTTTTTAATATTTTTGTTTGGTAAGTTCTATTACTTCTTAGCTCTTGAGGGATGATATTTGTATTTTATGATGTGTATCACGGTATTCTTATTTAGTATATGTACTAAATTGTAGAGTTGTTAAGCGCACAAGGGCTGTTTAATTTTTAGGTGTATAAGCAAACACTTTTTTTGTTTGGTCAAATGTTAATTTTTTTTTGCTAAAACAAGAGAGAAAAAAATTCTTAAAAGTTAAATTAATTAAGCTCTTTTGGCTTTTTAACTTTCAATTTTTCTTCTGATATATTTTTTGGCTATTCAGTTGTTTCAAGCTAATATCGTTATTTTTAACATGCAAAGTTTGTTATATTTATTATGAACGAAACAACTTACGACTTTTTTTGAACCATTAACTTGAAGGCAATAATTTTTGCATGTAAGTTTTTCAATATGTTGGTGGCCTTGTTGATATAGAAACCAAATATAGTTTTGGTGACCCTTTCTACCCAAATAAAGGAATGACACCAAAAACATCGGATGGGGTCAGTGGCGTCACCAAGATTGAAACATAATGGTGTCGTCAACCTTCTGATAATTATCAAATCAACATATACAAATAAATTAAAATAAGATACAAAATGGTTATAACAAATATGATTTATATTTATATTAAAATCTCAAATATAGTGTAATAACATAATATACGACGAACTGTTATGATTAGTTAATTCCACGTGTACTTTCCTCTTACTTATATCTTGAAAATGTGGAATGATAGTTGTGTTACTAATCATGGTAAATACCTATTTTCCACAAATGTCACCAAACAATCATCAAGCCACGGATCGCTCCTTATATTTCTCAATCCATTCTTCACATAATTCAAACCTGAGAAAACTCGCTCAACACTAGCCGTTGCTACAGGAAAATTTTATGTTTTTTTGTATTCACAATAATCTTACAAAGTTTTGGATGTCTTTTCATCTTGTGTCTCTCTACGGTTAACACTTAAGCAATTATTTTAGAGACATTTATATTTGCTTCTTTATATTTAGGAGTTGTTTTAAAATATTCATGCAATCGATAATGACAAGCATAAAAAACTCAATTAATAATAAAATTTAAACTTAGCAACGCAAAATAAAATTAATGATTTATGGAGGTCTATTTTCTTTTACATTGAACACTACATCTCTCTATCTTAAGAAAAAACATAGATCAACCAATGTTATTCTTGAATAGTAACACAGTAACATAGGACTTGTAACAAAACTTTAATTTTGACAATTAATAATATAGAAGACATAATAAATACCTTAGTGTTTGAAGTTGAAAATCAGAAGAAAAAACTGGAAAATAATTTGCAGCTTGTATTGGGAGTTTTGTAATTGATAGTATATAAAGAAATTGTTGCGTCTGCTCAGTCTCGATCACATCGGTCTTTGGGTTCCTAACTATGTTTAGTACCAACTTGAATAACGCAAGTATATGAGACGGATAAGATTTTTAATGTGGTTTTAAAAGATTTAGTAAATATAGTTTTGACACGATGCTTCTTGTTGTGATTAATAGTACTTTGATATTTTATCGTAGATGATGGATTGGATAGTAATTTAGCTATATAACGAGGTCATTGATCAAACTAGACGGCATATTTCATAGTCATACATGTTGGCTATGTTGTCTTTAGGATTTTCCAGATTTCAAGAGTAAAAATATCAACATAATGTTCGATTAAAATACATATATAATATTCAATCAAAATTTGTATACTCCAAATATTGAAATGATGTTGAACACATTCAATCACATTTGCAATATTTTGTTTCACTTTAAAAAAAAATTAAACAACATATTTGTAATTTCAATTTATTAACAACACAATTTCAATCATGTGAACTAATTTTTAGGTCTCACATTTTAGAACGAATTTAGAACGGATTTTGCACCAACATATCATGTTTCCAGTCAACCACACTTGCTAGAATTGTAGTTGTTATTGTTTTCCAGTTGCAAATACCTTTTCTTAGTACTCAGCCAATACAATTAGCGAATCCGATTTTGAATCTATCATTTATTGCTGATGAAATATTGATGAATTCAGTCATTTCCAATTTATTATAAAAATCATTTATTCCTCGGATGTAAATACTTTTTATAAGTGAACCCCACTAAATAGTCGTGAATTCCATCTATCAAAAAATAATTTATACGATAATGTGTTGGACAAATTCTTTTAACTTTTAAAGTTGATATTGTTCAGTTTTATTTATTTATATTAATTATTGTTATTTAGAATGTTACATATCTATATTTGTTTAGGTTTTATGCATTCTTGAATATATAACTAATAAATTCACAACAAGATACATATTGAAATTAAATTATATATTATTTGAAATATTAAAAATCTATATTTGTTTAGCTTTTATGCATTTTTTTAGAATTCAAGCATAATAAATCCATACTAATCAAGACAAATAAAATAACGGTGATATTTTATAAAACTTGTTTAAAATAATTGAATTTGAATTCATTTAAAACAATTAGATATGAAAAGAAAGTATAAAAAAAAAGTAAAAAGAATAAGAATTGGAAAAAAGGGAAAAGAAATAGTTAGGAAAAACGTGAATGGAGAAAATAAAATCCTATCGTTTTTCAATGATGTTAGATTCAGAAAATATACATTTTAAAACTGTGTTTACCAGATTTTGACTAAATCAACGTACGAAAAAAATCAACACGTAATATATTTTTATTAGAAACGTGCAAAAACTTGGCATTAAAACCATTCGCATACGAAATATTAAATGTTTCTATTTTGAAAAATTCACATGCACTCAAAGTATTATATATATATATATATATATATATATATATATATATATATATATATATATATATATATATATATTAATATATAAAGGGCTTGAACTAAAGGTAACGAAGTTGGTAGAGTTCCGGATGTTTGTGATCTTGTGTGTTGCTTTGCAGACTACTGTCTAGACGAAGTAATTACCCTATATGCATTTATTGAACAGGGCTGCCGGTTTAAAAAAATAATCCTATTTATTATCAATAAAGGTTTTGATTATATTATAGATCTTTTAATATGAAGTTTTGGTAGTCCATACTACGATAAGTGTCATAACAGTGAATTAATCAAGAATATGTATTAGTCGTTATCCTTTTTTCGGAAAAAAGCAAATTTCATATATTTTATAACTATAAAATGGTAACTTTTTTTGTCTCCTCCTTTAACATATATGTTAGCTTTTGATTGAAGCTACGGATGGTTTCGGTCTCCTCGTTGGTTTTTGTTTACTTTATAGTTAAGTTTTTTATTAGTTCGTATAAATGGAAGATTAATATTTGATATTTATTTATTTTTTATATTTACATTTATTTTATATACTTGTTAGAAAATATTGACAATCTTTCATATTTTTTATATAATAATATTAAATTAAAACACAATAAGTTTCGTGCAGATATATAAAATATATTTGTAAAGAAGACGCGACAAACTAAAAGAGAATCGACGTGAACTAATGTTATATTAATCTATATCGTTGGATACTAGTCTATATAGTAACATAAATCATGAAAGAAAGAACAAACCAACATAAATAATGAGAGAAAGAACAAACCGTTCAAAATGAGTCAAAATGAATCAAGTAACAAATGCAAAATAGTCATTTAGTCTTAGCATCATGAAATCTGAACCTTAGGTCCGAGAAAATATTAGAAATAATATAGACAATGGCACGAGAGGAACCAAAGATTCTTGCATTCCTCACCTACCAGACGTGGTAAATTACCACGCCAAATCAAGATTGCCAAAGACGACGGTTTCAAGAAGAAGATAATACCATCAACGAAATTCGATTTAAATTTGTCAATCAGATAAGGGAATGGATCTTTGATCTTACAAATATCATTGCAAAGTGCAATACCTGAAATCAGCAGCCTCAAAAGAGGAATCATTTTGGGGAATGAGAGCGGTGGAAGTGGAGTTCCAGGTAGTGTCAAGAACTTCGCAGTGGAAAAATTAAAGGACCCCATTGCATATGTCATTGCCTACAATGTTTCAAGAGCCCTTAAAGAATCTATAGTTGAAACCATTAGGTCTCAAAGATTTATTATTGTCGATACTGAATAAGGCATTTTGTATTTCTTCACATGTAACCATATGCGTTATGGAGATCTTATCCTCATCTTTGTTTACCCTGTCGGAAACGATAGACAAGACCTTTTCCAACCAATGTAACCAGAGGGTTCCTGGTTCCAAGAAAATCTTTGAAATTACTAACAATGGCACTAACAACCTGGTAAGTGTAGAAACATTCAAGCCTTGCTTATAGGTTATCGAGATAATCTTGTTGTAGAAGACATAGGTTTTAATACTATTATTAAAAAAATTAGTAAACTTGTCACCGAGCTTAGTCCAGTTTTCTCAGGATATTTGTTTGAGAAACGATTCTTCAGCTAGGCTAAACAATATGATATACGAAGAAGTCTCAATCTCTTTGGAAAAATGACGAGATTTATGGGATCTTGAGCCATGCATGATTGGGCATGAAAGAAATTTGCTTGTGCATTAGAAATTCTATAGTTTATATTGATATATCCCTTGCAGTTGACACACGTAAGCTCTAATTGAAGACGATTGAGTTTTTGGAAAACCAAACTCATACCTTGAAAATTGGTGGAAAGGTTCCAACTGTTAAATACAATGTATTTGAACAGGGGGTAAGATTGCCATATGTTGAAGATTTTGAACGGTTTTTCAACTTTTTGGAGAGGCCCAAGGTTGAGGCTAACCGTGGTATGACCAAAGAATGAAGAAACCAACATTGGGCTAATTAAAAGGGAAAATGTTCATCCCAATCATAATTGACCAAGATTCGGCCAATTTTAGAGAGAATAAGGTTTGTCGGTTGTTTCTTTTATATTTTATTTTTATCATATTTTTAGTTTTAACAATATTGTTTTAGTAAAAAATTTTAAAAAATTATATTTTTATCATAAAAGTAAGATGTCTAGTATGTGTAGTATCATTTATAAAACTATTATAAACTACTAAACATGTATTACAAATGGATAAAATATAAGTCGAGAATAATATGATGAATTGATGTAGAGGTATAACAACATTCTTTAAATAAAATGGCAAGCCTGATGTATAGTTACGGTGAGTTATTCTTTGAAGAATGTATAACGATACTAATTCATATATATGATGTGGTATATATGGAAAAGAGTATGGCGACATTAATGCATATATATCATGACGTATATCTCGAAGGAAGGTCAACGATATGATTTATTGTGTACTTTTAGCTTTTACGGTTTATAACAAGACTATTTATATTGTCTTAAACCTAAGTAGAATAAATTGGTAATTATCAAATATGAAAGTATAATAGATGACTATCACGTGTCTTTTTCCAGACGTCTCATATATCATTTTGTCTTCATATTATTTCTATTATACATATAAATTTATACCTCTATTTGAAGAGTGAGCAAAATTTTAATTGAAAGGGTTTATTCAATAAATCTTACTTTCTTTGCATAGTTGAGTTGTTTAGGCTTTTAAATCATTGACATTTAATCTAGACGAGATATTTCCTCATAAAATTTGGTATAACAAAGTAGAAACGAGAATAGAAAAGATTACGGAATATGAAACGCCTTCATACGCACCCATAATCAACACCTGTCAAATAGTACAAGAAACGTGCACAACTAAGCATTAATTATTTATTTCTAAGTGAATAGTCGTTAGAGACAAAACAAAAACTGTGAAGCATATTTCCACAAGAACATATGTTAGTGGAAGTTCTCCTGAAACGAATTGAGTAATAGTTTGGAAATTTCCATAAAAATAAATTAATTTCTAACTTAAGACTTCACAAAAAAGTAAACAATATTCAAGGCATAAATTATACACGGACATAATTACTTGGGAATAAAGAAGAATACTCACATCACCAATATGTTATATACTTTCTTATTACAATATAAACTTATTAGTCGAGCAATAATTTACTTAGACTATGTTTTTTTGCTTTTGTTTAGCCTTCACCTTCAGTCTTCGAGAAGGACTAAAGAGTCTATAAACGACTATAAAACAAAAGTGAAGGAATAATTTGCTTCAAACTAGTAATTCTTCCTTCATATTTCCGGATAAGCTAGTCTGGCTACTAGTGTATATACGTAAATATGTTATAATTAAGTAAAGGAAGAAAGCCGAAGCAAAAATTAAAAATTACCGAAGCAAAAATAAAGAAGGATGAAGCAAGACAAATTGAAGCCAATATAAATGGAAAAGAGTGGGAGTGCGTACAAGATTCTCAAACATAACTAACCACATAACTTTAAATCGTCGTCAACAATAAGTGAGAGAACTTAAAACAAAGATTAAATTTCAAAATTGAGCAACACTTAAAAATGCAATTAAAAGATAGAAGATGTCTCGACAGAAATATAGATACAATGGATAAGCAACACAAGCTTCGGGAAACATTTGAGAAAACTTCAATTAACAACAAGATCGTTTCATGTATTATTGGCTTAGTCTTAATTTGTTTCTCTCATCGAGACTAAAGAGATTACTGATGAAGATATAGTTTGTCTTGCCCAAATCAATAAGTTCACAAATCTTATCTAAACATGTAAATATTTAGTTAGGCTAAATCAAAGATATAGCTAACTGTATATATTAGTGGTTAGAGAAATATCATCCACTGCCCTCATATAGCTAGGAGATATTTATTTTATAACACGACCTATATAACAGTCCAACTTCAACTAATAACACAACATATCATTACTCTTCTCTCTATTGTCTACTCTATACTCGCTTTAATTATAAGAAAAAATTCAATTCATTGGTTAACTCATCTCCACTTCGACTAATCCAGTCGATCATAAAATAACCACATCAAGAAGTGAATTCAAATTATTAATTGAAATTTGTAAATTAAATTATTTATCTTTTTAGTCTTTTTTGTGTGTAACCATATAAGTTATTATTATATTGGCAATAATTTTATACTTAGAATGAAGAATAATGATCGACATCTAAGTAATACATGATTCTTACCCAAGAAATAATAATTAAATCAATAGTTAATTACTTGTGTTTCATGTAATATAATTATTTTTACCTTGATCATTAAAATCGAGGTATAGTTAATGTTTTTTTATATATGAGTAGACTGTTAAAAAAAATCATTAGTTAAGCACAACCATACATTTTATAGTCTTACTCAAACAAGAGACCAATAATATCACTAAAAAAATAAGAGGATCAAATCACATTTAGATCATTCATATTTTGCACACAGTTCATAATATATCAAATTTCCATGTTTATCATTATCAGTTAAAGGTAACTTTAAATGGAGATGTGTGATGATGTACTGTTTGAAGAAGGTGTGAGGACCATAATGCATATTTATATAGAGATATACCTTGAGAATATTATAACAACACTAACATAGATATATGACGAGGTATACCTTGAAAATATTACGAGACACACGTATTATTGATGAAAGAAGTGTACTTTGAAGATGATTTTGCATAAGACCTTTAGGTTGTATGGTTTATAAAAAGATTACCAGATTATCCTAAATTTAAGTATTCTAAATTGGTATTTATCAAGTTTGAATATTTATCAAGTTTGAAAATATAATTGATGATTATAAAATGCCTTATGAGACATATTGTAGATGTCCACGTTTATAGAATTATTATTATAAATAAAAACATTTACCTCATTTGCAAGGTGAAAAAAACTACAACTTAGATAATTATGTAATATATCTTAATTTCTTTTCATACACGAGTTCTTTTAACCTTTTATAATCAATAGTATTTAATCTCGACAAGACATTCCTCGTCACTACACTATCATTCTAAAAAAATAATACGTTATGGTATTTTGTTATTTGTTATTACATTTTGATCTTTTATAAAATATAAAAATAAAAATATTACAGAAATAAACATAATCACAAAAACATCTCAAACATAAAATATAAAATCACCATATTTCTTGCTCCTTGTTATTTTACTAATGTTTTACTCTCTAAAATCCATTTACCATCAAATAAAAAACAATTATGCCCAGACAATAATTATCATTATCGTTGTATATTTCCTTGACATTAATGTTATTCATATAATTTTGCTCTAATCTTAATGTAAAATTTATCTCTTTTTTATTTTTTATTAATGAAATCTGAAATTTTTATTATAAAAAATTCAAATGAAAAATATAAAGAATACTAAAAAGTATTATAAAAAATTCAAATAAACATGAATATCTTCACGTGAAAAAATACTAGAAAATAATTTAACTTTCAATCTTGTTAGTTTTTCAATGTTGTTAGTTACATTATACATTAACTAAATATGGCATATAATATAAGACAATTATTGTTTTTTTAATAATTTATTTTGTTACATTAAAAAAACAATATTTTATGAAAAGAAAAATTCCAACGTCGGCTGAGAAAAAGAAACCCGACGTTTCCCGGAATAATTAGAAGGAGAACAGCACATATGGAATTTTATGTTATTTTATTACTCCAAGATTCTTGGAAGGGTTAAGATTGAAGATTTACTTCGTGGTGGCTTTTCATAATCTAAATAGTCGCTACCTCTTTTCCTCCATTATGGTTTAGAGTATAAAATCAAAAAATAAAAAGTCACAGTTGCCTCTCTCTCCGTCACCTGGTATACATACAACCTTATCTTGGTTTTGATATTGTTCTTTTTAATTTTCTTTTACTAAAGGTAACCTGTGGATCGTGAGGTATGATTCAGTAAGCCATACTAGCACATGGCGGATACTTTTTCCCTAAAAAAGTTTAGCTTTTTTAATGGTTCGCTGATTTGGTGGTGAGAAAGAATACGATCCACATCATACTTACATCAGCTCAGAACATGACCAAACATGATTCAAAAATTCTTATTTACCATTTAGAGAATTTCACACAATTAACAAACAACCGCGTATAGATAAGAAGTTTTTTGTTTTTAACATGCAAGTAATAGGAACTGGTCCTAAATTTATTTTAGATCCTATTTTATTATTTATTTACTTTCTTCATGATATTCAGGATTTTTTAAATTATATTCCGATGTTGCGAATATATTTTATTAACAAAATTTACAAATAAATAAATATTAATTTTTTACAAATCATAACTAAACTTTAATTTATACGAATAATTTGAATGCTCAAATATAAACACTTTAATGACATTCATCACTGAATTAGAAAAACAAAAAATCTACTACAACAAAGATGACAGGAGATTAAACAACCCATCTTATTACATTATAGTCGGTGACTATAAAAATAAAATAACTATAAAAATAACAACTCATCTTATAATTTGGTTGCTCATAAAATAGAAAGATAATAAAACAAAATCTAAAAACTATAACGCCTCGTATTATGAGTCTATTACCTTACCAGGGTTATGTTATATTTATTTAAACTAGAGCCCGTACGATCCGCATCGAAGACTCGCAGATCATATATTTCCAGTATATTGTGTACCAGAAAATTTTAAAGATGCTGGTATTGTAGACATCAGGGTCTGGGGTCTTTGTATATTCTATACTAAAACATATGTTTTTAATTGCGTTATTAGTGATTTGTAGTGGTGTGGTTTATTTCTGTCTGAGGGTAATTTTGTAAAGTATTTTGGAGGTTTTGTGGTGCTTTATGCTTAGAGTAATGAGTAATGAGATAATTAAGTTGTGTGCTAGTAATAAATTCTGATTACCTTCATTAATGAAAATGGTTGAAGTATTTATAATTAATTAATGATCCATGAAATAATGGGGTCAGATCATGAAGTCGGGTCAAGTTTAAAGACTCGTTAGTAATCTGGTTTGAAGTGACCAACAACTACCTTAGTCAACATTTATTACATTTGTCATGTTCGGCATTTTATAATAGTGGCCATGGTCTGAACTTCCATTCGGATTAAGTCAAGATACAATAGCTAAAATATCTGATCTCATCAGTAGCCCTTTTAGGTCTTGTAAAGAATCTTTCGAAGAGCTAACTTAATACCAACATTTTTCGATTTGTTGTTTCGTCCGAATTGCAAAATTGTCCTTTCAAAGTGACTTTGTTGAAATTTTGGTGGAACTGATTTCTTATTTCATAATTTTAAGAGTTTTCTCGCGATTTTGGGACACGTGTCATGTTCTGGTGCGACCTCTCAGCCGTTGTTTCTCCTAGATTCTCGTACCTACTAGGCTATAAATTTATTTAGGCTTTAACTCCATACCTTACATCTTTTAATCATTAGCCAAATCGATTTACCTTCTGCTAGGTAACTACCATTTTTCATTGTTGTATATAAAACTTCTTACTGTTTTATTGTCTTCACAGAATACAAACATTTGTGCTTGAATCATATATGTTCACAGCAAAAAAATGCCTTAATAAAAGGAGGTTGGTTGAACTTATCTGAGTTAGAAAAAGCAAGAAAAACCGCAAAAGATGAACACATTGTTGCTGGTCTTCCGGTTTCTTCTGGTGAAAGAAACAATCAACCACAAGTAATTACAGACCATGGTTCATCATCTTTAAAAACTTCCAATGTTAGAAAATTTCCCTTTATCGCAAGTCTTTCACCTCTTCCATCAGGGTCATCTATTGAGGAGTCTCAAGACCGTCTCCCTAAGGAGAAAGTTGTATCCAACATTAGAAAACCCTCACCTTTCATCACAATGGGTTTAGATGCAGAGAAATCTCAAAATAAATTAACCCCACGTCGAGTCACACGTCAATCCAAGTCAAAATCCACCCGTTCTTCTTCAAAGCCATCCAGTTCAGAGGCAATAAAACCTGTGCCAAAGGCTAAAACATCTGGGCAACAGCCCCTAACAGAAACCAGACTATCCGAACAGCCATCTGAACAATCATCTGGACAACCCTCCAAACAGTCTTCCACAGTAATGGAAGAAAATATGGAGGACAGTCTAGATGAAGCCTATTTTGAGGCGTCCGGTCAATCAGAAGATATAATTGTAGATCGGAAAGGAAAAACCAATGTGGATATGACTCATCTGGATGCTCTTCCGTAAAGTCTGGAAGGTAGAGTGGGGCCATACTTCAAGAAGATCAGCGTGAAGTATTTGTTGTCCCTTCAAAACATAGCCTACGTATACACCCACACTGCTGAGCTGGGTGAAAGTGAGAATTCTGGTCACCCCAGAAACCCCGATGGACTGCAAGCCCAATGAATTGGTGGTTTATACAGAAGTGCTGAATCAGGGATTCTTGTTTCCTTTGGATCCGGAGATAGTTAGATACTTCCATCTGGCCAAGATATGTCTCAAACAACTGAGCTCCAATGCTTGGTATACTCTACTAGCCTGCATCCTGGCATCCGGGTTATCTAAGATTCCACTACCAATGGAACAGTTTGCTGCTGTGGAAAATTTATGTAAAAATCATCACATTCCCTTCTACCATTACAAGATGGGGAATGACTACAAGGTAATGAACGATCTTCTAGAGTTTGAAAAGCCGTGGAGGACGCAGTTCTTATTCTTCAACGGGGCTTAGGAAAATGGCAAGAACATCAAAGATGACTAAAACCCAAGCTAGCTGACCAGTCGCGGGAAGAGCATTGGTGATTTCTCTTATTTGTTCTTTAATATTTTAAGCATTAAGTTTTTAATCCGAACTGACTCATACTTGTTCCCAGTGTTTCCGAAGGAATTTTCGGACTATGTGGAGGCAGGTCAGGATACTTGTGCCAAACTGAAAGTTGAGGCCTTAGAGAAGTGGGGCAATGCTTTTCACAATTGCTTCACATCGGGAAACTACGTGAGATCTCATCTGTGGAACACCACAGGGAGAAGAGACCTCTCATGGGAAGAGCTAACCACCATTCCCTTTGCAGATATCTTCCTAAGTAGGACAGAGGCCAGAGATTCCAAACTTTACCTGCCTTCCAAGGCCAAAGCCCCGGTCATTTAAACAAAATGAAAAAAAAGACACAATAAATCCACCTCAAACAACCACTAAATGGACCGGTTCCGAGAACCAAGGAGGTATTAACGTTGCTTTACTGGAAGTAGTAAAAGTTACTGTGAATGAGGCTAGTGGGTCAGACAACCCATCAGAGATTTCGAAGAAGGACAAAAAACGTAAAGTCAGCAGTGATGAGAAAGTTTCCAAAAAGAAGAAAGTTACTCTGGGAGCAGAGATAATTTTTTGTCCTCCTGAAGTCCCTCCTCCAAATCCTACCGATCCTACCTTGCAGGAGGAAATTCCAACCAATATCAATTCTGAACAGGTTACTGGTGATGGTAAGGAAGAGGTAGACCTTGACGCCTTTCAGAATATCAATATCTATTTCAATGACTTAGAAATAGATGACTTCACATGGCCTTACCGTCCTCCTAGATCTTTCAATGTTGTGACTTACAGCAGCGAGAATTATACAATATCTAGTGAACAAGATACCTTGAGTCATGTCCTCTTGGGTTATATTCGACCAGTGCTCGATATGGAGAGATAGGTAAGGGATCAAACTGTTACCATCAACACCTTGAATACAGAGAGGCAAAACTTGTCAAACGATCTTCTCAGCGCTCAGCAGAGCATTAAACACTAGAAAAGGAAAAAGAGGATCTACCTGCCAAACTGGTTTAGTAAAAAACGGCTAGCAAAGAACTTCAAACCAAATACTCTGACCTGGAGACTTCTTCTTCAAATGATATCACAACTTTGAAGGAGCAACTACAAATTAAGGACAGTACTATCCAGACTTTATTCGATGACAAAGCTAAGTTGGAGAATACTATCTAGGAGAAGACCAAAAAGAAAGCTACCATGGAACGCCAACAAGCTAAAGCCATAGCTAGAGGGATAGAGAAGTATGCTAGTGAAATAGTGGATTCTCTGGAGAAGAGGGATGATGGAATCAAGTCCGATATGGTCCTACTGTTCCATAAGACATTTCCTAAGAGGACCCTTTGTGGAAATATGTGGACTATGAAGATCTCCCTTACCATACGATCACTGATGGGGACAAGTGCAGCTATTTAAGTAGAATAGACTCCGATGACGATGAAAAAGTGGGTGAGAGTTCAAGTGTTGAACTCAAAAGTCCCAAAAAAGATAGTGGTGAAGAAAACTCCGAAGGGAACAAGCCCTAAGGTTATATTATGTACTTTTTTGTTTTGAAAGATGAAAGTCCTTGGATGATCAAGGCATTCTATTGCAATGTTTGTTTAACATCCATGCTCTAAAATTTTAAAGTTCTTGAACAACCAAGACATTTTTTGTGTATCAGAGATCGGTTATAGTCCGATCAGATTCTAATTATCATATTCCCCTTTGTTGTAATTTTGTTTGACTCTTTTATGACCAATGTTTAAATAACCTTTAATATTTCAAATGTGTTGAACAAAAGTATTCAACATCTTCGACCACATGTGTTTAATAAATGTGATCAAGTGCTTAATATATCAGATCAACTCAGCTACTTAAGAGCTGGGGTGTTGAATAAGTGTTTAATATCTGAATCGAAATAAAAATGCACCAGACTTTTGAAGAAGGCATCATATATCATTTAAAAAACCGGACACCTCATTAAAACCTCCCCGCGCTACCAGGGTTGGAAAGAGTATGCCTTTTATTTAAAAGTAAATATTTACAACAGAGTTTTATTCTAAATATAACTTGAGATGTTCAATATTCCATGGGTGCTTTAGAGCTCTCCCTTCTTTGTTTTGGAGCCTGTATGTCCCTGGTTTTACCTTTTCACAGACCACATAGGGGCCGTCCCAGTTTGGAGCCAACTTACCGAACTGCTTTTCCTTGGCGTGTAAAAAGACTTTTTTTAAAACTTTGTCCCCTATTCGAAAATCTCTCATTTTAACTGAAGAAAATATGCTCCTTATCAAGGCTTGGTAATGTGATGTTCTTAGAAGTGTTTTAACTCTTTTTTCTTCTATCAAGTCCAACTGATTCCTAACGGTTGTATCATTAGACTGTTCAGAATAGTTTTGGACTATGTGAGATGGTAAAATAGCTTCTATGGGAGTAATTTCATCCATCCCATATAGCAAAGCAAAAGGAGACCCCTATGTGGCAGCCCGGGGAGTAGTTCTATAGACCCAAAATACTTCTTGTAAATAGCTTGGCCACTATCCTACAGCTCCTTCTAATTTTTTTTAGCTCGGATAGAATGGTTATATTTGCAACCTCAACCTGGCCATTCGCTTGAGAGTAGAAAGGAGAAAAAAAATGTTGAATGCCTCTGGAGGTGCAGAAAGCTTCCATATCTTTATTATCAAACTGTGGCCCATTGGATGTAGTAATCTTCCATGTAACCCCAAACCTACAGTATATGCTCGATAAGATAAATTTAATAACCGCTTTCGAAGTTATTCCAGCCAAAGGAGTTTCCTGTATCCACTTAGAAAAATAGTCAATATGGACTATGACTGTTCTACGTCCACTGAATGCCATAGGAAGAGGCCAAACTAGATTCATACCCCATCTAGCAGAAAGTACTGGTTCAGATATGGACTCCATAGGAACTGATGGCACATGAATTTCATTCCCATATTTTTGACAATGATCACACCTTTTCACCATCTCTTTAGCGTCTGCCATTATGGTTGGTCAGTAGTATCTTGCTTATAAGACCTTTCTAGTTAAGTCCATATAGCCACAGTTAGTAGAACCTTCTCCATCATGTAGCTCAAATAATACAACTTGGGATTCTTCAAACCCTAAAAAGCGTAAGAGAGGTCTGTTGAAAGATGTTTTGTAAAAAACGTCTCTCAGTATCAAGAAACCGCGAGCCTTGTACTTGATGTTTTTTGCCACAACTTTATCCGAAAGCAATATCCCATCGGAAATGTATTGGAGAATAGCATATCTCCAATCTTTAGGATTAACAACAAGTATATTCATATTTTCCTCACTCTCGTTTTCCCGATCTTTTTGTAAGGACGTACATTTTTGCACAAGAATCCATGGGTAGGATTCAAAATAGGCTATAGTTGCCAAAGAGTCCGCCGGAGTGTTTTCGGATCTAGGAATGTGCTCATAGTAAATATTTTTAAAGTTCGCGGCAACGTTTTTCAACATAAGCAAGTATTTAATAAATTATTCTTTCTTTGCTTTAGATTTCCCCTCAGCATGGTGAATGATCAATTGAGAATCACTCATTAACCGGAATCTCTGAGTCCCACATAAGAGAGCCAACTTAAGACCAACTATGACTTCTTCATACTCAGACTCATTGTTAGAAGCTCTGAACCCAAAACATATGGCCTGATACATCTTGTCACCATATGGAGAAGTTAGACAAATCCCAGCTCCACAACCCATAGTACTTTATCCACCATCAGTTTGAACTACCCATTATTTCTTATATATATATATTCTATGATTCCTGTCCGGAGGATCTATCAGCATAAAATTATACTAAGAAATCTTTGTTCGAGGGGAAAAGTCAATATCATAATCACCCAGCTCCACTAACCACTTGGTCATTCGGATTTTTGAAGAACGCTTGTTAAAGGAAAAGATATTCGAACAACAATAAAATGAGCTTGAAAGTTTGGTCTAATTTTTCTGGGTGCAATTACCAAGGCCAATGCCAATTTTTCCAATTTGAAATATCTTCTTTTAGAATCCAACAGACTCTTACTGATAATACGCCAGACGATGGTAATTTTCCACATCTCTCACTAGCACAACACATATTGCATATTCTGATACAACTAGATAAATATAGAGCTTTCCCCACTAACAGGTTTTAGAAGAGTTTTAGGTGAGGACAAATGCTTCTTTATTTAAATAAAATCATGGTCACACTGTGGAGACCAATTGAAGTCTTTAGAATTCCTCAATACTTTGAAGAATGGAGTGCACTTGTGTGATAATATTAAGATAAACCTATTCAACTCAGCCAATCGTCATGTTAGTTTTTTAACTTTGTTAATATTTCCAAGGAGGGTCCAATTCTAGTAAGGCAGTAAGTTGATCCAGATCAGGCTGAATTCCCTTCTCACTTAGACCAAGAACTTTCCGAATCGGACCCCAAAACCACACTTCTCAGGGTTTAATTTTAAATTCACAGCTTCCAAATTGAAGAATGTCTCTTGAAGGTCAGATATATATGAATCTTCTTCCAAGCTCTTAACCATCATATCATCTATGTAAACCTCCATGTTTCTGCCAATCTGATTAGCAAAAGCTTTATTCACCAGCCTCTAATAAGTGACCTCAGCATTTTTCAATCCGAATGACATCACCTTATAACAATGAAGACCACTGTCTCTAATGAAAGTAGTGTGATCTTGATCCTTCAGATGTACTTGTATCTGGTTGTACCCTGAGATGGCATCCATAAAGGACAATAGTTTGTTTCGAGAGGTAGAATCCACCAACTGGTCATTCTTTTTCTTGACTAACACAGGATTGGCAGTCCACAAAGGGTACTGAGATTCTTTAATGTGACCCATCTTGGTTTAATGGTCAACTGGTGTAATATCACTCCGGATTAACAATTTATGAGAGATAATATTTGTTGGCACTCCAGTAATATCATTGTTGCACCATGCGAAAACATGTTGATTATTCATTAAAAAGGATAATAATAGGTGATTCAATGCCGATGCCAGCTTGGAACCAATCTTAACAGTCTTGCCCTCTACAAGGGAGTGAGTTTCAACCTCGTCAATCAGTATTATAACACTGGGAACCTCCCTAGGATCATCAATTTCATTTTCCTCAGCAGAAGGCTCCAATAGCTGCTAATCTTTGTTAATTTTGACTGCCCCTAGATTTTTAGGGGCAAGGGTGTTGTATATCATTCCCTAGATATCTTCTGACTACTCCGGAGAACACCTACTTGTCCCTGGACATCATACTTCAAGCATTGGTGGATTGTAGAGGCCACAACATGCATTCTGTAGAGCTAAGACCTCCCCAATATTGCATTGTACGATGTTAGGCAATCCACCAAAACAAACAACAATGTTACCATTTTTTTAAAGGGCCTATTGCCCAACAATACTTCCTCTTCGAACTCCCCAATCACATTTGTAGAATTTCATGTGAAGCCGAAAATGGTTTTGTTCGAACGTTGTATAACCGATGGGTTTCTCGTTTTTTTGTTGGAGCTTATAAACATGATGTTTGCCGAACTACATGTATCAATCAGAATCCGACGTATATCGTTTCCCCTATTGAAGCCCTTATTACCACCGCATCCTCATGAGCTCCTTCCATTCCCTCTGGTCATCCTCATCAAAAACTCTAAATGAGGATGGGGATTAGCACTGTTAGATAGATATTCCACCATCAAACTGGGTGGCCAAATTGTGAACATGCCTCTTCCTTGATGGATTAGAGGACGCAGTCACTATATCTCCTCCGCAAATAGTTAGTGACTCAAAAAATTGATCAGTCCGAAAACTGTTTTGGTTTTTTTTGTTATTACCCCACCTGATTTCGACTCAGATCTGGATCCAGATACTTAGAGCGTACATCAAATATTTTAACAATTACCATTGCACCCTCTTGTGTAGGTGTTCCAGGATTGTTCAAAGGACCCGTCCGGGGAGCATTGGTTTGCGAATTATCTGCTCTGCTTCCACCTCGCTTTTTAACGTAAGCCCCCAACTTTCCCCTTTCAGTGATGTTCTAGACCTTATGCTTCAGGGCTATACAATCCTGAGTATCTTGGCATATGTCCTTGTGGTATTAGCAGAAGTGAGTGCTCTGATTTTCTATGGGGGACTATAACACTGTTGGATTTAAAAAATGCACCTCATTCTTATTCTTGTCATAAAATAGGAGCCATACTCTCCCCAAATTCAGCAAACCAGTCAGGCTGAACACAGGGCCGCCTCTTACGGATGCTTTGTTGGTTCTGAGTTTGGCTGGGCTGATTCAGTCCTAACTGGTTGGACCCTTGTCCAGTCTCCTTTGCCCTATAACCGGATTGGTTAGTAGCTGGTGGAGCTATTGTTGTAGTATTAGATCTCACTTGCTAGTGTACTCTTGTTTTCTTGGTCTCCTCTACGTTGATTTTCTTTCCCACTTGATTTAACAAACCCCCCCTAGGTGATAACCTTCTTCCGAGTTACTGAATCAGCTAGATTTTTTGGATTTAAACCTTGTCTAAGGGAAACAATTTGAACCTGTTCAAAGTAATCTGCTAGCCCCTTCTTTGTATTTACAAAACAATTAATGTACTCATTCAGGGACTCGTTCGGTTCTTGAGCACAATGGATATTAATGTCCCCATTACCTTTGAGTTCCTTACTTCTAACAAATTGTCTCAGGAAGGCAACCCAGAACATATCAAAATTTCTTATACACCCATGAGGGATACTGTTGTACCATTTGAGGGAACTTCCTGTGAAGGTTTGGGAGAATGCCCTACCCAATAGTTTATCATCGTCATCGAAATTCATCATAAAGTTTTTAAACTCTTCCAGATGGTTGTCCGGATCTTGACTCCCATCGTATTTCTCCATCTTGGAGCTATCAAACCTTTTAAGAAGAATTCCGGAGACTATTTTTGCGGACAAAGGCGATTGCCTCAAATTTTTGCTACGACTGAAAACAATATCTTCATTAGGAATTGCAAAAATACCCAATTCAGACTAAAAGGCAAATTGATCAATCACCAACTGATCAATATGCTTGTGAACTGACCTCTTAACCTTACCATGGTGCTTTGTAAGCCTACCATGTCTATCCCTCTTTGTTGAATGTTTTTTAGTGAACCTCATTTTGTTTTTAGATCTTCCCTCATCACTACTTGAGGATAATTATTCTTCAAGTTCTGTCTCATTTGATGAGCTGCTGGAGGACTCAAATGCGAACTCTCAACAGGTTTAGACCGGTGTGTCTTCTTAGAACTGAGATGGGTTTTCAAACACTGCTCGTTTTCTCCAGTATTGTCATTGTGGTGAAGTACTGACGCTCCAGACTTTTCCTTAACTGTTTTTTTGCTTGTTTTATGCTCTCAGCGCCTTTATTGCAGCCCTCAACTGGTCTCGCTCCTCGATGGTATATTCCTTGTTTTCCCTTGCACCTTCCACCTCATAGGGTGTAACATTCTGTTCATTCAGATCCATCTAAACACCTTTTCTTGTTGGTTTTGAATTATGAAATTAAGGCACCCTCGTCCTCCCATTGTGGTCGCCAATTTGGTGTGGTTCATTTCAGTCTGAGGGTAATCTTGTACAGTGTTTTGGATGTTTTGTGATGTTTTATGTTTAGAGTAGTAAGTAGTGAGATAATTAAGTTGCGTGGTAGTAATAAATTCTAATTATCCTCATTAATGAAAGTGGTTGAGGTATACTTAATTACTGACCCATGGGCTTATCAGGTCGGATCATGTAGTCAGGTCAAGGTTAAGGACCCGTTAGTAATATGGTTTGAAGTGGCCAACAACTAGCTTAGTCAGAATTTATTACATTTGTCATGTTCAGCGTTTTATAATAGTGGTCATGGTCCGAACTACCCTTCAGATTAAGTCTAGACACAGTAGCTAAAATATTCGATCTGATCATGTATTACCATAGATAGTTTTTTCTGAAAATACTTACGAGTGAGTTGATTCCATGAGGCGTTGGTAATTGGGAATGTATTTTTTTGTCAAAACTATATGGTAAATGATTAACAAACATGTTTACCACTTCATGGGAAGTGGCACACAGTGGACCCTAATTGTTGTTAAGAGAAACAATCTTGTGACATATTATACGAGACGTGTACTATTGCGTAATAATTTGGTGTTTTGATCCTCTAGGTTGACCCAATTTTTTCGAAATGGTTGTTTGAAGAAGGATTGTTGTGCACTAAGTTATGCAACAATAAAAGATTGATTTGAAGGGTCACTTAATAGGACGAATTGGGCCGGAAACATGTCTTGATATAACTTTTGCAAGTCTAACATTGTTATATTGTTATCTATTACGCGAAAAGAGATATTATGTAGACGATTGAGTTTATAAGAATTCATTGACATGTCTGAGCCATCCGTTGGAAGATTCGATCTTCTGGTAGTGATGCTAATCTAGACAGGACGAGACTACCACATATTAGAGTAAAAAAAGAACTGTTTGGTGGTCGTATGAAGGAATTCCATGTCACGCTGATGGTGGTATGATCAAATAAATATTTTTGGAAAATCATAATGTGCAAGAAAATGAATATATTTTCCTAACAGTTGTTGACTACAATCTTATTGATATTGAAAACAATTAGATTATTTAGATGTTCACTATACCATATAAATTGGAAACTTGAAGCACAAAGGTCGTTTAATTTGTAATGACAACAAAAATTATTGAAATAATGTTTAGAGAGATTCCAAAGGTTTGAACCCCTAATTTGGTCTTTTGGTTTTTAGATGGCGTTGAAATCACATAAAATAACCCAGATATGTTAGGGTTTCATTAAATGTGTAAATATTTGTGAGAAAAAATAATTTAGTTGAGGATAAGATAATGATTTTACTGTTTATAAAAGAGTTTATTATATATGAATTTATAGATGGTGGGATTTGAGATAAGCCAAATTCTCCTTAAGAAGGTTAGATGAGTCGTTAGTTTTAAGATGTCAAAAAAGGAGCATGGAGCGAATATTTTATAAATGACTAATATTATTTATCAATTCAGACCTTAATGTCTCGTCTTTGATGACGATATAATTTTTTGGATGGTGGTAGAAATATAAAAGGTATTTATGTAACTAATGTATAAATACGTTTTACTATGTATTATGAATCAGTATACCTACAAATAGGGGTATATTCGTATTTTATACTTGTACACCTGATGTTTGATATATACAGGAGAATTACCCGCATAATTGTTTTTATCTTATTTAGCCCATAATTATTATGTTTATTACTTTCTCTGTGTAAAAATATCTGAGTTATCTCTTAAGAGATATTTCACAACTTTATAGAACTGAAACATGGTTGGTAGAATGGATGAAGTTTTTTAACCTCATCAATGACTCCATATGTTGGAAATGTCTATCTTTTATTCTTTTAACCAAAACTGTGTTTATTTGTTAAAAAACAGTTTGAGAGAAAGGAATAATTAATTAATTAATTAATTCATATCGTGAAGTTATATCCACGTTGTCTTTCGTTTGTGAAAGAAGAATTTGAGTATTAATTCCATAATGAATTACATAAATTATGATGTTTATGGCTTCATTTTCACACGTGATATACGATACATTTATTTTCTCTCCATTCGTTAGTTGGTCATCGTACCTCTCTAAAATCATTTTTCGTTCGAGATAGAGTGATTGAAGCTTTTGTTTTCCATCTCTGATTGATTGATTATGATCAAGTAATATTAAAAGTAACTTAGATAAACTCAATCTAAGGAACATCTAGATCGATACAAGTACGAGAAAGAAACTATGTAATAAGTTTTGGTTTATCAAGAGTGACAAAAAGTCACTGAAAAAAATACAAAAACTCTTTAACAAGTAGAAACAATGTTCGAATTTGATATCGAGTAAGACGTGAGGTGCATTTTAGGTTTTTTAATGTTTATTTGAAGTTTCTTCAAGAATTTAGATTTCATATAGGTAATCAAAATCCTTAATAAATCAAGATAATAAGGTTATTGATTTATTTGTTCGATTTTGTTTATTATCGTCTTCTTTGATTTAAAATTCAAGGATCGGGTCTTTGTTTGTTGTTTGATATTGAGTTAATGATCAGGTATGGATGATGTTCTAAAGTTTGGTTTACATAGTTATGAGACTATAAGAGTGTTTGTTCAGAAATCTATGTACACGATGATAAAGAGATGATCATCTATGATTATGAAGTGTGTGCTTTATCTAACTACCAATTTAAGAATTTCTAATTCAGCGAAGCATATAGTACTAGGTTCATATGTTATCCTCTTTCTACATAAAGTCATCAAGCATATAAAAACGAATTAAAGGCGTTCTCATGATTTTTCTCCGCGAGATTCTTTCAAACTATCATCATCAATCAATGAAAGTGTAAAAGATTATCACCGAGCTATTTGTGGAATTCAACAACTAATTTTTCGGATTCTCAAGCATATTAAAGTTACTGGAAAACAGTCTTGATGAACTTTATTTTATATTTAAATTCTCAGACTCTTGCAAAGAGTTTTGATTCGATTACATTACAATGGCGGTACAATATGATGGAAAATAGAGAAATTCGACGATGCTTGTCGACTGATGGAATAGATTGTTAGTTTATTCTGCAATGAACTGATATTAGACTTTAGAGTTGGGGAGTTTTATCGATATATCATGTTTTTCCCCACTGTTAATCATTTTGGATTATACTCGCTCCCGTAAGTTTTTTAGATTTTATCGATAAAGGTATGACTCGATTATTCCTATTGATTTTAATGCATTTTATTTGATTGAAGAAGTTGCAAGCGAGTATGGGGTATAATTTGACTAGCATCGGACGATAGTGGTTATTGGTCACATTAGTTATTATGTTTCAAAGAGTAATGAGATCCCACATATATTTTAGTTAGTATATATCGCTAAATATTGTACCAATTGACAAGTGGAAACGAACCTTGTCATTATTCTAATTTTATGACGCGTAGATTACCATTTTACCCCTTAACTTCCATTGGTATTTTAATAATGAATAAAACCTATCTAAATATTGTGTTATATTTCTATTATTACTGTGACGTCTATCACCTGTCTATTAAAAAATATTACCATTTTATCTCTCGACTGCCATGAGTATTTTAGTAATACATTATACCTATCTAAATTATTATGTTTTATATATATCTTCATTTTTATTTTACTTTTTCCAATGCTTTTATCTTATTGTATTACTCTATCATTTTGTCGACTTCTTTACCTAGCTTATTTGTTCATACTTCTTCATAATTGCTATACATATCGTATACCTATTTTGGTGTGTTAATGATGATATTTCTCGAAGTAGTTATCTTATTGAAAATAACTTTATATTTTCTTATTAAGGGTAAATGACGTTTCTATGACACATGAGCTTATCTATCGCAATCCAAAGTAGTAAGTTGTCATTATGTAGGTTATTCCAACCGCGAACGCGATTATAAGGTTTATTCTCACATAGATTGTAGACTTTTTGAGATGGGAACCATAAATTATTGTTATGATATAAATTTTATACCGTGGTATTTAGATAACAATATTGGTTTTTAAGAAGCATTAATCCCAATATCTTTATCCTCTGAATGTTTTAGTTGCATTTAGTTTGCTACTCATCCATGCCTTCTAAGAGACTTGAGTTACTGAGGCACACATTTCACTTCATGCTCAAGAAGAATTTTTTTATGTTGATCTTGATGATCAAACTAAAAAAACTTGAGAAATTCAGTAACCCGATGACCATACATTGCATACATTTATTAGAGAGAATATGTGATAAGCCTTTAAACCATGTACAATTACGAAATGAACATGAGGAATATCATTAAATTTTGGAAGATTATCCAATTAACTTCCCGAGGAGATGAACAAATAATATATATTATTGTAAGATAATGTAGTAAAAATCTTGCCCCTTTACCAAAAGAGAAGAAATTGATTGTTGTATTATATATTAAAAATCAAACGCGATATTTTAGAAAACGTGAGAAGACATAATAATCTTCTTGTATAAAAGTATTATACTTAATAAGATCATATTTACTATTTTATGGTATTTTATCCAATTTCATCGAAAGATCTGTCTATGAAAATAGGGGTTATAGATGTTTTTTTTATTTAGACCTTGATTAAATGGATATTAAAACAATATGTCGTAATTAAGATACTAAGAAAACAACGTCTGTTAAGACATCTAAAATCCCAGTTTTGGGTGATCGAAAATAGATGGTATAGAATACAAATTAATCCATATAAGAGTTAAAATAAGCATATCCCTAATATTACATAAAATCAGTAGAATATTTTGTGTATTGGATGTTCGATGGAGTAAATTTATTTATTTATTGTCATATGCGCTTAAATAAATCTTGCCATAAATGATATCATTTTAGTACATACTAATAAATGTTGGATCTATTTAGAAAAACATATATATTGAAACCATGATAGACCATCATGTATTGGAAGGTAACATACTTATGAATAACCGTATACGTTAAACTCATAAGATCCCAGTAAGTCGGTACCTTATAATTGGATATTCAATTCATGAAAACATGCCCATACGCTTTGATTGTTTGATTTTTCATGTTTTCTCATGTTTCTTACAGACCAAACATATTACTTATATTGCGAGGGCTAACGATGAACTTGATCAATCAAGGATTTTCCGAATTGGAATTGAGTGAAGAAGGTTCTTGTGAATTTGAAGAAGTCCAAGAATTACAATTTGACAAACAAATAATCTGATAACTTAGAAATTATAGGCTATTCTTATGATTGTTTTGTTCCATGAACACTCAAAGGTCTACCAATTTATGTATTCATTATGCGTGGATGTATCATTCCATGAAAAATAGTATGTGCCATGTTTTGGAACATCTAACCATGCACTATGCCTCTATAACTTTATCATATGATTATGTAAGATCGATGGAATCTATAACCATTCCTGCTTTATTATTACAACAATTCAACCTTCATGTTCCCTGACAACAACGGTAGCTCAAACAAATCGGAACATATAGATATATAAATCGTATATCTTAAAAAGATAGTTCATAATGATCAGATCATGGTTGAGCACATCGATACAAACTCTATGGTTGCAGATCATTTTATTAAGACATTACCACACTAGAGTTTTAACGAACATAAAATTTACATAAATGTCTTTATATATAGGCTATTTAAATTTTATGACAGTTTTGTTTTGTTTTTAGTTTATTTTTCATTCGGTTTCAAATTGTATTACTGTTTTAAAATTTATTTATCAATATTATAAAATAATATAATTATTATTTAATTCTTATTTGTTTTAATTTAATAATATATTGTGAAGTACTAGTTAAGGTATATATATATATATATATTTGTGACTATGTGGTTGTGTGATTCAGTATATGAGAAATAGTTGACAACGTTATTTTTATGGTAACTGTTACACTTTAAGTTGAATGTTTTTCCTAATAGGTTATTGATTATGAAATAAACTAATAAAGAAGTTTAGTTTACTTGTAACCATATCAACGATATTTAATATACACATAAGTGTATACATATAGTTCATGAAATGATCCAAACACGAGATTATATACATATTCTCAATTAGAATGTCTCATCGATATCAATAAGAATTTAAACAATACAAGATTTTAATAAAAGTAGAATTATTTAAATGTAATTAATACTAACAAAAATTATACCGCCATATAATAGTAGAAGCGTCACTGGTAATTATAATGCATATACGAGTGAGACTAAAAACACTTATGGAAATAGTCTATTTAGTTAAACCCAATAAATATTTATTTTTATGATTCCGATGAGATTACAGGCCTTTGGAGAAACAAATTCTTGTCACTTAAGGCCATTGTGTAGTGCATAGATAGTAGAAGTATAAATATTGATTATATATTTTAGAAAAAATATAATCATAAATCTAAATATTTTCTTTGATTGTCTCTATTTTGAAAAAAAACATGACCATAAATTTACATAGTTTTTTTTTTTTATTTTCGTCTTTTTACTCTCTCTACACCATGTCTTGTAACTTTAAATGATCGAGTCTGTACACCATTATTCATCAATCATCCTTAAAAAAACTAGATCGAAATATATATTGTGTGGTTTCATAGAGATCATTCGATTTGTTTCAATTATTTTCCGACAATAAAATCGCTACATATCTCACTTATTCCACAACATTTATTTAGCAATTCAACTTTTTTCTTATAGAGGAATTTTAATATTCATTGTGTTAGAGTTTGAGTCTCTAATATCTACATCTCTGTTCTAAATAATTGTAATTCTTTTTAAAACCAATATATTTTTAGATATGTTATTAGGGTAAGTACTCGCGATCTTTTTGGATATTTTGGTAGTAACTTTTACTATAACACGGAATAAATTAAAAACAATATCGGATGTATATTGTAAATATAATAAAATATAAAAATTACATGCAAAACAATCCTTCTTTTTATTTTTATATATATAATAATATATGAGAGAGATACTCATGTTTTCCATTAATAACTGATAACAATTATTGTATTTTCTTCGTTGGATACTTTTGTGTGACATCATATAAAAATTAGACAACAAATAGTATAGTTAAAGTTTGGAATGTTTATTAAGTAAACTTTTGAAAACAATTCTTTGGATGATCTTATTGCTTTTATCTTTCTATAATTGTTTTTAGAATTTAAAAAGTTGTGTAACTATTAATTCACACAATTGGAAATGAAAAATCAAATTTCATATGTATTGATAAATAAGAGATTATGAAATATGAATGGGTTGTATTCATCTCGTGACACATGCTAATTTATAAGTATCATTAAAATCTCATAGTGGGTTGGACCGTTTCACAAAAACCTTTAGGAAGAAGAATGTTGATTGGATATATAATTTTTCGAAAATACACAATTCTTCCAAAAGGTAAATGTTTTAATTTTCCGTAGCAAGACCTTTCATTGCCACGATAAAGAGTTTGCTCTGCAGTGATATTTGAATTATCATATAGTTCTCAAAATTGGCGCTTCCACAAATATTTTTTGGCAACAAATTCACACCATCACGGACAACCTTTTGGTTTGCGTGGTGAGCATGTGCCAAAACATCAGAATAAGTTTGTTCAAATTTATTCGTTTCCACGGTTGTCTGTGGTGAAATTACAAGTTTGTTTAACCTAAAATTTTCTTAATTTTTTTTCTAGCAAAATCATATTTTTGAGGCTTACCTGGTTTGTTTGATTTGTTTCTTTTATACTTCGAATTTTGTCACTATGAAACTCTGATCTTTTTTAGGAATGCATATAGTTTTTGTTTTAAATTTGCTTCTTTTAAGTCGAAAGTGATCCCTTATAACGCAAAAAAGAAAATTGTTAAACAATATTACAAATCGGCACAAAACAATAATCGTAGATCAACTAGCGTTGAAAAATCCTCAAAGTTTGAACTTCATAAAATGTTGTAGATCAACTATAGCTGAAAAACATTTTAAAGTTCGAATCAAATAAAGTTGAAGAACTCTTTAAGCTTCGGCCGCACAAAATAGTGCAGATCAACTAAAGCAGAAAAACCCTTTAAGGTTTGAACTCATAATATAATGTAGATTAACTAAAGCTGAAAAAATATTTAAGGTTCGGTCAAACAAAATAATGTAGATCAACCAAAGTTAAAAAACCTATCAGGGTTCGGTCGCACAAATTAATATACATCACCTCCTAAAGTTGAAAAACCCTTCAAAGTCCGAATAATCCTGCAAACATATTAATAAAGGCTTCATTTTAAATTGATAGATCAGTTTCTGTAGACACCTCGTTAAACCTCCCCGCCGCCACCAGGGTAAGAAAGAGTGTTTCTCGATGAAAATTATTTGTTGGAGAACATATACAAGTGACTATTCGTAATCACTCTAAGTATAATTTTAGATATTCGATATTCCAAGGAAAACGTAAAGGTCGGTCGTACTTGTCATTTAGATGATGGGTGCCCGACTTTATCTTGGGAGCCAACCTCCCGAGGCTTTTATCTTTGGTGTGTAGAAATATGTTTCGCAAAACTTTGTCTCCGACCTTGAAATCTCTTCTTTGAAATTTATAGGCGTACCTACTTTGCATCGAGGTCTAATAATGTAATGAGTTTGAATGGGCGCGACTTTGTTTTTCTTCAATCAAATCAAGAGCAAAGCACCGACCCTCATCATTACTGTTCTCTGAATAACACTTGACCCTGAAAGGTGGGAACATTGTTTCTCTAGGGGTCATTGCGTCCATACCAAACACTAAGGCATAAGAAAATTCTTGGGTAGCGGTTCAGGGTGTAGTTCGATACACCCATAACACCTCTTATAAGTAATTAGGCCATTTCCCACCTTTACCTTGTAAATTCTTCTTGACATCGTCAATAATTGTTCTGTTCTTGACTTCGACCTAGTTGTTTGCTTCTGGTGAAAAGGCGCTGAAAAACACTGTTGTATTTTGTGAGATGAATAAAAAATTCTCATTTAACCATTGTCAAACTGCGGACCGTTGTTCATGGTTAATATCCGCGGGACCCCAAAACGACAACAAATGTGCAACCAGACGAATTTAATCACGTCTTTTACCCTTGTCCAGGAAAAAGGCTCGGCCTCAACCCATTTTGAGAAGTTGTCCACGACAACAACTATCGTTTGTCATCCCACTATTACCATGGGAAACGGACCTACCAAGTCAATCCCCCATCTATCAAATGGTAACCCTTCAAAGATGGTTTCAAGTAGAGTGGATGAAGTATGAATTGAGTTTCCAAAACTGTGACAAGTGTCACACCTCTAAACTACTTCTCTGGTGTCGGCCGCTTTCGTAGGACAATAAAACCCTAAGAGAAAAAATCTTCTAATCAAAGCCTTAAAACCACAGCGAGCCGAGCCTTGTTCGTCATGGAGCTCAGATAAAACAGTTTGAGACTCAGAGTTCCCTAAACATCTTAGCAAAGGTCTATTCAAAGATCTTTTATACAGTACGCACCTCAACATCATAAGACAGACACCTCAACAATACATTGTTTATGAAGAAATTGTGAACATTATATCTCGAGTATGTGCTAGTATTTGTCGAAATTTGACACGAAATCTATGGCCGGTTCTCTAGCTCAGTCCTTCTAATAATAAAAGGGTCTTCTTGCTTTAGGATCTATGGATAATCCCCAAAGTATGCCATGATAGCTAATGAATCCGAAATTATATTTTATGCTCTATGGACATCTTTATACATGATCCTTTCGCAAAAGACAGCCAAAACCCTCAATGCAACCAAATATTAAATACAAACATTAGTTACAAACATTACAAGTTTATCTTTTAACTATCCAAGATATTCTAACAATATTAAATAGCGTCTTAGAAGATCATAGAACTTGTTGGAAGGCTCTTGATTACTATTTATAACACCTTGGCTTTTATCTGCTTCTCTTGATTGAAATTATATATGGTCTTTATGTTAGTTGTATGCCTTCGTCAATATGATCTTCTATAATAGGGTCGTCGTTGTTTATACCTGGGGTCGTCATAATACTTAGGAAATTTTCTTAGCATAAGTCTTCATAATTCTTAATTGATCAACTTAAATCAAAGACGTCTAGTTTGCTTCTCCATTGGTTTTTTTATCTTATTTGTTTGATTTGATCAAATAGTCTTATTCGAGGATCGACAAGATGTTTAGTAGATTTTAGGTGTGTATATTAATATGACTTTTCTATGATACTCGTTGAGAATATGAATCCTTACGTTTTGTGAAGTATAGTATTGTTGAAGGAGACTGACCTCTTCAATGTAGGGGAATATGATCTTATCGTTTGGCAATGACTAATTTTTTAAGATAAAAACTCATAAGCTACACAGTAGATTTTATGTCTCATGCCGATGTGAAGACTTCTACCTTGCATAATTTGCTCCATAAGACTGTCTAGTTGAACTTCGTTTTTCTTTATGACCATATTGTTCTTGCTTGCATGATAATAATTATTTTTTATTATTAGAAAATAGAGTATGCAAATAAAAACTTACAAAATTTAAAGATAAACTCTTGTCGGAATGGTGGTTGTAAACCGTTGAAGCTTAGAGATAATTTTGAACAAATTTTTAAGAAGAACTATTGTCGCAAGATTTTAAAAATTTCCAAAAATAAAAAATCGTGAAATCTCGCAATGTGAGCCTGTACTATCAGGAATTATTGCGACAAGTTCTGTTGTTGGTTATACAGTCATCTCCCTAGTTTAATTTTTAAACTAGATTGATTCCAATGATGATCCCAAATCATAATTAGATGAACTCGACATTTTACTTACCCAAAAGATCCAACATGTTCTAATATGTACGGGTTTCGGGTCAACGGATTAAATACTTATAGAGTATGAAAGGAAAGAGATATGACCAAGTTATAACTAATTAAATCAACATGTCGTTTATGATAAATTGCACGTGACCGTTTCTGGAGCTAAGGTCAAGTAAATCCAAATTAACAGTATTTGGTGCCAATACTGGATTCTTCTTTCAGGTAAGGAAAATAGCAATGCAAACTAACTATAATTATTCATCCATATTATTAAAGATATAATCTATTATATATACTTATCTATAATTGCCGACTTATTGCTAGAACACCACATGCGACACACTGTCACGATTGATAACAAAGCACTACACAAAAGCCTCATCCAGTATCGTAAAACAATAAAGCATCAGTCTTCAATATTATCCTATTCTCTTTTGAAGAAATAAAATATTCAACTTTTGTGATTTTCGTAAAGCAATCAAAGATGTCAGAGAAAGAGACTTTATTGTCATCGATGAGGCAGAGCTGAGTCATACATGAATGTATCAAGATCCACCAATTTCTTTTTTATATAAATATGGTTTCCATACTACAAGATCCCAACAAACACAACTACAACGAACACCAAACACCAACTATAACTCATACATTCATTAGTAAAATGAAGAATAGCAGCATACCCAAAGGATACCAAATCATTGGAGTCCCAGTCACTTCATTGGGAGTACTAGGAAATAAGGCCTCCAAGCTCTCTCTTCCTTCGCCCGTACATAAAAATCAGAATTTGGTGAGTGGAGTTCGAGGAAACGATGTTTCCGCCCTCAAAACAGGAAACAGATTGTGGAAATCTAAATTAGTGAATTCCAAGATCACCGAAACAGTAAAAGGGAAGCTCAAATTAGGAGCAAGAATCCTTCAAGGAAGAAAAGGAGTTGAGAACATATTCAAGAGGCAATTTAGGGTTAAAGACGAAGAAAAACTGTTGAAGGCAAGCCATTGCCATTTATCAACCACAGCCGGTCCCATAGCAGGCCTTCTCTTTATCTCTACCCATAAAGTCTCATTTTGTAGTGAAAGCTCCATCACAGTACAATCCTCCAATGGAGAACTAATCCGATCTCATTACAAGGTTTCCATCCCTACCACAAAGATAAAGATTGTAACCGATAGCAAGAACATGGAGAAGCCATCCCAAAAATATATACAAGTAATTACCGAAGATGACTTCGAGTTCTGGTTTATGGGTTTCTTGAATTACAAGAAAAGTTTTAGATATCTTAGACAAGCATGCGTGCAATTTGCCACAGCTATTTAGATTATGTACCATATGTTTTTTTTTTTAATCTTTAATTATTCTTATAATACCTATTTCTCTAAACCTTATGTAAGAGTAAAAGTAGAAGTAGTAGTTAATTACATGGTGTATATTATTTCAGTCACATGCCAATGATTCTGGCGTTCTTGAATTCGTTGAATAAACTTACATGCAACTAAGGTTAGATCTAATATGACTCCATCAAACGTAGAGGAAATATAAAATGTGAATAGTTAATAAATCAGGTTTATTAAATGTGTATTACAGTTTAAAAAGTAAAAATCCAATCATTTGACGGGTCTTATGTATGTAAATCAGACTTGTATTCTCTCATCATGGTAGCCGAGAAGATAAAACTTAGCCTTACATGCAGGTAACATAGACAAATTAATCTATAGATAACCGAAATTCTAATATTGGGTTCAAGAACACATGTTTATTAACATTAGACATAAATTCTAATTTTTTTTAAGTAAAGCAAGTGGGTCGAGGATAAGGTTTGATGCGTTTTAATTAGGAAACATCCAAAATCATAATAGAAACTAAGAAAACACAAATTAGATTTGGATGGGTATTTTAAATAAATTTTAGAAATAATTATAATAGAATCTCACGAAATAATAATTGCTCAATCATTTATCAATCACCAATTTCCAAAAAATGTGTAGTGTTTTTATAGTACAAATAGTAGGTTCCATAAGTCTAACAATTTACTAATTGTGGCCCTATCCCGAAGTCTAGTGTTTGTTATAAATCGGTCATTTTCCATTACATAATTACCAATTTCTCCTAACAAACTTTCTTTGTTAATAAAACACCCGAATCTTTCTTAGATCTCTAATATTCTCTTATCAGTAGCCCCACAGTCCTTGTGAAAACGTTTTAGACAAGGACTGTTGTATACCCTTAACTCCATCGGATTTTGCTCGTTGCTTTCTCGTCGGATTTTGGCTAACCCTGATAGCCAGGGCGAATGTGTCCTTATAAATCTTTTTGTTCATAACAAATCTCCCCAGATCTGTGACATCAATCTTTGTCCTTCAAATTCTAAAATGAATCAATTTCTATCGAATTTTAAAATGAATTAATTTCGCTCGAATTTTAAAATGAATCAATTTCGCTCGAATTTTACTTGAAAGTTTTCAATATCTATACTAAATGTTTTTCATATTTTAACACTTGTGACGTAACACCTTTCTCTGACATCACCAATGAAAACTTCTCTCTTGACGAATATCGATTGACAACTCTTTGGATTGTTTTTCTTTTTGACACGATCTAGCCTAGGGTCGGCGTGACGATTCCCTAGGCACTCATTAGTCATATTCTGGACACTTTACCCCTAGGAAAACAACTCATCAACTTCTTAGGATTCAGTATTTCGAGGCTCATTCTCCGCTTATAACTATATTTAGCTCATCACAAACTCTCACAACATTATTAAAGAGAGAAAAGTCTGAAAAAACTAATCTAGAGAGAGAAAAAGTAGTGTATGCCAAGAAGTTCTTGTATATCGGAGTGGCTAACTATTAGCGAAAAATTTGAAGAAAGAAGAGTTGTTGGTTTCTATATCGCACCTCGACCGCAGCCCCCGAAAGTTTTCTACTACGCTACTTGGCCTCCTACGGAAAACTCAACTGCTATTATACCCTCAAATATCTACTTTCAGCCCCCAATTAATCTTTTTTACATATCTACAAGAGTGACTCCAAAGTTATGGAAAAATATAAACACTCAAAGGGTTCGTCTGAGAAGAGGAAAATGCACCATAAAGACAACAAACACAAGCATTCAAAGCGTTCTAAAGAGTCCTTATCGGATATTCCTTCAACACCCTCTGCCACATCTCATGGATACCCAAGGCCAACACCTGAAATGCCTCCACGAAAACTAACAAGAGTCGATGTCGCTCAGATGACTAAGTAACCTCTTGAGGCCATTCGAGAAATCAATTTTCCAAGAGAGGAGAAAAACCAAACAACATCTAAATAGAAGGAAACTCCTTTACCGAGGGGTATCTAAATGCTAATGCTTCTTCAAACTTTGAAGAAAAGACTATTAATGGACATATTCCTGAAGAAGCATCTCACTCCGATGTTCCTCAAACCATCAAGGAAAACATTACCACTGTGGGTCTCCTCGAAAAACATCAGAGGCTGCTGGTTCTTTAATTGAGGATAACTCTTCCCCAAAGAAAAATAATAAATAAAAAGAAGATATCTCATTGCCCCCGGAAATCGATGCCTTGGTGGGAAAGAATATTAAAGTTGTCGAATATAAGAATATACTGGCCTTACACAAAATCCAATCTAAGTACTTTGACTCGTCCGTGGAAGAATTCTTAAGACTTTGATGAAAGATTCCTTCATCAATCTGCATTCGCTTCCCCACCGTCGGTGAAACTCCATTATTAGTTAAGGACAATGAACTAATAGTATATACTAAGATACTGAATTGGGGACTCTGTTATCCATGCGGTTCACCCTATGGCCTGCCTCATAGCCTCCAGGATTTCGGGGAGGCTTAACCCATCAGAAAGGATATCATTAGAGGAGCTCATAGTCCCCCCTCGTAACAAGACATGCTAGTCTAATTAGACAAGAAATACGTGATCTTTTTTCTCCCAACAACTGATAGGGATAAAAGTCATATTTATGAGGAATCAGATATCCCTTCATAAATGAAAGAGGCTTTTGATGAAGGCAGGAATGTTGACAAACTCAAACCGTTTTCTACCCCCTCGAAAAAGAAGCTTCCTAATGAGACTTCTCCCAGAATATTTTGGTGACATTGGCTCCCCGGAAATCGAAAAGAATAATTAAGTCAACATTTCCCTTAAAAAAAGTTAAATTTGTGCCCAACCTTAATCGACTTCCACTCGCTTAGAATAATTTTCAAGAACTTCAAGAAAATATTGAACCAACTAATTCCTCGCTATTGAATACTTTCGAGGAGGGATCTACATCAAACTCCTTCAAAATTTATTTGAAGGATGAATTCTCTCTTCATATTCGAAGTCTTCTCCATTCCTCTGTATCTATTGGGATACATATGCAATATCTCAAGAATCGGAAGAGCCATTACAAATCTGAATTCTCTAAGGTTAAATCAGAACTCGAAGAGCTCAAACAACAACATCAATCCTTGAACAAGAGGCTGATGCAATCTTCGAAAAACTCATTGCATTTGAGCATTACATCATGCTATTTACAAAGACTCAAACAACTTAGCCACAATGGTTTCAATAAGTCCTTCAAAGATTTTGAAAGAGTTGTAAAAGAGAAACAAGTCATTTTAGAAAATGTTGGAAAAGAGAAATGCAATGTTGCGGAAAGTTATGTTGCAAGGTGTGTTGACAAGTTAAATTCGAGGGATGCAACTGTTAGGTGTGCGCTGATATAAAAAAATCATGAGTGCTATCCTGATCTTAACTTCAGAAGCTTTTGGGAACATGTCCTTGATAAATTTCGTCCTCTTGGGATATTACTGAGCGAAAGTAAAAGTGAAAGGGAAGAGAAAGAATCCGAAGGTAATGATTCATCCGAATCTTTAGAGTAAAAAAAATCATAAAAGTCCTCTAAAACTGCAAAATATTTTTTTAAAGTCCTCTTGAACTTCGAGACATTTTTGTAAATATTTTCTTAATTCATGTAATGTTATATTTTTCTTATGCTTTCACAATGCTTTGAATAATTCAGACAAAATTTGTTGGAAAACCTTATAGGTCCAAAAGTTTAATAGTGAACTCAACTTTCATCAAGAAATATAATATTTGTAGATCAACTTTCATTAGAAACCCTGTTAGGCCCAAAAATTTAATAATTGTAGACCAACTTTTGTTGGAAGACCTCTTAGGCCCCAAAACATTAATAGTGGTAGACACACTTTCGTTGGAGGACCTCTTAGGCCCAAAAATCTGAATAATTCTACACCAAATTTCATTGGAAGTCCCTATGGGTCTAGCATTATAATTTGAAGGCAAAAACTCGTATGTATATAAATCGACTAAAACGACACCTCATTAAAAAATTATTGTGCGTATCAGGGTAGGAAAAACTGTGCCACCAATATTTTATACACAAAAAAGAATATATATATATATATATATATATATATATATTACATTCACTCAAAGTAAAATTTAAGATACTCTATATTCCAAGGGTGCTTAAAACTTCTTCTATCTTTATCTTTAATCTGATACATTCAAGTCCTTGTGAAAATGTTCGGACAAGGAATGTTGTATGACCAATCCCATCCTTGTCGGACTACTTTACACTTAAACTGTCAATGTCAGGTGAAAAAAAATTCATCGGAGAACATCTCCTCGAATTTTGTCAACCGCTCCTATTGGAGAAAGAATTCTTCCACATATTTTTCTTCGGAATCTACCCCATGAGAAAATAAATCTTCTTAGAATTTTTCCTCAAATTTCACTCCTTGAGCAGAGAAATATTCCTTGAATTTTGTTCAACCTATGTAGAAAATCAGACAAAGAAGATGCCATCAGATTTTTCCCAACCTTCTCAGTGTCTATATCAACCATTTCCCCCAAACCTATCTTTATTAATGACATCATGAGTTTCTGACACCACCAATAAAACACTCTCTCTTCTATCAGACGTCGATTGGATTGCTCTTCGTGTGTCTTTTTTCCTGACACAAATCAACCTAAGAACGATGCAACACTTCCCTAAGTACTTATTGCCTGTACGTCTTGACATTTTACCCCCAGGAAAACAGTTATTCAAAACGACGGACTTCTACACCTGCTAAAGCCCATAGTCTCCCTATAAATTCTCCAGTTGTTGTTGATCTCATACCAAAGTTTTTTAGAAAGATAAAATTTTGAAAAAATAGTGATAGGGAGAGAAATGTAGTTTATGCCAAAAAAGCTACTCTGTCTTAGATAAGCCAAAACGTTGTTGAAAGACGAGCCGCAGATTATACGTCGACCGTGAGCCCCAACCACCTGTTGTCACATATTACGTTGCTTGGCTTCCAACTGAAAATTTTACAATACTTATCGCCTCGAATACTCAGCCCCCCGGTCATGCTTGTTTAGTACTTGGCAAGAGTGACTTCAAAAAATGGGAAAATACAAGCATTCGAAAGGCTCCTCCTTGAATACGAACCTTCATCATAAATAGAGTATGCATTCTAAAGAGAACAAGATCTCCCAAGTTTCTTCTACGAAGATTCCTTCCACTCCATCTTCCACTCTTCTCGGACTCCTAGACCAACATCAGATATCCCTTCTTAAAAATTAACTAAATCTGATGCAGCTTTGATGCCAAAATGTTCTGTCGCACCAATTCAAGAGACTGAGTCAAATTTATCATATGCTGATATTTCTATTATGAAATCTGATGGTGAAAAAATTGATGATACCCCGACTTTAGATTTTAGGGAAGAAGAAACGGAAAACAAGACTGCTATCGAGAGAGCATTAATACCGATTACTGAAGAAGTGAGACTAGCTGTCACTTTCCTTCTAGTTGAGAAAAACATTTGAGCATCTTTTGGCAATGCACAAAGGTGAATACAAATATTACCGTCTAGAGCAGTAGCTTCGCCTCTTGAGGTAATAAGTTTCGGGAATAAGTTTTTCTCTAGAGCAGTAGCTTCGCCTCTCACGTTTGGCTAGAAACCTATATTTTTCCTTCTACTCCTTGAACTTTGGTCAGAACCATAAAGTAGTTAAAGATTTACTTTAGGCCGAAACGAAATGGAAGGAACAATTCCTTTTTATATCAGGAATTTGAGAATGGGGATCTGAGGCAACGACCGAACATCCCCATAAACTATACCTTGTATGGACAAATAGAGGTACGCTTTCCTTTTATTTTCCTTCGTATTTTCTTTATGTCTATTCTTATACATTGTTTTTAAAATATGAATAACCATGACTGGAATATCCAAACCATATGCTAATTTTGTGCCCAAGGCAACGACCATCTTCACAGAATTGAATTTGTGGGCAAAAGCTACTTGGTTTAACAAAATTTGTCTTTGCTTCACACCTACTAACCTTTTCAAGACTCGCTTATGGAGACTCAACCTCTGGCAGCGATTATCCTTGGAAGAGGTCATGGCTCCTCCCTCATAACAAGAAGTTTTAGATTGGTTTAAGGATAAATATATCGTATTATATCTTCCAACCGGATGCAAAGCCAATAATCATTTGGATGAAGAATCAGGCGATTCTTTAAAAAAATAGTAAGTTTCTGGTGTAGAAACTCCCCAAAATGATACCATAGTTGAGGAGGACAAATTCGAAAAACCCGAAGGGTCAAAGAAGCTCCCTACTGAAGCTTCTAATAAACTCTCCGCTCAAGCTCCTCCTAAAAAGAAATGCCAACGAAAGTTGAAAGGCATTCTTTAGAAAAGTAGAGAAATCTCTGAGACTTTTGGTTCCCCGGAAGATAAATTTACTAAGCGTGCCAAATATTTACTAGAAAAAATAGTCATTAGATCCGAATGTTCCCAACTTCCACTAAACGATCAAATTGTTTAATATCTTAAAGACAATATTAAGAACGTTGATTCTCCCACTTTAGTTTCTGTTGAGGCTGGCTCTTCGTCTACATCAGTAACTCTTGGATATAATTTTTCTATTCGTATTTGTAAGCTGATTCATTCAACAGTTAATATTGGAAGAAAGATTCAACATTTACAAGACAAATTACTATAAATCTGAAGGTTCGCTGGAAAAGTCAAGGATCTAGGAGCTTGAACAAAAGTATTCTATAATTGAGAAATAAGTTGATGCTATTTACGGAAAACTTGTTCTTGCAAAGGATTACATTATGAGTACTCACAAATGTTGTCAATAAGAAATGGATATTTATGCCAAACAAAATGCCATTAAGGATAAGCTCATCGCATCTTACAAGAAGGGGAATGACAAGCCATCGGATTAATTGTCAAGATGCTTAAGAGACTATGAACGAGTTATAAATGAGAAACATCTTATCTTAGCCCAAGCTAACTGACGACTATTAAAGCTTACGCTGCTAAGTATATGGATAAGTTGAACATGAGGGACGAGAAACAAATCTATTCATCAGTGCAAACTGGCATGTTAATATTTGGACTTATTTTTTATTCCGAAGGGGTGTCATAGTAGTTAAAGCTTTTAACTGCACAGGGTCTGCTTCAATTCCTTTTCTACTACCTATATATCCGAGAACGTTTCCTCATCGAACCCCAAATGTACATTTTTTTGGATTTAATATTAGGTTGACCCTTTTTAAGTTGAAACCGTTTCTTACAGATCATCAAAATATTCCTCATCTTTAAAACTTTTTACCAACATATCATCAACCTATACTTCAACATTTCGCCCAATCTGTACCTCGAAAGGTTTCTTCACCAAACGTTGATAGGTTGCCCCTGCATTTTTTACCCAAAAGACATTACTTTATAACAATATAATCATCTTCCAGTAATAAACGAAGTGTTCTACTCATCCCTTTTATCCATTTTGATCTGATTATACCCTACATAAGCATCCATAAAGGAAATTAATCAATTTTTAGATGTGGAATCTACCAATTGATCTGTCCGCGGGACTGGCAAATGATAATTTATAACAATATAATCCCCTTCAAGTAATAAATGAAGTGTTCTCCTCATCCCTTTTATCCATCTTAATCTGATTATACCCTACATAAGAATCCATAAAGGAAAGTAATCAATTTTAAGATGTAGAATCTACCAACTGCTCTATCCACTGGACTGGGAAACGATCTTTTGGACAAGCCTTATTCAAGTCTGTAAAATCTACACATAGTCGCCATTTTCCATTTTTTTTACCAACACTGGATTTTCCGTCCACTACGGGTATTAAGATTCTCAAATGTGGCCCACTTTGGATAAATGGTCTACCTCTGCTACTATTGCTTCATACGTTTTTTGAGAAAAGAGCCTTCTTTTTCGTATTATGGGTCGTATATTACTTTTGACTGATAGTCTATCGCTAATTATTTTAGTGGGCACACCGGTTACATCTTTGGCATACAAAACAAACATATCTAACCTCGTAGATAAAAACTCAAATTAAAATTTTCTGTAAACTTGGAGATAATTTTGTATCAATCTTCAAAACCGTTCCATTTGGATACATATGATCCTCATAGCCCTCATTGGGAACCAAAATACCGAGGGACTCCCTCAGATCATCAATATGGGTTGGTTCCGAGGAAGTCCCCACTAACTCTTAGGCGTTTTCTGATTTCCCCCAAACTTGTTTGGAGGATAACCAAAACGATGACATTTTGTGGCTATTTTTTGACTACTTTTATTTGTCCCAATATTATTCCCCACAACATACTTTAAACATTGATTGATGGTGGATATTACAGCATGCAATTTAGATAACCAAGACCTTCCAAAAATAGTATTATAAGATGTTGGTGAATCCACCACAATGAACAATATGTCAAATTCTTTCTTAAACGATCCACGACCCAATTTCACCAAATTTTCAAATTCTCAAACAACTTCAGCTTTCACCCCTGTACATCCCACAATAGTTCGATCTAACTATCAAATCACTGGAGGTTTGATAATATTTTTATAAATGCTCATGAATAAGATGTTGGTTGAGCTACTTGTGTCAATCAAAAGTCTTTGTACCTGATTACCAACTATTCATGTTGCAATTACTAATACATCTTTATGTGGCCCTCCCACATCTCTCATATCATCATCTTCAAAAAATATTAGTGGAAAAGAATTTTGATATTAATATGTTGAGGCGCCTACTTTAAGTTGGGTAGTGATACTAACTATGTGCCTCTTCTAAGAGTTGTTAAAATTTCTTCCAACAGTATCAACCCCAAAAATTGCCAAAGATTAAAATAATGCAGATAAATCACTGACATTTTTCTTCGGAATAGTCTCTTCAACAATACTAATGTCATTCCTTCCCTCTTTTGGATCCAAGTATTCTGTTGCAGTATCAAAAAAATCAATCTCCTAGGAGATATCCAACACACTTTCTTTCTTTGGCGTCAGATTTTTCTGATAATATATCTTTACAAAGTTGGTTACCTTCCTATTCTCAATTAATGTTTGTATTTCTTTTCTCCAACCTTTTACCTACAGTATATTATGGTTTCACCATTAGCTCAATTTTTTTTACTTCTTAGTAAATATTGGCGGAAAACATTCGAAAACATATCAAATTTTTTAATATAACCATACAGAAGCCGGTTATACCACATCAAATCAGCACCCTTAAATATTTAAGAGAAATCCTTGCAAAGAAATTTGTATCATTATCAAACCTTATTCGATATGGCTATCGGGGTCTTTCGTTCCATCGAACCTTTCTAGTTTAGAACTGTCAAAATTATTTGGTATATTGACGGCGAGTATTTCCAAGGACAAAGGATAAGATGTCCAATTATGACCAGCTCTATAAATATTGGCTCTATGGCCTCATTTTCCACTATGTACATGCCCTCTTGGGAATGAATTGTGTACTGATTGTTCACTCGATACACAAACTTTTGGCTACCCAATTTATATTAAGTGTAAACATTTTCTTTTTTATGATGACCCTCAGAGCCTTGCATTTTCCCCTCGAATCATTTGCCCGATGAGCCACTGGATACTCTTTTCTGGGTTTCCTCAAATATTTCTTTTTGGTGCTCTTCTCCCGACGATAAACTCTTTTTGAGGAAGATTCACTTGAGTCTTAAAGTGAATAATCATGGAATCTAATAAATCATATCAATGTTTAGGGTTTACTTTCATCCTTGAAGAATAACGACTGCGACTTACGATCTTATCTTTCTTATGGCTAACTCGACGATTATCATCCAACTCTGCTTTTTCAGTTTCATTTTTTGTTTCGAACCTCTGATCGGATTTTCTTGAAGTCTATCGCAGCATCTTTTTCATAATTTAGATTTTCAATTTCTTCTAGAAGTTCTTTTCTTCGAGCCACTACGATAGACTCTTCCAAAATCTCACCTGCATATTGATCATCATGTAGTTGATCAACCTCAATTCTTTTTCAATTATAAAATTTTTATTCACATCTAATTCTCCTTGAATTTCCATCGCTAATTCTTCAAAATTTTAACAAGGTTTTGAAAGACGATTTCAGGTACCAAATTGTTCCCACAGAAGGCGCCCATGATAGTTCCAGAAATATTTAGAAACGATTTATGAGTAAAGTAATATTTGGAAGGCCAAATTCATTATATCGGTTCTTATCCAAGTAATCCAGAGAGAGAAGATCCACATTTAAAAGAGAGAAAGTCACAAGTAGTTATTTATCAATCACCTTTCCCCAAAAGAGGTGGTGTGCTTTTATGATACATTTATAGGGTCCCACATACCTAAACAAATTGTTAATTGTGTTCCGTTCCTCAAGCTTATTGTTTGTTATAAATTAGTTCTCTAATATTACACGGTTATCAAGTGGTCCTAAAAGACTTTCTTCAAGTCAAATTACACCCTCAATTTACCAAAGTCTTCTAGTAGCTTGATTTTTCCTTCATAATCACTCACACTTATAAATTTTATCTGAAAATAATTATTTCAATTATTTGATTAAAAATATAAAATTTATATAATATAAAAATGAGATTAATAAAAATGTTACATAATCCAACCGATTGGAATTTTGTTTTATTACTTAATAACTAAGTTATAAGTAGAGATGGAAAAAAATCATACACATAGATGTTCGACCTATCCAATTCAATAATACAATAGTTTTTAGTCGCGGACTCTAATATTTCGAAGATATTAATTAGTCATATACCAAATTTTTGCTTAGTGTTTGATGTAGTCATATTATATTTAACCTCAATTGGTGACTACTACAGTAGCTTTTATGGAAGGAAGGGCCTCAAACAAGGAGATCCACTCTTTATTTTAATTTTCGTTATTGTCATACAAGTTCTATCATGTATCCTAAATGATATAAAGTAATAAAAAAAATTATAATTTCACTCGAAGTATCATCAACTCCAAATTGTTAGTATGTGCTTCGTTAATGATCTAATAATTTTATCTCATGGCGACATCAATTCCCTCATTCTTATTAAAGAGGGTCTGGATGTTTTCTTTTCGCTCTCATGCCTCCAAGTTAGCCCCAATAAAATTCAAATCTTAATTTCTAGATTCAATCTTTCTCTCAGTAATGATCTCATCTCAAATTTTACAGTACGAAGAGGGTACCGTTTTTGTTAAATATTTGGATGCCCCCTTCTCACTCGGTGCCTTAGTCACACATAATGTCGTCTTCTTCTGCATAAAATTACCTCGATGATTAACTATTAGAATTCTAAGAACCTCTCTAACGCGGGTATGATTGGGATTATCAAGTCATTCTTATTTGTGGGAAAAATATATTGGTCCTCTATCTTTATCATCTTGTTTAGGTTCTCAAAAATTATTCCAATACTTGCATTGTTTCCTTTGGTTATGCCCTGAAATGAGGATTCATGAGGCTATGGTTGCATGCTATAATGTTACCACTCCATCGATGGAAGATGACCTTGGGATTCTAGATCTAAAAACCTGGCATCAGGCGGCCGCCTTTAAACATCTATGGTCTATCATTAGTAATAACAAAATACTATATGTGATGTGATTGGATCAAATCCGAAAATTTTTAATTATAACAATTCATATGATTTAGGTGATTTAATACGGTTGGAGGGAGAAGAATGCAAAATAATTTGGTTGCCCTCCTGCCATTGCCTCTTCGGTTTCTTACTGTATTTTCTTAGATCTATGGTTCAGATTTCATGACACGAAGATTGGTTAGCCTGTGTAATTTCTCTATAAATTAATTTACTTGTGTTTTTTCTTGCTCTTTGCAGATCCCCTCCCTTTTTGTTGGCCACATTCGTTGTTCGCTACTACCGAAGGTTTTGTCAGATATACAACCAAACATTTTCTCGAGATGCTTTATTCTATATCCTAGTTCCTCATGTTATATGAATCATGTAATATTAGTTCACGTCGATTTTTTTTTACTTTCTTACGTCTTCCAGTGAAATATGCCCCTATGTTTTTATTAACCTTAAGTTAATGCTTTTTTTTCCCGAGAGAATTTACAAAAATATCTGCGGCTGGTATTGAAAAAAATCAAAATCGTCAGCATCTTTGGCATTATACTGAAATAATAGACATCATGTAATTAACTACTACTTCTATATCTACTTCTACTTTTACTCTTACATAAGGATTAGAGAAATAGATATTATAAGAATAATGTAAAGATTAAAAAAAAAACCGATGGTACATAATCTAAATAGCTGTGGCAAATTGCACGCATGCTTGTCTAAGATATCTAAAACTTTTCTTGTAATTCAAGAAACCCATAAACCAGAACTCGAAGTCATCTTCCGTAACTACTTGTATATATTTTTGGGATGGCTTCTCCATGTTCTTGCTATCGCTTACAATCTTTATCTTTGTGGTAGGGATGGAAACCTTGTAATGAGATCGGATTAATTCTCCATTGGAGGATTGTACTGTGATGGAGCTTTCACTACAAAATGAGACTTTATGGGTAGAGATAAAGAGAAGGCCTGCTATGGGACCGGCTGTAGTTGATAAATGGCAATGGGTTGCCTTCAACAATGTTTCTTCGTCTTTAACCCTAAATTGCCTCTTGAATATGTTCTCAACTCCTTTTCTTCCCTGAAGGATTCTTGCTCCTAATTTGAGCTTCCCTTTTACTGTTTCAGTGATCTTGGAGTTTACTAATTTTGATTTCCACAATCTGTTGAGGGCGGAAACATCATTTCCTCGAACTCCACTTACCAGATTCTGATTTTTATGTACGGGCGATGGAAGAGAGAGCTTGGAGGCCTTATTTCCTAGTACTCCCAATGACGTGATTGGGACTTTAATGATTTGGTATCCTTTGGGTGTGCTGTTATTCTTCATTTTGCTAATGAATGTATGAGTTATAGTTGGTGTTTGGTGTTCGTTGTAGTTGTGTTTGTTGGGATCTTGTAGTATGGAAACCATATATATATAAAAGAAATTGGTGGATCTTGATACATTCATGTATGACTCAGCTCTGCCTCATCGATGACAATAAAGACTCTTTCTGTGACATCTATGATTGCTTTATGAAAATCACAAAAGGTGAATGTTTTATTTCTAAAAAAGAGTATAGGATAATATAGAAGACTGATTCTTTATTGTTTTACGATACTGGATGAGGCTTTTGTGTAGTGCTTTGTTATCAATCGTGACAATGTGTCGCATGCGGTGTTCTAGCAATAAGTCGGCAAGTATAGATAAGTATACATAATAGATTATATCTTTACTTGATACAATTAATATGGATTTACTTGACCATAGCTCCAAAAATGATGACTTCAATTTATCATGAACAACATGTTGGTTCAATTACTATAATTTGGTGCCGTCGCTTCTCTTTTATAGTTTATAAGGATTTATTCCGTTGACCCGAGTTAATCTAGATATCAATTTGGATTAGCAAAATGGATCTAGTTTTAAAAACTTAATTACGAAAGAAACCATATAGGTTTTACAGGTAAGACTGACTTAAAAAAGGCATTTTCCCGCGATTTTGGACATAGCGGATCTATAATGCCAGATTTTAAAAAATTTAGTTTTCGGAAATATCCAAAGAGGTTGATCTTAATATTTTGCCGTCAGAAACTGGCATCCCAAGAAGATTTATCGGTGCATAAAAAAATGTATTGCTGTAAAAAATCGAACATGTATTTTTAATATAATTGTGTACTTCCAGAAAGTTATATATCCAAAGAGCATGATGGTTCTAGATGGTTTTGTGAAAGGTTTTCATCCCCGGTTAAGAGTTTAATTATCTTTCGATTCTTTTGAAAGAGACGAATTACAACACATTCATATTTATAATATATCCAAAACAATTTTTTTCCAATTTATAAATATCTGTCAAATTAAAAATCTGATTTCAATGCCCTTTGTTGGAAAGCCAAAAACTTTTCATATCCCAAATTAATTTGATTGGATGATCAAAATAATAGAGTTGACGAATTTTGTTTTTTTTAAACCGTGTTTAATTACGTGTTTCAAATTTGATTCAATTTAGTAAGTTTGTTTTATTGTATTCAATTTTCTCACAAGAAAAGATAATTATTATCTTCAAATAGAGAAAAATATAACCATGAATAATACATAGTTCAGTTGGAGCAGTGTCATGGATCAAACAATGCAAGTGGAAAGCTAATGCGATGTTAGACATATCTTCATAAAACATAGTTGAAGAGAAACATAAGTTCAAATGTTTTATACTTAAATGTGGAGCTTATAAATTTTTAGTATAAAATATTATTATCTCCGAAATAATAACCTCATATTATCAAAGTCCTTCACTATTACTAGACATCACTAAACACAATGAAGATAACAATATAATTGTGTTCGTAATGAAGACCATGAAATAAGTTCATATTAATATCACGACCTAATATCGATTAAGAATTTTGACGACCATCGAATAAGACTACAATGATCAAATCAAATAAATAATATAAAGAACCAGCATATAAGATTATGAAACGACTTTAACATGGACTTAAGTTGATCAAGTAAGAAAATCAATGGCCTAGTATGGAGCAACAACTGTCCTAAGTATTATTACGACCCTAAGTATCAAGAATGACAACCCTAGAATAAAAGATCAAATTGATGAAGGCAAATAATTCATTAAGATCCATATATAATTTCAATAGAGCTAAGCAGATAAAAGTTGATGTGTTATAAATAATATTTAGTAGCCTTCTAAAAGATTTCGTTATCTTCTAAGATACTATATAATATTACTAGAATATCATAGGAAATTAATGGGTAAACTCGTAATGTTTGTGGCTAACTCTTTTCTAGATAATGTCAACTAGACAACAAGACATGTTTTATTCATCCATATACTATTAAAGGTATAATAATTTTATAAATAAGGCATTTGTTCTCATTGTAAAGGGTTATGCAAATTATATAGCAGATAAATCAAATAAGAGAGTAAATATTCCTTGTTTTCTCTAGTTCTCCAATCTTCTAGCCATTGGAAGCATTTGTTAAGCATTTCTAGTTCTTATTTTATGCATCATTAGTGGGAAATGTTTAGTAAAATAATATTTAAACCAATGGTTTTGACTCTCTCGGAAGTTGAAAGGAATTTGGCTCAGGATTTCTAGATACATAGATCGTCATCAGTTGCTCATAGAACTTTAGACGTTTTGTGGCTCCTATTATTGGGATTGCGTTGATGGAAGAAAGATAAAACGTTATATTAGTGTCACAAGAAAACAAAGAAATATGAGGCATTTCTGATAAGGATGAATATTTTAGGCATTGTAACTTGCTTTTATCATGAGGGCAGTTCGGACCAAGCCACTACCATGTGAAACCGAACAGGACTAATATAGTATAATGTGACTAAGATAGGTGTTGGTCACCTCACATATTGGGCTAATGGGTCCTTAAACTTGACCCGACTTCACAATCCGATTCGAAATGCCCATGGGTCATTAAATAAGTATCAATACCCCAACCACTTTCATTAATGAGGGTGATCAGAATTTAATTCAAACACATGGCTTAATTATCTCACTACATTCTACCTTAAACATTAAATTCCCAAATCACTTTATAAAATTATCCTCAAACAAATTTAAACCACACCAAATTGGCGACCATAGTGCGAGCACGAGGGTGCCTGAATTTTATAATTTAAAACCATCAAACAAAGTAGTTCAGATGGATCCGAATGAGCATACTATTCCACCTGTTGAGGTGAAAGGTGCAAAGGAAAACAAGAATATACAATCGAGGAGCGCGATCAGCTGAGAGCTGAGATAGAGGCGCTGAGAGCAATAAAACAAGCAGAGAAAGGGGTTAAAAAAAATTTGGTGCGTCGGCACTTCACCACAATGACAATCCTGGAGAGAACGAGCAGTCTCTAAAGACCTACATTAGTTCCAAGAAGACGCACCGATCTAAACATGTGAAGAGTTTTACATCTGAGTCCTCCAACAACTTATCTAATGAGGTAGAGCTTGAAAAATTAGTGTCTTCAAGCAGTGATGAAGGGCGATCCAAAAAGAAAATGAGGCTCACTAAAAAACATTAAAAAAAGGGATAGGCGTGGCAGCCTTAAGAAACACCATGGCAAGGGTAAGGGGTCAGCCAACCAGCTTATTGACCAGTTGCTGATTGATCCTTTTTCTTTTCAGTCTGAACCGAGTATTTTTGCTACTTCAAATGAAGATACTGTTTTTAGCCATAACAAGAATTAGAAGCAATCGCCTTTGTCTGCAAAAATACTCTCCAGACATCTTCCTTAGAGGTTTGACAGCTCCAATATGGAGATACGGACAACCATCTGGAGCAGTTCAAAAACTTCATGATGAATTTTGACGACGACGAGAAACTATTGTGTAGGGCCTTCTCCCGAACTTTCACAGGAAGCGCCCTCAAATGATACAATTGTCTCCCTTAAGTATGCATAAGAAATTTTGATACATTTTGGTTTGCCTTGCGGAGGTAATTTGTTAAAAGCAAAGAAATTAAGGGAAATGGGGACACCGTTATCCATTGTGCTCATCCAAATAAGTCTCTGTACGATTACATCAACCGGTTTGTGAATACAAAAAATGGGCTAGCAAATAGCTTTGAACAAGTTGAAATTGCTTCGCTCAAACAAGGTTTGAATCCAGGTAATTTAGCCGATTTAACAACTTGGAAGAAGGCTATGACCTGAGATGGTTTGTTGAATGAGGTGAGGAAACTAATCAATGTTGAGGAAACTAAGAAAACCACAGTACACCATCAGGTTAGGTCCACTACTATAACAACAACTCCTCCAGCTGCTAATCAGTCCGGTTACAGGTCAAAAGAAATTGGATAGGGATCTAACCGATCAAGGAAAAATCAATCCAACTAGACTTAGAGCCAATAAGTCAGAAACAAGAGAGGACCATGGGCTCAACCTGAGTGGTTTACTGAATTGGGGGAAAGCGTAGCTACAATCTATGAAAAAAGTAAAAATGAAGTAAATTTTAGAAAGCCAGCAGCATTGCAGTCCCCCAGAGAAAACCTGAGGACCCGCTTTCGCAAATACCATAATGACATAGGCACGATTGTATAGCCTTGAAGTAGGAGGTCCGTAACCTCATAGAAAAAGGAAATTTGGGAGTTTATGTCAAAAAACGAGGGAGGAGCAAACGAGATAATGCACAAGATAATGCCAATACTCCCCGAAATGGTCCTTCGAACGATCTTGGAACATCCACACATGAAGGTGCAATGGTAATTTCTTGAAAGTTTGATATAGACTATGAGTATCTTGATCCAGATTCGAGTCAAAATCGGCTAGGGGTAATAACAGACAAGACCAAAATTGTCTCTAGTTTGATTAACTTTTTTGGATCATTGACCATTTTCGGAGGGGATACTGTGACTATACCTACTAATTCATCAAGGGAGAGGTATGTACGCAGTTTGGCCACCCACCTGGATGGAGAGATGTCCACCCACCTGTATCATTCCTTATCTACCTTTATAGTTTTGGATGAGGATGACCCAAGATGCATTGGAGGGTCTCATGAATATGCTGTGGTAATAGGGGCATCAATATCAGGAAATTATATACACTGAATTATGATTGACACAAACAGTTCGGCAAACATCCTATTTTTAAGCTCATACATACAGATGAGTAACCCTTCGGTCATATAATGTTTGAACAGAACCATCGTAGGCTTCACATTAAGTTTTGCAAATGTGATTGGGGAATTCGAAATAGAGGTGTTGTTGGGCAAATGACCCTTTAAGAAAATGGTAAGAGTATTGTTTGTTGTCGTAGATTGCCTAACATCTTACAATGCTATATTTGGGAGGTCTTGACTTTCCAAAATGCATGTTGTAGCCTCTCCGGTCCACCAATGTTTGAAATATGATGTTCAGGGACAAGTAGGTGTTGTTCGAAGAAGCCAAAAGGTAGCTAGGGAATGTTATGCAGCATCAATTGCCTCTAAGTTTTTAGAGGCAGTCAAGGTTAACAGAGATTAGTCGCTATTGGAGCCTTCCACTCATGAGAATGAAATTTATGATCCCAGGGAGGCTCACAGCATCATAATACCTATTGAAGAGGTTGAAACCCACTCCCTTGCTGAGGGCAAGAATGTTAAAATCGGTACCAAGTTGGCACCAGATTTGAAACACCGGTTAGTGTCCTTTTTTAAAATAATTGACATATCTTTGCGTGGTGAAATACTGATGTTACTGGAGAGCCTGCTAATATTATTTCTCATAAGTTCTTCATACGAACAAATGTTGTGCCAGTTGTACAAAAGAGAAGGTCTTTCTCTAAGGAAAAAAAGAGAAGTGATTGTTCAGGAAGTTGATCGTTTGACCAAGATGGCTCATATTAAAGAATCGCACTACCTTTTGTGGACTGCCAGCCCTGTTCTAGTCAAGAAAAAAGAATGGCCAATGACGCATGTGCATTTATTTTACTTATCGTAATAGGGCATGCCCCAAAGATCTTTATCCTATTCCTCGGATAGATCCATTGGTGGAGTCGACTTCTGGAAATAAGTTATTGTCATTCATGGATGCGTTCTCAGGGTACAACCAGATACAAGTAGATTCGAAGGATCAATACCACACTACTTTCATTACAGACAAAAGTCTTCATTGTTATAAGGTGATGTCATTCGAATTATTTCGCATTTCTTGTCCTTCTTCGTAATTTTTGATGGGTTGTCCGATCCACCAGCCTCCTTGATAGTAAATTCAACTGATTCTCGCAGAACAAAATTAATCCCTCCTTAATTCTTCGAACCAGTCCTTTCGATAGTTGCCTGAGGTTGATCAGTTTTGGTTTTATTCTTTCTTTTGTTCTTCATTTTGTCCAGATGACTAGGGTATTTGACCTTGGAAAATAAGTAAAGCTTGGCGTCTTTAGCCTCAGTTCTCCTTAGGATAACTTCTGTAGGATGAGTGGTGGTCAGTTCTTCCTTAGAGAGGTCTCTTCACCCTGTGATATTCCACAGATGAGACCTCACAAAGTTCCCCGAGGTGAAACATTTATGGCAACCATTCCCTTATTTCTCCAAGGCCCATGCGTTTAGATTTGCGCAAGTGTGTTAACCTGCCTCTACATAATCCAAGAACTCCTTTGGAAAAACTAAAAAGAAATAAAAATTAGTTTGGAGTAACCACTTAGTATTTGAAAGATTAAAAGAAACATGAATAAAACTCACATATGCTCTTCTAGTGACTGTTTAGTTGGGTCGGGTTAGAGTCAACCTTGATCTTCTTTCCATTCTCCCAGCCTCCGCTTATGAACAAGAACTTTGTCCTTCATGGATTTTCCGACTCCAGAAGATCATTCACTACCTTGTAAGCATTCCCTATATTGTAATGGTAGAAGGGAATATAATGATTCTTGCACAAATTCGCCACAGCAGTGAATTGTTCCATTGGTAGTGGGATCTCGGATAGTCTGGAAGCCATGATGCGAGCCATCAGAGTGCAACACGCGTTTGGGCTCCGCTGACTCGGACATAGCTTAAGCAGGTGGAAGTACCTGGATATCTCCGGATCCAAAAGAAATCGGAGTTCCCAGTTTAGCACCTCTGTGTAGACCACTAGCTCATTAGGTTTGCAATCCATCGGATTTCCAGGGTGAACGGGATTCTCACCTTAACAGACTCAGGGATCCAACATTTTGTTCGAATAAGACCCAATTCAGGTATATAGGTGTTTACGTAAGCGATGTTCTAAAGGGCTATCAGGTACTTTACGCTAACCTTCCTTCACTTTGGCCCTACTATCCCTTCCAGACAATCAGGAAGCGCATTTGGATGAGTCAGACCCATAATAGTTTGCACTTTTGATCTGCAACGGTGTCCTTCGTTTTGGAATCCTCAAAAGGAGTATCATCTATACCATCCTCTATATTTTCTTCCATTACAATAAAAGATGGTTCAGATGGCTTGACTTCTGCTAGGGGCTGCTGTCTGGAAGGTTTTGTTTCTGGAAAAGGCTTTATTATCTCCGAACTAGTATGTTTCGAAGAGGTGGGAGTGGACTTAGCCTTGGATTGGCGAGTTATTCGGCGATGGGTATTTTTCTCAAGGGACTTCTCAGCGTCCGAATCCATGACAATAAAGGGTGAAGGCTTCCTAACATTGGAAACGACGTTTTCTTTAGGGAGAGGGTTATGATTTTTATTAAATGGAGGATCTTGATTGAAGAGGAGAAAGAGTTGATGGAAAAAGAAAGTTATGATTGATTGATTGCTTCATTAGTTAAAACAGGAAGACCAGCTACGATCCTCTCGTGTCTTGCAACTTTGCTTGTTTTTTCCAATTCAGACAAGTTCAGCCAACCCCCTTTTACTAGTGTGTTTTTGGTTGTGAACATAAATTACTCAGGCGCAATTTGAAAAAAGATCATCAAGCTTTCTCTCTCCAGAAACTTATTGTGTTTGTGAAGACAATAAAACAATAGAACATATTTATATAACTGTGAGGATTTGAGGTTACCTAAGAGAAGATAGATCGATCAGATCAATGATTAAGGGCTACAAAGTATGAGGGTTAAAACCTATGTAACTTTCTAGCATAGTAAGTGCAAGATTCTAGAGGAAAAACGACTAAGAGGTCAAACCATAGCCTGACACGTGTCACATGTTAAAAAAACACTCTTGGAATTCTTAAGAGTAAAATCAGTCCTACCAAATTCCGGATAGATTGACTCTTGAAAGTTTTGATAGATAAAGATAAAATTTTCAATTTGGACACAGCTCTTTAAAAGATTCTTTCCAAGACCTAAATGGCTACTAATGAGGTTGGATATTTTAGGCACTGTAACTTGCTTTTATCCAGAGGGCAGTTTGGACCAAGCCACTACCACGTGGAACCGAACAGGACTAATATAGTGCAATGCGACTAAGCTAGGTGTTGGTCACCTCACATCTTGGGCTAATGGGTCCTTAAACTTGACTCGACTCTACAATCCAATTCGAAAGGCCCATAGGTCATTATTTAAGTATAAATACCCCAACCACTTTCATTAATGAGGGTGATAAGAATTTAATACAAGCACACAGCTTAGTTATCTCACTATACTTTACCTTAAACATTAAATTCCCGAAACACTTTACTAAATTACCCTTAAACAAAAATAAACCACACAAAGTACAAAAGTAGTTTCTCTTAAACGAATCTATGATGAATATTTTTGGTTCATATACTATTCTAGTCAATGTTGAAGTTTCAAAAACTTAGAATTGCAACTTTCGATATATTATATAACTCACTTTTCCAACAAGTTATCTTTTGATAAGGTTCATTGAGAAAGAAACTAACTATCTGTGAAGATGAGTATTTGTCTATTTTAAATACTAAAAAAATCTACTGGATGAAAAAAATGCAAGAATATCATAATTTCAATATTTAGTAAAGTACAAGTGTTATGGAAGTTAGGAAAAATTAAAATTTAAAAAACACAAAAAAGAAAAATGAGCTAATAAAAACATTTATGGAGGACATTCATTGGCAAAACGTCTAGTAATTCATGAAGGTAATAACAGATAGATCTTGAGATTTATCGCATTGATGAATCAACAATGCATTTTAACACATTTTCATTCCCGCTTTTGTGTTTTACTGAAAATGATCTAAGAAGACTCAGTATCCCTTATGGAAAAACTTTTTTAATAACGATTGAAATCTTTGATGTAATCATGAGAATTGTAATGGTTGGTATTGATATTTAGACTAATATTAATTTTCAAAACGAGTATAATATGATAATAGGAATAACACCATGTAAAGAGGCAGAATAAAGTCGACCATTTTAGTTATAAAACCAACTAACTGTACAGGAAAAGTGAAACTTCTAATTGTTGTGAGTCATAATAAAATATAATGATAACAGTATTTATGATATTTGAAATAAGAGGTTCGTCTAATGCTATTTTAGGTCTTATGTGGTTGAAAAATAATTAAGTTTGTAGGTTTATATTATTATCAATGTTTGAAATATTTTATTCAAAGTAATATTAGAGTAATATATAAAGTGTTATTCAATCCCATCATCTCCAAGCAATATCATTGCACATCTAGAGGATATATGAAATAACCATGAATAATTTCAATATGCTAACCATAAATATTGATTATCCAATCAAAGATGTTTATATAACTGAAGTATTAGATGAAACAATGGCCGAGGAAATTTATATTGGAAAACTAATTTTAATTGAAAAGTCTATAAGTGGAAAGTTCAAGAATAAATTAATTAAATGTTTTAAGTCAAATTTAGATGTTTTTTACTTTGAGCATAAATGATGTAAGTAAGTTAGTGATTTGTCATGAGTTAGTTGTGGACAATAAAATTATAGCAATTTTGAAAAAAAGAAGAAGATAGTTATTTAAGGAAAAACTCCAAAGTAATTGTTAGAGAAGTTAAAAGCTGGTCATACTAGTGAATCAAAGTACCCAACATTATAAAAAACTCCAATACTTCTTAAGAATAAAAATAAGTAATGGAAGGTTCGTATTGACTCTACTAATTTGATACTGTTTTGTTGAGGTGTGTTTGGACAAGTTGTTTGATGGATAAGACCATTTGTTTTGAAACAATTATGCATTTTTTGGTTGACAAACTCTGGGCCATTATCAGAACGGAGAATCTGTATTTCTTTTTCAAATTGAGTCAAAATCATTTTGTAAAAATAAACAAATATTTCTGGTACTTCCGATTTATTTTTCATAAAGTATATCCAAGTCATTCTTGAGAAATCATCCACAAATAAAACAAAGTATCTGATTTGATTGTTAGTGGAATTTGGTGCTGGACCCCAAACATCAGAATCTATTAGTGAAAAAGCATAATCAACTCTAGTATTACTCTGATTAAATGAGACCCTACAATTTTTTGCAAGAATGCAGGTTTCACATTTCTCATGAATGGAATTATTCAAAAAAAAAAACTAGGAAACAAACTTTTAAGATAGCTAAAAGAAGGATGACCAAGTCGTCGGTTCCATAACCAAAGTTGCCTTTCGTTTGTTCCGTGAGCAAGCATGGCATACCCCTTATGAACTACCTCATCAACATAATAGAGACCTCCTTGTTTAGTACCACGCTCAATAATCTCTTTCGTACGAATGTCTTGTAAAATGCAAAAAACTGGATACAAAAGAACCACACAGTTGAGTTATTTTGTCACTTGACTAACAGATAATAACTTTAAGGATAGTGAAGGAATGTAGAGGCAGTTTTTAATTTCCATTTTTTCTGAAAAAATAATTGAACCTCCCCCTTTGACTTCACAAATTTCTCCACTAGCAGTCTCAATATGGGACTTCTTTGGAGATGACATGTCAGCAAAGTCTTTAGGATTATAAGACATGGTGTATGTAGCCCCGCAATCAAAGATCCAATTCATTGATTTCTCAATCCCTTTACCTCCAAGTTTTTCATAGGAGTTCGCCGTCATTCCTCCAAAACCAGTGCCACTTCTTTGCTCATTTTTAGTCGGATATTCACCGCCACTTGTAGACGAAGCCTGTTTGACATTAGATCTGAAATGCTGGTTATTTTTCTCCTTATGACCGTCCTCCCACCATTCTGGATAGCCAACCAGCTGGAAACATGTCTAATTAGTGTGCTTCTTCATCCCACAATGAGTGCAATACAACTTTGATTTATCTTCTTTCTCTTTAGATCGGAATTTAAACCTCTGTGCATAATCTTTAGCAGCAAAACCCATTCCAATTTCAATCGAGTCACTATTAGAAGAACTTGATTTTAGTATATTAAGCCTGGCCACATCCCTTCGTATTGTAGCATATGCTATTTCCACGGAAGGAAGATGATCCTTTTTCAGGATATCTCTCTTGACTGGTTCCAGCTTGTCATTAATCACCATTAGCAATTGATAGAGTCTTTGTTCTTTAGTCTTCTTATTGTAGATCTGAATATCTTCTGGGTCTTTCATAGGGTTCGGATCTCGCCTATCTATAGACATCTAGATGTTCTGCAGTTTGTTCCACAAGTCTTCTAGTGTAGCAGACCCTTGTCTTAATGAATTAGCCCTCTCATAAAGGTCAAACACCTGTAACGAATCTGTACCAGAACCGTATGTGGTGGCTAACCCATCCCAGAGGGCTTTTGCAGTGGGATATTGCGAGACATTATTCACCAAGCTGGATTCAAGATTCTGGATAATCCATGTGAAAACACATTGATCAACTTGTTCCCACCTTGTATATGTGTTGTCAGTTTTGGATGGAGGTGTCGGCTCCCCTGTAATGTGAGAACCTCTCCCCCTTCCCCCAATTGCTTTCTTCATCAGGTTTGCCCATAGGGCATAGTTGTCACCACCGTGTTTAATCCCTAGGGATAAATTCTCGGGGTTAGTTGTTTGTTGTTGTGTTCCGAGACCATTTCTCAGAATGACAGCAATCTGCATTGTTCATCGGGAATTTGACTGACCACGACTTCATTGCCAGCCATCTTTGTTGAGGATGTTCAGAATTCCGAGAATCACACGTGCTCTGATACCATGTTAAAAAACAAAGAGAGAAGTAGCCGCAGGAGGCGGCTAGGGTTTTGTGTTTTATTGTTTCTTTTATCTTCCATATACAACATTATTACCAAACCTAAAGCACATTATTATTGTCTCCCTGTCCAAACCTGTTGCAATAGAGATATTAACTCAATAGTAAGACTCTCAATATATAGAGAACTTAGAGGCCTATACAAAGAAACTTAATACATTGAATATTCTAACAAATATCATTTAAAAAATAAAAATAAAATAGTATAAGCTCTACAAATAATTTAGGACTAAACTCTTATTAGTTGCATGCGGAAAACAAAAAGCTGTTGTCTGTATATGGTTGTTTGTTAATTCTGTGAAATTTTCTAACTTGTAAATAGGAATTTCTGAATCATGTTTTGCTTTCATAATCTGAAGCTTATGTATGTATGTGTCGATCCTTTTCTTTTTCACAACCAAATCAGCAAACCACTAGGAAAACTCTAGTTTTGCATGGAAAAGGTATATACCATGTGATAGTGTTGTTTACTGAATCATACCTCACGATGCACGGGCTAATTTTGGTAAAGGAGTAAAAAATAACCAATTCAAAACCAAGATAAGGTTGTATATATGCCAAGTGAGGGAGAGAGGCACCGGCCGATGCATGGTACCATCGGTAAAGGGGGCATGTACCATTGGTACAGACTAGTGTGCACCATAGGTACTCATGGTTGCGTACCAATGGTGCACTATGACTTGTAATTGTTTTTTGGGTTTTGAGTTATTTGTTTTATTTTTGGTTTTTAATGAGCCGTTAGAGCTTTTGATGTTAATTTTTTTGACGAATCTTTTGTCCCGGTTTTATGGTTGGTTGTACGTCGTGAAAGAGTTAAATTTGCATCATCGAAATGAACGAGTATTATTAAGCATAAAATGTGAGCCAATATTGAACGAGTTAAAATTGATTATCGAATTGGTACTTAAAATTTGTTATTCGAATTGGTGAATTTGTGAATTTATAGTATAATGGAGTTACTTAAGATGAAAATGAAAAGAAAATACTAACATTCATAAACAAAAAAAATACTATCAGTCATAGTACCATGGTACAACAAATCCTCCAAAAGGATAACAAACATAAACGTGAATGAAAAGATAGATCATAACATAGCTAAAACAAGTCCAACAATAAGGACAAATAACCAAGGAGAGAAGAGCTGCAAAACTTGATCTCTCCACTGAAGCGCAACCTCTTCCCATCGACGTAGAGGTAATGTATCAATCGACCGAATAACCTCTAACAATTTGTAGCCCGTGGTACGTGGGGGTGGACTAATAGTATTCCAACCATACTCAGCTAAGTACCTCTAGTAGGTGTTCATCGCCGACTGTCTATAAGTGGCGATAGTAACGGTCAACCGATCCTCTTAAAGTAAATGTTCACGCCAATCCAGCCATGCACTCTCTCGCCATGTGTACCTAGCCAAGTCTCCCTTCTTGTAACCCGATCTGAGTACAAGTGGGAGTTCGGGTTCATCATGAACTTGTCCGAACTGGCGCATAACATGATGTGGCATGTAAGCCTCGACCGTGCTCATCATCCGCAAAGGATAAACGATGGTGCGAATCTCCTGCATGGGGAAATAGATTCTGATCTCCTCGTATAGCTCGAAAATGACCTGTTCGAAATATAGTAAAAAACTCAGAATCTTAATAAAATATAACTTAGTATGAATATTTTACTTACTACTAAATATAAGCACTTAAATCTTTCTCCTTCTGATTAGAAAGGAGAGTACGCACAACTGATTTGAGGCAGATGTTTTGCCCAACAATCCGCTTCGGTAACCACTTAACAATCCTCGGCTACCTTGCTACATGGTCCGCGTTCGCGGAGGCTTTAAACGCGGGGAAATGGTCATAATTTACAACAGTCTAGCATGGATACAAACCCATACAGGTTATGTTTCGATGATTTCGAAACATCACCCAAACCACAGAACATGAATGCCAATGCACTCGTACCCCATGCTATGTCCCACAAACCGGAGTCCATATTCTCCAACCCGTATAAATAGTCAGCCTGGATGCTTTTCTGACTAGTATCCGCAAATATAGTGCAACCAAATAAGAACACCAGGTATGCTCGTGATACCTGGCGGATAGTGTCTGCATCAGTCTTCTTGATGTAGCGACCCCTGGTGAAATTCTCCCGCAACCACTTTATCTTGAAGCGAACGTCTCTAGTGGGCTGCATCTCAGCACAGACCTCATCCACTATCAACCCCAACATACTAGCATACTAGTTGTATGCCTCATCATGTGGAGCCGTAACTACATCCAAAGTCCGACCAACTACAAGGAGACCTGTAATTCAGCTCAAATCATCTAGAGTAATCGTCATTTCCCCAAACGCGTGTTGGTCTCCTGATGCCAACACTCAACAAAAACTTCATTAAGTACTGAATGCGTGAAGTACTGAGGCAAGTGAGCTATTAGCGGACCGAAAGGAGTTTGAGCCAAGTGTCGCTGCACCTCTGGCTGAGCACTGAGGTCCCACTTGCGAAGCACATTATAATGTGCCTGTATGCCTAAGGAAGTACGAGCCTATAAATAAAAAGCTAACTCAGACGTAAATCAAAGTAAAACATATGATACCATTTAATAATTTGATACTTACCTGCCCGATGAAGACGTGATATGCCTCATGCCTTGTAGTCAGGAAATAAGAGTATCTTGTTGCATTTCAGAAATGCAAACGTCTTCCGCTGCTCCTCGGTATGTATCGCATCAATATGCTCCTCATCTATCGTATCCTGCTCAGGGTCCCCGGTAGCATCCAACCTCTCACTAACAGGTGGTGGATATGGAATAGTATGGGGAGGTGGTGGAGCACTAGTAGCGGGAGGTGGTGATCGGTGTATATGTGACGTCTCTCGTCGTGAGGAGCCTCCACCTCTACTATCGTCCACTATTTTCTCAAAAACCTTCTCTTTCCTCTTACCGTGGTTGATTCGACGCAAAGACCGATCTGATCCTCTCCTCTCCTCCTCCACCTCCCTAAGACGTCTAGTCGCAGGGTCCTCCGATGAATCTCGTCTACGCTTAGCATCGCGGACCGTCTCATCCTCGATGGCCCGTACCGTCTTCAAATTCTTGCCCCGGTGTGTCACATGTGATACAGGGGGAACCGCCCTAGACCGAGGAAGGGGTCACGGCTCGACAATATCAGACCTGAAATAATAAAAAAAAATAAACAAAGTTAATAACATATGATATAATCCGTAAACTTAAAAAAAGTACAAATCGAACATCCACTTGATATACATATAACATACATATCGTTTTGTTTAAAAAAATTCATAAAAAAATAAAAAAATTTCTTTAAAAAAATTAAAAAATCGACCTCTTTAAAAAAACTTCATGTTTTTTTTTGCTGTGCACCTATGGTGCTGCACCACTCTGTATAGCCCTACGCACCGATGGTACTGCCTTGGGGGTACCACCAGTGCGCTGTCGGCCGTCCGTTTTCCAGCCGGCAACTGGGCTGGTAAATGGCCCATAAATCTACCCTAAATCTACTCTAAAATCTGAATTCATACCTAAAATCTAACCTTAATCTAATTCTAACAAAAATCTAACTAAATTAATTTACAAATTTAAATTTGGGAACTTACGTAGTTGGTGGTGGTGGGTTTTTGTTCTTCACTGTGATGGAGGAGGAGGAGAAGGGGAGGAAGAAGTGTAGGCTCGCCGTAAAATGTTAGAGAGAGGTGAGAGTTTTTTAAAGAAGAGAGTTTTGAGAGTTTAGAGAGAAGTGAGAGAAAGTTGTAGGAAAAAAATGTTGGATTTTTGTTAGTAAAAAAAATGACTTATACACTTATAAAAAGATATCTATAGAAACAATTGGGTATGCTTATAGCACCTTTGGGTATACTCAAAATTGGATATAGTTAAACCGAATTGGATATATATAGTTTGACCAAATTTTTAATTATTCTATGTATCTAACGGAAAAATAACCCTTTAATTTTTACCGAAGGTTTGATGGATCATATTAGATCTAACCTTAGTTGCATTTAAGTTTTATCGATGCAAAATAGAATCTGCTGCCATGAATAAATTCGAGAAATGTCAATAATCATTGGCCCATATGACTGAAATAATATACACCATGTAATTAACAACGACTTTATATTTACTTCCAATTTTACTCTTACATAAGTTTTGAAGAAATAGGTACTTCTAACAGCAATGTAAAAATTTAAGAAAATAAAATTGTACATAATCTAAATAGCTGAGCCAGATTGCAAGCATGCCTGTCGAAGATATCTGAAACTTTTCTTGTAATTCAAGAAACCCATGAACCAGAACTCGAAGTCATCTTCCGTAACTATTTCTATATATCTTTCGGATGGCTTCTCCATGTTCTTGCCCTCGTTTACAATCTTTATCTTTGTGGTAGGGATGGAAACCTTGTAATGAGATCGGATTAATTCTCCATTAGAGGATTGTACTGTGATGGAGCTTTCACTACAAAATGAGACTTTATGGGTAGAGATAAAGAGAATGCCTGCTATTGGACCGGCAGTAGTTGATAAATGGCAATGGCTTGCCTTCAGCAGTTTTTCTTCGTCTTTAACCCTAAATTGCCTCTTGAATATGTTCTCAACTCCTTTTCTTCCTTGAAGGATTCTTGCTCCTAATTTAAGCTTCCCTTTTACAGTTTGGGTGATCTTGGAATTCACCAATTTTGATATCCACAATCTGTTTACTGTTTTGAGTGCGGAAACATCATTTCCTCGGACTCCATTCACCAGATTCTTATTTTTATGTACGGGCGAAGGAAGAGAGAGCTTGGAGGCCTTATTTCCTAGTACTCCCAATGAAGTGATTGGGACTCCAATGATTTGGTACCCTTTGGGTATGCTGCTATTCTTCATTTTGCTAATGAAATATAAGTTATAGTTAATGTTTGGTGTGTGGTTGTATTGTGTTTATTGGGATATTGTATTATGGAAACCCTATATATAGATATAAAAGAAATTGGTGAATCTTGATGCATTCATGTATGACTCATCTCTGCCTCATCGATGACAATAAAGTCTCTTTGTGAGACATCTTTGGTATCTTTACGAAAATCACCAAAGTTGAATATTTTATTTCACCAAAAAAGTATAGATAATGTAAAAGAGCGATGCTTTATTGTTTTAAAATACCGGATAAGGCTTTTGTGTAGTGTTTCTTTAATCAATCATGACAAGGTGTCGCATGTGGGTGTTCTAGCAATAAGTCGGCAAATATAGATAAGCATATGTAATAGATTGTATTTTTAATAATATGGATAAATAAGTCTAGTTACTTTGCATTGCTATTTTCCTTACCATGACACCAAGAATCCAGTTTTGGCAACTAAGAATGCAGCATTGGCACTATATAAAATTAATTTGGATTTCCTTGACCTTAGCTCCAGAAATATTGACTTGCAATTTATCATACACAACATGTTGATTCAATTACTTATAATTTGGTCCTGTCGTTTTTCTTTCATACGATCCGAAACCCATATATATTAGGATATGTTGAAGTTTTGGATCAAATGAAATGTTGGAGTTGATCTAAAGATAAATTCGGATCATTGGAACCGATCCAGTTTTAAAAAACTAAACTACGAAGGGGAATATATAAATTTGATAACTAAGATAGACTTAAAAAGCGCTTTGCCACGGCAATAATAAGGTTCTTTTCGGTAATTCTGGATAGAGGGGTACCTGTTCTATGAGATTTTATGATTTTTTAATTTTTTTTAAATTTTAAAGGAATTTTTTTTTATGCAAACGACATTGTATTACTAATTTAAGAGTTTTACAACAAACAAGGCTCAAATTGAGAGCTTAACAGAAAGAAGAGGCCCAAAGCCTAAATAAAACCACTAAATTGAATCAATTCCCAAATTAAGGCCATAAACTCTAAACTGAAAGCCAATCAATTCCCAAATCAGCCACACGAAACTTCCACCCATCACAGCAATCGAACCAGAGTCTCCAAACAGCTATACATCCACCATCGAGTACATCGTCTACCAGTCGGCAAAGCATGAAGACAACAAAAACATGCTATTGGCTTGAGTCTTCATCAAGAAGAGGCCTCACACATTGGCTTCGATATGGTGAAAATGACAGAGTTGGAACGAGAACGAGAATAGATCCTGACGAACGGTAACGATCCACTTTGCGATCCAATCGGTGGCCTAATTTTTGGAAATGTGACGGAGGGTCATGCAAAAGTGGATAAGACTCCGACAAATAGCAATTGTAGATTCAAGGAGAGGAGCAACAATGTCAGTAGCAAAAGTGTTGATTAGGGTCAGACAGTCAAACTCTATATCAACATTCTGCCAGTGGTTACGTTTGCAAAGGATGAGACTCTCCATTAGAGCTTTGCATTCAGCCAAGAAGGGGTTCATCTTGACAAATAAGAAACCAAAATCAATGACGATGTCACATTTGTCATCTCTGACCAAGATGCCACCACTGGACTCTCCAGTAGAGTTACAAGCGCCATCAACGTTGATTTTGAGCCTGCCAGGATTAGGAGCCATCCACTTCAGCTAAGTAGGCTTGCTCTTTCTGCTGTTAATGGTTCCACGCCCCAATGCTGAACCTGCATCAATGACATGAGACCAATGTTTAGTAAGTAAAGTGTTACCAGAATCTATTCCCATAATGATTATAATTATTCTATCAATACCACTCTTGAAATCAACATCAGTGCTATTGAATTTGGATCAGTTCCTGTTATACCAAATTGTCCAACATATTATTTGTGGGACAAGATGAGTAATGTGGAACTTGCTTTTAGAAAAACAGAACCAGCAATGGAGAATATGATTGATGGTTATAAATCTTTTCAGAGGAATTTTGAACAGGCACCCAAAATAGTTCCAAATGGTCCAAACGAAGTTGCAGTTAACGAAGAGGTGATTTTTCTCTTCACAACTGCAACAGAACTGACATTTGGAGACTATGATCATGTGCTTCTTGGAAAGAATGTTGTCAATGGGGATAACATTTTTAACAAGCTTCCAGCATAAAAAAGAGATTTTTTTTGTAATAAAATTATTCCAATTGTTTTTAAAGAATTGTTCCTCTTTCTTATACTGTCTCAAGTTAATTTGGTGTTAAAATTATTATCATTGGACATCTTCCAAACAATATTTTCTTCCTGGTCAGGATTGAGTTTGAAACAATTAATATGTTTAACTCTTTCCTGAGGCAGAAAGTTCAAGAGGGTGTGGTTGTCCCTCTATCAGAGCTATAGTTATTGAGAAGAGGAAGCATATCATGCCAGTCATAAAATCAGAAATCAATAGAACTATTGTCAAGAATCCATTTCAAGTTTTTGTTAGCATCTTCTTTAATGGAATGGAGCCTTTTCCAAACAATAGAGTCAGTAGATTTATAGTTTGTTTTAAGAGGGTGGGTGTGTGGGCTATAAGTGAGATGCATAAGCTCAGCCCAAACACAATTATTTCTTCTAAATAAGAACTAGAGCTTTTGAGAGAAAGTGTGTTGAATATCAATCAGCCTTTTCATATTCGATCGACCATAAATGATAAAGAGAAGCTACAGTCGCTCGATCTCGAACTGCCTTTGATCTTATGACCATAATATACATTAAGTTATTTATTAGGAAATTAATAAACGAATATGGTGGGAAGATAATTACAAGATATAAATCGATTATTATCTTTTGTTTTAGTGTTCATAAAATGCTTTCTCGCAGAGTTTTCTATTCAAAGATAAAAATAAAATGTCTTCCCATATAAAGTAATTGATTAGTTTCAAAACCTTTATCAATTCTAGTAAAAGTGTTTCAATTTTATATAGAAGAGAATTAAATCTTTTAATAGAGAAATGAGAGCCTTTTAAAAAGAGAAATTAATAAACATAATAAATACGGGATAAGTGAGATAAATTCATTTATTATGGAATTTCTCGTGTATAAATGTCAAATATTAGCTTAACAATATTGATGAGTCTGAATTCGAAGTGCTCCCCGGAAGGGTAGTCCAAAGTAAATCTCCCCGGAAATTCGGACAAGACTTTTTGACCGGACAGATGATTTCGAACACTGAAAACTTAAGGCAGTTCGAACTATGACTAAAGTACTAAAAAACCTAAACACTATCTGACTAAGCTACCTGCACATCTGCTTAAAACTTATGGGTCTTTAAACTTGACCCGGGTCCATTAAACTTGACCCGAAAGCCCATAAGGGCCCAAATTTCACACTATAAATGCCCAACCACCAGCATTAACTATGGGTAAGAAAAATTAACTGCTGCCAGGCTGCTTAATTCTCTCTCCACCCTTGAAACACCCTGAAACACTTTGAAACACCTTTAAACACCACCATACCACTGTGAAATACCCCTACACCGCCTTAAAACTCCACTTGAAATTACCAGCCTACCCTTAGGCTACTTTTATCCACACCAAATTGGCGACCACAGTGGGAGGCGACGGTGCCTGAATCAAGCATTCAAAACCAAGTAAGGAAATTCTGTTCGAATGAATCCGGATAATCCAGAGCTTCCACCAGCTTTGCTCGAAGTGGTGGAAGAGAACGATGAATATACTGTCCAAGAGCGTGACAGGTTGAGGGTTGAAATAGAAGCTCTGAGGGCTGAGAAGGCCAAGATGGGCGTGAAGGAGAAATCCAAAGCGTCAGTTGCTCATCGCTCTGATAACCCTCGAGAGCATGAGGCTTCAAAAACTCATGTGAGCACTAAAAAGACACATGCCAGTTCTAAAAAGTCTCACCGGTCCAAGCCTGTGGAGAGTTCTGACTCAAGCTCAGAATCTTCGGACAGCTCTTCGGACAGTGAGGGAAATGAAAAATCCTTGTCCTCCAGTAGTGATGAGGGGCGAACCAGGAAAAAACAGAAGCAAGTTAAGAAGTATTCCAGAAAAAGAGATCACCATGGAAGAATGAAAAGGCACATTGGGAAAGGATCATCTCACAACCGGAGGCATATAGACCGGATGCTGATGGATCCTTTTGCCTTCCATGATGAGCCAGGTATCTTTGCAACACCTAATGAGGATACCGCGTTCAGTTGTGGGAGGAATTGGAGGCAATCGCCATTGTCTTCCAAAATACTGTCCGGAAACCTCCCCAAGAGGTTTGATAGCACCAAGATGGAGAAGTACGATGGAAGTACTGATCCAGACAATCATCTGGAGCAATTCAAGAACTTCATGATGAACTTTGATGATGATGATAAACTACTCTGCAGGGCATTCTCCCAGTCCTTCACGGGGAGTGCTCTGAAGTGGTACAACAGCCTTCCTCAGGGTTGTATCAGAGACTTTGATACTTTTTGGGTGGCCTTTCGAAGGCAATTTGTGGGGAGTAAGGAGCTAAAGGGTAATGGAGATACTATAATCCATTGTGCCCAAGAACCAAATGAATCATTAAAGGAGTACATAAGTCGTTTTGTGAACACAAAAAACGGGCTGGCTGATTGCTTTGAACAAGTGGCAATAGCCTCCCTGAGACAAGGTTTGAACCCGGGCAACCTGGCCGATTCAGTAACCAGGAAGAAGGCCATGACCTGGGGAGGATTGCTAAATCAAGTTGGCAAACAAATAAATGTTGACGAAACAAAGAAGACCAGGGTGCACACACAGGTGAGATCCACCCCGGTGGCACCAACTCCAAATCAAAACCAGTCCGGGAACAAAGCTAGAGAAACCGGACAGGGGCATGGAAGGGGAAAAGCTCAGTCTCAACCAGTTGCTCCTGCACAAAGTCAACAGTCTAGAAACAAAAGGGGGCCCTGGGTCCAACCGGAGTGGTTTGCAGAACTCAAAGAAAGTGTGTCAACCATTTTCGATAAAACTAAAGATGAAGTACACTACCGGAGACCAGCAACCTTGCAGTCTCCCAGAGAACATCGAAACAGTTCTTTTTGTCAATATCACAATGATATGGGCCATACTACTGATGATTGCATAGTGCTGAAACAAGAGGTTCCAAACCTGATCGAAAGAGGGAAATTGGGTGCATACGTTAAAAGGAGAGGAGGCAACAGGCCTGATAACACTCACCGGGCTGGACCGGTTAATGCTGCCCCAGAGGGGGCTATGGTAATCATTGAAAGGTTTGATGTGGAATCCGAATACTTGGATCCTGATCCAACAAGGAACAGGGTGGGTGCAATAGAGGAGCGTTCCAGGTCGGTCTCCGGGCTCATTAAGTTCTTTAAGTCCTTGACAATTTTCGGAGGGGACACTGTAACGGCTCCTACCACTTCATCAAGAAAAAGGCATGTTCATAATTTGGCTACCCAGCTAGAAGGGGGCATGACCTCATATCAATTGTCAAGTTTGTTCCCATTCATTGTCTTTGATGGGGATGATTTGAGAGACATTGCTGGCCCTCATGAAGATGCTGTTGTTATAGGAGCATCGATAGGGGGCAATGAGATAAGGCGAATCTTGGTAGATACTGGGAGCTCTGCCAATATCCTTTTCCTAGATACTTACAAGAAGATGAAAAATCCAGCTGTGATTCAAAAGTCAGACAGATCGATCGTAGGCTTCACGGGCAGCTCAGCTGATGTAATCGGTGAGTTCGAAGAAGAAGTATTGTTGGGCAGAGGCCCTTTCAAGAAAACAGTCAGAATACTTTTCATTGTGGTGGATTGTCCCACTTGTTACAATGCTATTCTAGGGAGATCTTGGCTCTCTATGATGCATGCAGTGGCTTCGACAGTCCATCAGTGTCTAAAATATGCTGTTCAGGGGCAGGTTGGGGTTGTCCGGAGCAGTCAAAAAGTTGCAAGAGAATGCTATGCTACTGCCTTGGCTCCACGAACGCTGGGGGCAGTCCGAATAAATGACCAATAGCAGTTTGAGGGCCTTTCTGGGGGTGAGGGTGAAATTGATGACCCCAGAGAGACCCCCGGAGTGTTGATCCCAGTTGAGGAGGTTGAAACACATTGCTTGGAAGAAGGAAAAATTGTCAAGATAGGGTCCAAAATGCCACCAATGTTGAAAGAAGGTATGTTGAAATTTTTAAAAGACCATCAACATGTTTTTGCTTGGTGCAACGCTGATGTTACTGGAGTTCCAACAGAGGTGATTTCCCATCATCTATCTGTCCGGAGAGACGTGGCACCAGTGGTGCAAAAGAGGAGAGCTTTCTCAAAAGAAAAGGCTGATGTCATTGTACAAGAGGTTGACAGACTCACAAAGATGGGGCACATTAAAGAATCTCAGTACCCTTTGTGGACTGCCAATCCAGTCTTGGTAAAAAAGAAAAACGGTAAATGGCGAATGTGCATTGACTTCACAGATCTCAACCGAGCTTGCCCAAAAGACTTGTATCCGGTTCCCCGGATAGATCAGTTAGTAGACTCTACTTCTGGGAACAAGCTACTCTCCTTCATGGATGCTTTCTCCGGGTACAATCAGATCCAGGTGGATCCAAAAGATCAAGAGCATACCACTTTTGTTACTGATAGAGGTCTGCACTGCTACAAGGTGATGCCCTTTGGCTTGAAAAATGCTGGGGCTACTTATCAAAGGTTAGTCAATAAGGCATTTGCTGATCAGATTGGAAGAAATATGGAGGTCTACATTGACGATATGATGGTGAAAAGTATGGATGAGAAGCTGCACTTGTCCGACCTCCAGGAGACTTTTGCCAACCTGGCTAAGGTGAATTTAAAGTTAAATCCTGAAAAATGTGTGTTCGGAGTACAGTCCGGGAAGTTTTTGGGGTATATTATAAGTGAGCATGGAATACAGCCCGACCCGGACCAACTCAATGCCTTGTTCCAAATGGAGCCTCCACGAAATATTAAAGAAGTACAGCGATTAACGGGGAGGTTAGCAGCCTTGAACAGATTCATCTCCAGGTCTTCGGACAGATGTGCTCCATTTTTTCAAACCTTGAAGGGTGCAAAAGGGTTTGAGTGGACACCACAGTGTGATGAGGCATTCAATAAAATTAAGAAGCATCTGTCCTCTCCCAAGACTTTGTTCAAACCAATTGATGGGGAGACTCTCTTCGTATATCTGGCTGTTTCAAGTTGTGCCATCAGTACTGTGTTAGTAAGGGAGGTTGATGGGTATCCTCACCCAGTGTACTATATCAGCAAAAGCTTGATTGATATTGAGAAGCGTTACTTGAAACTTGAAAAACTAGCATTGGCCTTGGTGATAGCTGCAAGAAAGATGAGGCCTTATTTTCAGGCTCATCCTATTATTGTCCGGACGTCTTTCCCTTTAAAGAATGTCCTTCAAAGAGCAGATATTTCAAGCAGAACTACAAAGTGGTCAGTAGAGTTGGGGGACTTCGACATAGACTTTGCTCCTCGAACAGCAGTAAAAGCTCAGGCTGTGGCTGACTTTCTGGTTGAATTCCATTCTGATAGGAATTCAGAACAACCTGCTGATTCAAAAGACAAAAAAGTGTGGATTGTCCGAACAGACGGAGGATCCAGTGCCATAGGATCTGGGGCAGGAATATGTCTTACTTCCCCCTATGGGGACAACATGTTCCAAGCTATTTGTTTTGCTTTCAGGGCATCCAATAATGAGTCCGAATATGAAGCAGCTATAGCTGGGTTGAAATTGGCTTACATCTGTGGAGCAAAAAGGGTCAAGCTGCTAAGTGATTCCCAATTGCTTGTCCACCATGCCTTGGGCTTATCAGAAGCTAGAAAGGAACAATTGATCAAGTATTTACTACTCTTGAAAAATGAGGCAATGAAGTTTAAAGCTGTTGTCTATGAGCATATTCCCCGGGCAGAGAATGAGCTAGCAGACTCATTGGCAACAATAGCATATACGGAGTCCTATCCATGGATCCATGTGCTTGAAAGCCCTTCTATTCAACTTGATGAAGGTGAAAAAGAGGAAGTCTTTGAAATACAAGTAAACCGGCCTCAAGATTGGAGGTCTCCTTTTATGCAATATCTGTCTGATGGCATCGTACCTTTAGATAAACCACAAGCCAGAACGTTAAAACACAGGGCTCGTGGTTTCATCATGATTAGAGAAGTCTTGTACAAGAAATCTTATAGTAAACCTCTCCTACGCTGCTTAGGGGATCATGAGTCACAAATGGTTCTCTCCGAATTGCACGATAGTGAGGGGTCAGCCCATTGTGGGTTTAGAGCATTAACGAGAAGAGTTCTTCTCTCCGGATATTATTGGCCATCAATAATGAAAGATGCTAAGGAGCTGGTAAGAAGATGTGACCCATGCCAGAGGTACAGCAATGAAATTCATGTACCAGCTATTCCTTTGGAATCAATTTCTGAACCCATCCCTTTTGCTCGATGGGGATTGGACTTGGTTGGGCCTCTACCTGTGGCATCCGGAGGGCGTAAAACCATAATTGTAGCCATTGACTACTTTTCAAAGTGGATAGAAGCAGCCCCCTTGGCAGGGACAACATCAAAGGCTGTTATAAAATTCATTCTATCCAACATATGTTGCAGATTTGGTGTCCCCCAGAGAATAACAACAGACAATGGGCCACAGTTTGACAACAGAGAAATGGAGAGCTTCTGTGCCTCGAGGGGTATTCAGCACTGCTTTTCTTCACCTTTCCACCCACAAGCCAATGGGCAAGTTGAAGTGGCTAACAGAACAATACTGTCCGGTTTAAAGAAAAATTTGGAAGGGGCTGCTGGGAAGTGGCCTAGTTATTTACAAGAAGTCTTGTGGGCCTACCGGACAACACCTGGGGCTGCAACGCAAGAATCACCTTTTGCCTTGGTCTATGGGATGGATGCAGTAGCCCCCATAGAGAAGACACTCCCCTCCTTTCGAGTCCACAATTTCTCCGGACAGGCTAATGAAATAGCAGTTAGAAATCAACTTGATTTAATTGAAGAAAGGCGAGTAAAAGCTCATCTTAGAGTGGCACACTATCAGGGCTTGATGAGAAGCAGGTTTGCTTCTAAAGTTAAAAGAAGGGACTTTCAACCAGGAGATAAGGTGTTAAGGAAAGTTTTCTTGCATACCAAGGAAAAGCTCTTCGGGAAACTGGCTCCAACTTGGGAGGGTCCCTATACTGTGGTTGAAAGAATCAAGCCTGGGACATACTGGTTAGAAGACAAAGATGGCAGGGTTTTAACTCACCCTTGGAATATTGAACATCTTCGAATGTACTTAGAATAAAACTTATGTAAATATTTACTTGTTTAAAACATCCATGTAAATATTTGGGGGCATACCACTACCTCTCTCCGGTGCCACGGAGAGCTTTAAATGAAACTTGGAGCCTTCTTAAATAATTTTCTAAGTTTTTGCAAAGTTCTGTTGATTGTCATACTATCCGGACTGAGAGGTCTAGGGGCTACTTAAATTCTAGCCAGAGAAACTAAACACTCTCACAACACAATAATTCAAGACTACTTAAACTCCAGCTATTTAAACAGACTATGAAAGAAGAGAATGGTTGAGCAAAACAAAACATCCATTCAACAGCTTAAAATTGCCTTGGCCTTCCAAGGACTTTTTAAACAAGTTTGAGTGCAGAATAAAAATCTGTCCGAATAATTCGGACACCATCACAAAAAAGGTGCCTTGGCCTTCCAAGGACTTTGGTTCAAGTAAAAGATAAACAAAACAAATTATAAATTAAGGTGGAGCCTTTGAAGATGGCTCACCCTCATCTGTTTTCTTGCTCTTGATGTCGCTTTTTTCCTCAATGACCTTTTTGCCTTTGGGGTCAACCTCTTCCTCACCCGGACTCTCTCCGGTTTCCTCTTCGTCACCAGACGAGGATATATCAGTGTACCCTTCATCAACCATAGTCCAGTAGGGGAGATCATCGTCATCCACATAATGCCATAAGTCCCCTAATCTCCTCTTCGGGAACTTCTCATGAAACAGGAGGACCATATCGGACTTCACTTTCTCAATCATTAATTCTTCACTCCGTATCATCTTCCTGGCATAAGCGTTAATTTTGGCCTTGATCATGGCCTCTTGATCCTTCACCAAAGCAGCTTTCTCCTCAACAGCCTGAGTCACTGCATTCTCTAAAGCAAGTTTGTCAGTAGTCAGGTTGGTGACAAGCTTCTCCTGTGCTGCAGTCTCTCCTCTTGAGGCTGTCAAGTCCTTCTCCAATCCGGATAGCTTAGCCCGGAGATTTTTTACGGTCTCTTCTAAAGAAACAACTTTTGTGTTGCTTTCCTCTTGTTTATTCTTTAGCTGTTCGTTCGACTCCTTAAGCAAGTCAACCTTAGTAGTGGCAATCCTGAGGTCATCGGACAGTTTCTCCTTCTCAGACTTAAGCTCTTTGATGGTTTCTGCCTGACTCCGGACTTGCCTTTCCAGGGTGAGCACTGGTTGCACGTTGCTAAGGAGGGAATGGGCTATAACATCCCTCTCACTGGAAACCAAGAAAGTCTTACCATTAAAGTTTACTGTGTTGGAGCTACTTGGGGGAACATATGGCCCTGCGAACTCGTCTCTAGACAGGCCAAGGAAGTAGTCACCTAAAGGACCCAGACCGGTGACATCCACTTCATCCATGTTAATCTCTCCCCTATCAACTTCATCAGTGTGGAATTCCATTGGAATCCCTTCATTAAGATTCCCTGGGATCTCTTCGGCTAATGTTGGGTCAGTTGGGAAAGTGGGCTCCGGATCCCGGAGAGCAAGCTCCTCTCCTTGGGAAATCTTTTTCTTTTTGACCTCCCTATTAGCACTATCACTCGCTTGCTTGCGAGTCCGTTTAGAAGCCCTTGTGGGTTTTGGGGACTTCACTCTTTGTTTCTCGCTCTCCTGTTCTACCACTTGTAGAAGGTTTGCGTCAACTTGAGCCTGGGCTGGCACCTCTGAGCCTGTTGGAACCTCTTTCTCAGCATCCTCTACTGCTTTCCTGCTCTTCTTCTTCTTGCCCTTCATTTTACTTGGGGCTTTGGCCCGGGCAGGAAGGAAAAGGGTCCCATCCAATTCATGAGACGTTCTCAGCACTACATCTTCATCCGGTGGGGTGGAGAACTCCTCCCAGGATAGATCCCTTCGACCTGTGGTGTTCCACAGATGGGATCTCGCTAAATTCCCGGGGGTAAAAGCCTTATGAAACCGGTTCTCACAGTTCTCTGCGCCCATGCATTTATTTTGCCACAGGTGACCTGTCCGGCTTTTAGATAGTCTCCGAACTCCTTTGGCAGCTCTGATAAAACAAGAAAGCAACTGATTAGCCTAAACTGAATGAAAAGAGAAGTTCGAACAGAAACTTAAAGTAAAACTTACGATCGCTCCTCCATCTACTTCGAAGAAGGCTAGGATTCTCCCCGGTCTTGATTTTCTTACCGTTCTCCCATGAGCCACTTACAAACAAGAACTGGCTCCTCCACTTGCTCTCCGACTCCAGGAGATCATCCACAGCTTTAAGATCGTTCCCCATGTTGAAGTGATAAAAAGGGAACTGATGGTGTTTGCACAAGTTAGCTACAGCAGCGAACTCTTCCATTGGAAGAGGAATTCCGGACAACCTAGATGCCATAATGCATGACATCAAGGTGTACCATCCGTTAGGGCTTAGCTGTGATGGACATAGCTTGATTAGGTGGAAATAGCGCACTATCTCTGGATCCAGTGGGAACCTAAGTCCCCAGTTGAATAGCTCCGTAAAGAAGACTATTTCGTTCCTTTTACAATCCATCGGGGTCTCCGGATCGATGGGAATTCGGATTTTTACGTTTTCAGGGATCCCCCACTTAGTGCGAAACCGTCCCAAATCTCTAGTATGGATAAACGCATACTTGGTCTTTAACAGAGATAAAAGGTACTTGAACTCTACCTTATGAAAGCAGGGCCCTACTCTCCCTTCAAGGCTCTCCGGCAGATCCGGACGCCTCAGATACAAGTCCTCTTTGCCCTTCTTGGCAACAACTACAGCAGTTTCAGCTTGTCCGGAAGACTCGGACTCAAACCTAACCTCCTCAGTGGAGTCTTCCATCCTCTCCTCCATTACTGTTGGGGGAGCTTCTGCAGAAACAGCCCGGGGAGGGATGAAGCTTGGCACAGCTGATCCTCCGGACTGACGGCTCGTTGTATGTTTCTGAGTTCTCACCTCAGTTTGAGTTTCTGAGGTCGAGGTTTCCTTGGGAGGTAGTGGACTGCTAGCCTCCGGACCAACCGGCCTTTCCCGGAGAGTCCTAACAGTTGCCCCGGACCCTGACTCACTGGTATTTTTTGAAGAGAGTCCCTTAACCAATCTGCTTGGTCTTTTCATGATTAGTTTGTCTGGAGAATGATCGGAGTCGGACCCCATAGCAATGAAAGTGGTTTTCTTCCTGACACTTGTAACAGCGACCCCCGGTTCGACAGTGGGGATTGACTCTTGGACTGATGAGCCATATACGATGGGGGAAAGTGTTGATTGAAAGAGTTTTCTAGATCTCGTACCTTTCGAAGAAGATGAACCTCTATCAGATTCTTCGATTGAAGGGGCTGGTTTCTCGACAGGCGACGCTGGAAGCCCTGCTGCAAGTCTTTTCTCTTTTTCAACCCTTTGAGCTTTCTCCAATTCTGAGAGATTAAGCCACCCACCCTTGATTAGAGCTGTTCTTGCTGTGAACATAAAACAACTAAGGAAATCTTGACATTTTAGAGAGATGAAGCTTTGAGTAAAATGGCAGAGTGAAAGTAATAGTGAGACTGTGAAAGATGAATAGAATTTATAGTAAATGTAAAAAAGGGGTTTGATTCCTAGGAGAATCCGAAAAGTTGGGCAATGATTAAAAAACGGCGATGACGTCATCAAAAGCATTTAAAGAGGTAACTTGTTCGAGATAGTGGTACAACTTTCGAGGTGAGAAAACGGCTAAAAGAAACCAACCAAAGTGTGACACGTGTCCCACTAACTCTGACACAGAACCGTTTGGAATTCGAAACGATTGCCTTGTCCGGATCTGTCCTCAACTCTCTCCGAATTGGAAGACCACTTCCTTTATCGGACTGTTTTTCAGTTCTTTGACAAAGACACTTGTTCAAAAACCTAAAAAAGGGGCTCCTGATGAGTCCGAATTCGAAGTGCTCCCCGGAAGGGTAGTCCAAAGTAAATCTCCCCGGAAATTCGGACAGGACTTTTTGACCGGACAGATGATTTCGAACACTGAAAACTTAAGGCAGTTCGAACTATGACTAAAGTACTAAAAAACCTAAACACTATCTGACTAAGCTACCTGCACATCTGCTTAAAACTTATGGGTCTTTAAACTTGACCCGGGTCCATTAAACTTGACCCGAAAGCCCATAAGGGCCCAAATTTCACACTATAAATGCCCAACCACCAGCATTAACTATGGGTAAGAAAAATTAACTGCTGCCAGGCTGCTTAATTCTCTCTCCACCCTTGAAACACCCTGAAACACTTTGAAACACCTTTAAACACCACCATACCACTGTGAAATACCCCTACACCGCCTTAAAACTCCACTTGAAATTACCAGCCTACCCTCAGGCTACTTTTATCCACACCAAATATAAAGATCAATATACCCCTATTTGTATGTATATTGACTCTAACACAAAGTAAATTTCACTTATAGATTAATTATATAAATGCCTTTATATTTTTACCATTATTCGAATATTGTATGCTCATCACTTATAGATATTTTGGATACGAATATGTCCATATCCGAATCCGAAATCCGAAATCACTATCTGAATCCGAATTCGAATCCAAATTTTGTTAAACAATAATATCTGAATCTGTATCTGACGGGTATTATCCGGATACAGATAATATCCGAATCCGAATATCAAACTAAACTTTTTAACTAATTCGTTGGTTAGTCCATGTCTTTTATATGCACCTTAGAAGAAATTCATATTCTTATTTTAGATGTGGGATAATGCGAAGAAAAATATACTTATTTAGAATAGCCACCATGTCATTTATAGACAGCTTGGTAGCATTTTTTTAACATTTTAGATGTGGGATACTAAAAATATACTCCCTCTCTCCCAAAATACATGTCGTTTTAAGGTTATGCACGGGTTTTAAGGAAGGTCATAATTACACATCTTTTTCATAAAAAGTAGAAAAAAGAAAGAGCCTAATTGGTAGATGATTATAAATAATATTAAAATTTGCATTGGTAAATGAGAACGACATGTATTGTGGGACAAAAAATATTTCCTAGAACGACAAGTATTTTGGGAAGGAGGGAGTACTTGTTTAGAAAACCCACCATATGTTTTATAGACAGCTTGGTAGCATTCGTGCCCCTCGGTGGGCGAACGAGGTGTGTGGATGTTTTAGCCCCCAAGGGGGTAGCCGAGTTGGTTGAGTATGGCATTCTCCAGACCAAAGGTCATGAGTTCGAGTCCCTCTACATACGCTTTCTCGGCTGAGCCTGTCACCTTGTGTGGTTTACCTTCTGGCGTTGGTTTGCAGGCTATCGCGTCAGACTGAGGGTTTACCCTGTGCGCACTCATTGCACTCTGAGTAGCGGCTGCGGGTTCCCTCCGAAAAAAAAAAAAAAAAAAGACAGCTTGGTAGCAACTATTTTTCTAACTATAGATGTGGGATAAAATACAATTTTTAGAGAAGCAAGCCTCTATATTTATGGCCAACATTGCTAGTAATTTGTTTTTCTTTTTACAATGTGGAATAGTTAAAAAACCTGCTTATATATATAATTCAGATATTGGATATTTCGAATACGGATATGGCCATATCCATATCCGCTATTTTCAAATACGAATTTGGATACGAATATTATCCGTTTTCTTTCGAATACAGATCTGTTTTCTTCGAATGCAATATCGAATATTTCGGTCGGATATCGGATTTTTCGGATTATTTTGACAGCCCTATGTGTTAGTTTTCAAGACCAAATGATGAAATGGGGTTTGAGTCCCTAATTTGAGACTATATTTTGTTATCACTCATAATTTTATTTTTTATTGTTCTCACTTGTAATTTTCATTGTCACTCTTCAATTCTTATTATGTTTTCCTGTTGCGCATGATATACTCAAGAGAAAGAAAAAATTCCTTACAGACACTGAAATGCATGTTAAATTTGGTGAAAATGATTTGATGACAAACGGTAAGTACATTAGTGATCAGAAACCTTGGTATAAAATAATATTGCCTAAAAAAGTTAGAAGATTGTTTTGTTTAACGTTTCTAACTATAAGTCGAATTAGAGAAGCACATGCAGTCTCTTTCTTCGGGTATCGTTAATTGGAAAACAAAGGTTTCTGCCAATTCATTCTTTGATCAAACTCTTATGGATCCATGTCACCGATGTGTTGCACGCCCCACTCATGCATCGCACAATCTTGAATAACCGTCAATCTGGAAACTATAATTTTTTAAACGTTGTATTATGCTTCGTGGCTATCATTCATCATAAAAGCTACCTGAAAGAATCCATTCTTATAGAGAATTATGTGTTGCGTATGTACCCTAGTTACCAGACTATTCCCATTATCCACCCTCATAATTTGGGTTTAAAAACGGGCTAACAGATCATTCTTAATGAAATTGTAATTTAAACTGTGTTTAATTTAAACTGTTATTTTTAGTTGATAGTTAATTTTAGTCAATTGTTTAGAAAATAGAACTCCATCTGAGGAAGTCTTGCTCCTGGACGAGGCATATTAAACTATTATCAGAAATTTACAATATCCTCTTCAAGTTTGATATGTATTTTACTAAGTAATTTATCTTAATATTATCTAGAGTATGATAATTGCGACTTCAAATGTTCACGGGGTAAACGACCTCATCGCACAAAAGACATTACTAAATTCTTGCTTGGTACCCATATTACTATAATTTTCCTAGTCATAATAAGAGTATGTGAACTTAAAATACATGAAATAATTTTTTTATGCTCATCTTTTACACTTAAAAACTAACGACTCATCTCACCCTCTTTAGGTACAGGTTAGCTTGTCTCTAATCCTACCGTTTATAAAGTTATAAACCACAACTATCTCTCCCATTCATAGACGGTAAAATCATTAAGATATATTCATTAAAATATTTTTTTCTTACTGTAATTTAAACATTTAATGAAGCCCCCAACATATATCATTTTCGAATCACTTAATTTCTTTTCAAATCTATTTAATAATCAATGGATTGTTTTATGCGATTTCAACACCATCCAAAAACTCGAAAACTAAATTCTTGATTCAGAACTTTGGAATTCCTCTATAAATTAGTTTAATTTTTTTTTATCATTGTGAACTAAATGACTTTTGGGTTTCAGGTTTCTAATTTTCATGATCCAATAATCAACAAAGTAATCTAATATCTTTCAAAATCGAAAAGGTGGTAATCCACAATTGGTAGGAAACAATATATTCTTTAAATCTCCATGCATTATGGTTTTCAACAAAATCTGATCATACCACCATCACCTATCACTTGGAATTCTCTCATACGACCAAGAAAAGCTATTACGTTATTATTATATGTGCAGTCCCATCCTGACTACATTAGGATCATCACCACAAGATAAAACCTCCCAGTTGATAGCTCAGACATGCCAATCGTCTCTTCCAAACTCATATATCTACATATCTATTCACTTAATTGATAATAAATTAACAATAAAAAGATAGAGTTGCAAAATCTCAACCACACTTGTTTCTCGCCAAATCCCTCGTATCAAGTGACCCTTCAAATCAATCCTCTATTGTTGTTGTACTTAGTACCGATAAATTTTATTCAATAAAAATATTCTGGAAAATTATCTCAAGCTAAGGGATCAAAATTCCAAATTGTTCAACAACCGTATGAAATCCTGTATAATATGCAACAATATCGTTTTTTCAACAACACTCATGACACATTGTGTGTTACTCTCTATGAAGCTAAAAACATGTTTACCCACCATTTCTCAAATAGTTTTATAAAAATGCACTCCCAATTTTTCCTAAATAGAATGAATTTTCGTAACTACAAATCTATCATCCTCCGACAAAACTTCTATAGTACTACAAATCATTGATGAGGAAATTAATCGTGCATTTTCCGGTGTGAAAAAATAAATAGGCTCAAACCCCAATGTATACAAAGCTATTTAAAATTTATTGGTCTTTTATAGGCCCAAATTATGTGAAGGGATCCACAAGCTCTTCAATACACTTTATATAGACCTAACAGAAATAAAACTACCATAACCTTTATAAAAAAAATTGATTACCCTCCTTATGCTACTAAATATAGACTAATATATTGCGGTAATGTCATGTATAAAATAATATCTAAAATATTAGCTAATAGGATAAGACACTATCTTCTGAATCTTATTGATGATCACCCGTCAGTATTCTTCGGTTCATAGCTGAACTATCTTAGATAACATCATTTTCTTTCAAGAGTATTTTATATATTATCGCATATATCGCAAAGGACCAAGAACTCTTTAAAATATATTTTATTGAAGCGTTCGACAATATTTGTTAACCGCTCCTCGTTGATATTGTTTTCTCAATTGAATCCCCCATAGGATGATCTATTGGGTCATCGAGTTAATATCAACATTTTATTATACCGTAAACACAAACAATGTTTAAGACTTTGAAAACAAATGATGAGACTATTGGTTTTGGATTAGCTTTATTGTTTTTTTTGTTTTATGAATGATCAAGTTATAAGATGAGTGGTTTTGTTCCATGTTGTTTGGCAGAGTGCAATAAGTGTGCACAGGGTAAACCCTCAGTCTGTTTAAGACTGTGAAAACAAATGATGAGACTATTGGTTTTGGATTAGCTTTATTGTTTTTTTTTGTTTTATGAATGATCAAGTTATAAGATGAGTGGTTTTGTTCCATGTTGTTTGACAGAGTGCAATGAGTGCGCACAGGGTAAACCCTCAGTATGACGCGATAGCCTGCAAACCAACGCCAGAAGTTAAACCACACAAGGTGACAGGCTCAGCCGAGAAATTGTATGTAGAGAGACTCGAACTCATGACCTTTGGTCACAAGCATACCATACTCAACCAACTCGGCTACCCCTCGGGTACAGTTTGAACATTCATATTACTTGTACGAGTGGAGATCTAATTATGATTTTAGAAAAATTAGCCTAATTTCTTTGTCATTTATAATTTTCTTTGTATTAATAATATATACTAACGCATTCAAATATTATAAAAAGGAAGTTTTTTACCATGAAAAAATAAATAAAAAATTAAATAAGATCCAAAATAAATTCTAGGACCACTTTTGTATTTGTTGAATGTAAGAAACAAAAAGCTCCTATCTATATAGTTGTTTGTTAGATATGTTAAATTTGCTACTCCATTTATCTTATAATACATGTCTTTTCAAGTATTAAGAAGTATCATAATTGTCTTCCGATTTTATAAACGAATTAAAATAAACAAATCTATTTAATAAAAAATAAAAACTCATATTGAGTACTGCACTAACAATTAACAAACTAGAACGATAGATATTTTGAAAAAAGAATAATTTTTTAATTAATTAGAATTTTCCAATCAGTCATATGTCGTGTTCTGAAGCTGATGTAAGTGTGATGGGAACCTTTTCTTTTTCACCACCAAGTCAGCAAACGACTAAGCAAACGATTAATTTGTATACAAAACATATTATGCGATGTGCTAGTATTGCTTACTGAATCATACCTCACGATTCACGTGCTACTTTTGATAAAAGAAAATAAAAAAACAACGATTTTAAAACCAAGATAAGGTTGTATTAATATATGCCAAGTGAGGGATAGAGGCAAGTAGTGTCACTTTTTTTCTGAAACAACGTAAGATTTTTAACTTTAAACCGGATAGAGTAAAAGAGGTAGTGAGTATTTAGATTATGAAAAGCCACGACGAAGACGAAGTAAGTGATCAATCTTTAATCCTTGCGAGAAACTTGGAATAGAAAAATAAATTTCATATGTTGAGGTTCTCCTCATGCCATTACCGGGAAACATTAGGATTTTACGGTTGATATTAGAATTTTCTATGTTCATAAAATAAAGTTGTTTTTCATTTAACAAAATAAATTACCTAAAAAATAATAAATATCGTATTTTATATGGAGTGGCGTAGACAGGATTTGATCCTTATGGTATTTTGGCATGCCCTCTCCAGTTTATTATTAGCTATAATCTGAAATAATAAGACAAATTCAAGTTATCTAATAAAATACAAAATTAGCTGGGTACACTTCAATATATAGGACAATCTAAGGAGAGATTGTAAAAGTATCTTGAATTAGAATGTCTCGTCACATGTGCATTCATAGTATCCAAGTCTTTTGTTACAAGCCAAATTATTTAAATGTAATCAAACTATAGTTTAATGATCCGACAAATAACAATATAGATAGTATCATAGATATTTATAGTGTGAATATCATTCAGATTGTTGTGGATTTAGATGGATTATCCTTTTAGTCTGTCACTTTAGTTATTGTCCTTCAAAACCCAATAAAATTATTGTCTCATGCGGATGTAAGAACATCATATTATAGCAATTTAACACTTAGTATATGGTTTCTTTAACAAACAGAAAGTTAGCGTTTTTCAAAAACATTTAGTAAATTCCAAAGCCAGCCTCTATTCAATTAAGTATGTTTCGTTCACTTAACATAAATAGAAACTCAACTCTTTAGATTTATATATCAATATATTTTATTCCAACATAATTCATCCGTTATGTCTCTAAATTGCTTCAACTGCAACTTAGGTTGTGATTTTTTTCTTCAAAAGATTGTGATATAAGCAATTTGTATTTGTGGAGATATTAATAACCATCTCAACATCTCAAATTTTCCACCCTAAAGAAAATCATGATTAATAAGCTTATTTTCTTCTTTATACTCCTCATATCATTATATACACGATTTATGTTTTAAAATTACTAAAAAACTATTAATATCACATAAAATCTAAGGTTGTTTTTAGACAAAAAATACAAAAGATATGTTATCAAACACATATAACTTCTCTCTTTTACTTTTAAAAACGGACACGTCATAAAATAATTTTACTTTTAAACATGAAAAAGTCATAAAATAATATCAATAGTTTCGAAATTCAAATATATAAAACATGAAATATATTAAACCTCTTTCTGTCAAAATTAATGTGTGACATAACAGAGCAGCTGAGGTTTGAACCTCGGACCTCTGGGTTCCTACCTCAACTTATACCGTTGGGATCGAGATTATCTTGGTTTTTTAGTACACTTATTAATAATATATAAAAAAAATAGTGGGTTGCCCGTGGACCTAGCTCCGCCAATGCTTATATGTTAGTATTTAGCTAATAAATCAGAGGGAAAATGAAGAAAATAACAATCTATATTTTTAGAATATTTTTTATTCAATTTTTGGGATATTTTCTTTTTGCAAAGATAGTACCTTCGATATAGCTAGTTACGTATTTTGTTGTACAAAAGGAATATTTTAATTTTTTTACGAATTCTTAATTAAATATATAATATAATGTCACGTATTTCTTTTCGAATTTTGTTAAGAATTCTTAACTAAATATATCATATAATGTCACATATTTGTTTTTGGTTTTTATCTGTGTTTAGGTTTTGTGTTTGTTTGGACCTTGATTTTAATTTTAATATTGCGTTTTGAAGGGCAATGACATTCGTTTCATTCGAGGAAAACTAGATGTTTTAACCTCAAGTTATTGTATTTTGCATACGACTTTTTAGAATGGTTGGGTAAAATTCATCTCTAGTCGCTTTTTTTGTTGATTCAGTTTTTTTTTCAACGAAAATTCCTTTCATTTTTTCCTTTTTTCGCTTTGTTCTATCAATATTTTTCAAACTGAGCGGGCGATTATGAGAAATATAAATCGATCATTAATGAATGAGTCAACCGTTGTTCGTGAGATGAAATGAATTAGATTTCTAGAGTTCGTCGACGTATATTGGGGGAACAAAATGTATGTGGATGTCGATGTGCTTTGTTTGTGCGTGAAAAACGAAGTTTGAGTCCATAGAAAAAATACCCATATTGTCGTGTACAATGACTCATTACTTGAACGATTGGAGACCATGGTAAATAAAGGTGAAATTTACGCAGATTCTATTTGAGCCATATTAGTTCAAATGATATATTGGCTAAGGATCTGTAGAATGACTCATTACTTGAATGAGCAAGATATGTTTTCTTCTTGGAGGAGAGGGAGATCAGTGAACACGCAACAGTATAAAAAATCCTTCAACTGAACGACGGTCATCAATAAAATTCACCCAGTCAGCAGCAGAGAAACCATAGAGTGTTCGTTGAGAATATGGTTGGAAATGGATTCCAATGCTCTTCGTTCTAAATAAGAACTGTAGTACATAATTTTGTGTATTTATGAACTATTCTAACTTGTTGATAGCAAAGACGATATTATACCTTATGTTCAACAAGTACTGAAATTATACTAACGGATTGTGGTATATTTAATGGTCTTGAAGAGGATCATCGTCATTAAGAGATAAAGATTGCTCACCTGTCGTTGGAGTAACACAAACTTTGGGGTTGTTCCTATGAATTGACTCATGTAAGTTGTGAACATATTGTGTTTATGTAATATAAATCCATGTACTATATCCTTTTTCTAAGAACTTGTGGAGGTTTCCCATGTCCTTCAAAGAGGAAATAACATTAAGACCCCTCACGAACCTTTAAGATCTTTTGACTTGTTCCGAATGAAGATAATGTCATCCACGTAGATTAGAATGATTAGGGTGATCCATCTGATGATAAAGAGGAACATAGAATTGTAAGATTTAGATTTTTGAAAACCCCAATTGAGTAGGATATCCTTGAGTTTAGAAAACCATTTGAGTAATATATCTCTGGGATTTGTGCAACATGCATATATATTGTGGCTTCAGGGTTATTCAAAACCTTATGGTTGTGACATGTAGACAATTCCTGTAAGTAATCAGATAGGAAAGTACTGTTCATGTCCGACTGCGTATACTCGAGTTCTTAGACACAAAAATGCTTAAGAATGTCCAACATTATACAGGCTTTGATGACTGGGTTCGAAGTCTCATCAAAATCAATTCCTAGAGACTAATGGAACATTTTGGCAACTAACGTTTCCTTGTATCTTGGTAAGGAGCCATAAGCTTCATATTCTAGTCTATTAACCCATTTTTCCCTATAACATTCATATTAGGGAGCCAATGAATCAATGACCAAATTTTATTAGATTTGGTTGGGGAGGAATAAATGTAATATACCTTTTTGGATAACATGTTTGGGTAGTACATGGACTATGTGGTGTTTGAGAGTATATCATCTTTGGGTGAGAAATACTAAATTTGGTGATTTGGAATGAACTGTTTGTGGAATATAAACAAAGTGACACTTACAGACTAAGGACTGATGATTTGAGTTTGACAGATTTGTGGTGTTTTGTGCAGAGTTGGCTTGGACATATGAACTAGAGCGAAGAGGATCATTTTGTGGGACCACAAGGCACATGTAATGGCACTCTTTTAGTAAAAACAGAGACAATAGGAACGTATTGCATTGCATTGGTTGTAGAATAAGTAACACCGGGAAACTTAAAAAATATAGTGAACTAATTTGAATAAGACAAACGAACTAATGACTCATGCTTTATTGTCTTCAAAATATTCACCAGTACATGGGAATTCATCCTCATCGAAGACAACATGTGTAAATATTAAGATTTTTCCACTATGGGTAACGCGTTTATACCTTTGTTTCTATGGTAAAGTACAATGAGAACACATACTTGAGCCAGTGAAAACTAAACTTTCAACTTTGGTAGGGTCTAATACAAGTATAACAAGTAGAGCCAAACACTTTAAGGATAAACTATTTGGGTGACCTATGGTAGAACAACTCATAAGTTGTCGTCTTGTCTACGATAAGGGTAGGTAGTCTATTTATGAGGTATGTGGTTGTGCGGAAGGCATCAAACCAGTAGGAAAAGGGTATTTGAGATTGAGCAAAAACAGTTAGGCGAGTCTCAACAATATGCTTAGGATTCCAGTTTTTCCTGCTATTTTTGGGAGAGGGGTGTGGACATGATATTATTAAATCAATATAACAACTTTTAATCAAGGGTAAAAAACTTTTTATTCTCCACCTCTTTTAGTTTGTAAGACTTTAATATGTCTTTCAAATTGGGTTTCAACCATGTTTTTTATTTCTAGAAAGATAAATAAGGTATCACTTTTTTGTGTAAGAGAATATACCCAAGAGAACCTACTAAATTTATCTATGAATAAATTATAGTATTCAAACCATATATGGTATGTGTAGGAGTTGGTCCTTATAAATTATAATGGACAATATCCAAAATATTTAATGCATGAGAATTATAAGTAGGAAAGGGTAACTTATGGCAATTTCTCAACTGATAAAACTCACTAAAAGAAATTTATTAATTATTAAATGAGATATTACATAAATAAAAAACCTTAGACTCTTTCTAGAAACAGTAGAATATGGATATTAATTATTAACAATAGGATACAGATGACTCAATCTAAGGTCCTTTTTTTAAGTAACGAAAACATAGAAGTGGAACATAGTAATAACTTACAACTAAGATCCCTAGGACACTCATCTAATAAGTGGTTGATGCAATATAGACTCTTTCTGGCCTTCTTTATTAGAAGAACCTTTCTTGTTGTCAAATTCTTCACAAAATACACAACTTTAAAAGACTCAACAAAAATATGATTTTGAGAGGTAAGCTTACAAATAGAAAGTAAGTTCTTAAATTCTTTGGGAACATTAAGTATGTTGTTTAGGTTAACTGGTTTATTTACACAAGTAAAAATCTTAAAGTTATCAATATGTTTCATCAATAATGTTTAACTATTTCCAACATTGATAAAAACGTTACCATCATAATCCATTAACATACTCAATAGACTAGGGTTGTAGGTCACATTCTCAGTGGCTCTTGAGTCACTTCCATACCATGCATTATCATTATTTCAGTCTTAAGACATAATATAAGCATCATGATATGAATTTTGTTAGTGTTCCTCTTCAGATAAGGGTTATAAGTTAGGTGGATCGTCTCTAAGGTAGCCTGTGAGAGCATGATTACCACACTTGCTACACAATTGGCAGGTTAGCGTGCTTATTGAGTATATTCATCCTATATACTTTCTGTAAGTGTTGCCTACTTTTCCTCAAGTTCATTATGAATCTTCCTCTACAGGCACGACTTTTTCCTCTACAGTAGTTGTCATGTCTCCTTGAACTTTGACTATTATTTTCTTGTTTATTGCTACTTTTATTGTTGGAGGTGTTTGTAGTAACTCCATTTCGTCTAGCCATAGAACTTTATATACTTGAGAATTTCTGTAATCCTCTCTCAAAAGTTAGGATAGTTGTTTGGAGATATATCAAAGCAACAACATCTTTGTTAACTAGGGTCACGACTATACGAGTATAGTTTAAGTCTAGACCAACTAGTACTCGTGAAACTACGTCATCAATGGTGACTGGACAACCAACAAAGACTAGAGATAGTATTATAGAAGTGTAGTTTAAGATAAATTTTTAGTTCTGAAACGATTTTAATGGAAAAAAAAGGGAAATTTTATTTAAAAATAATACTATACATCCTATTTCGCTAAAAGATCCTAATCTCCCTCCCCTACTACCACTTGGGAAAATTTAATAGATTTTTTAAAGCGTTGATGTCCATGTCGGTCAGAAAAATAAAATCCACTATGCTTCTCGAATTGACCTAAAAATGCGCTTGTTAGTTTTCTTAAAACCTTCGTTCATTACTTTCCCTCATGTTTTGAAATAACTTCCTAAAGACGAGACCAAACGTACCAAATTTTATTTCTTTTATTTTAGAGTTGTACTTTTTTTGCACTAGCCCCTAGTAATGTTTAGCACATACTTTCCCTAAGTAAAATTGCACTCGATAACTTGTGATGATAACCTATTGTATAATATCTTACATCTCAGTCATAATGAATAATAGTAACATGTTCATTTTTATCATTGTAGTCAACATAAGAACATGTAGAAAGTTTGGTGAGTTTTATGACTACAGGAGTGTATTTTTGTTGCATACAGATAAATAGAACTTGTTTATTCACCTGTTCTTGGTCATTGGCTTGTCGATGATACGGGGTATAAAATTGATATTTGGTACCGTATTTTTTTAAAAAAACTTTCGTTACTCAATTTGTATGTAAGATATATCACGTTTTAAGAGCGATATAATACCTTCCTCATTGATAAATATAAATTTATTCAATTTTAGAAGATCTTTCTCTACATCCATTCAGACAATTTATTTTCTATACAAACTGTTTTACGTATGTTTGTAGTATCTCGTCCTTAGTTTGGTACATAGTCATACTGTAACCAACCCTCAATTTATCAAGATTTGTTGTTGACGAAATGCCACGTAAAAAATCTTAAAAAATCATTGAAGTTGTTAATCGATCATGATGAGAGATTATTAAATTAGGGAAAAATATTTGTCGAAACCCTCATAAAATATCTCTTCACAATAAGGTGATGCCTATATTATAATCAATCATGGTGTTGTAAAATTACTCCGTATCAGAATCAAAAAAATTCATCTCGAGTATTTATTTATCTAATATGGATCAATATTACATGGAAACTATATTCCAATCTTTTTTTTAAAGACACTCGATATTTTCCTAAGATGCACTCTTCTATTTTATACTTTTTATGGACTTCCGCTTTTTATGCCACTTCTAATATTTATTTATGTTGCATACGACCCCACTAAAGATATTGTTGGTATTAGATCATTTTTCAGATATATTATATTCTATGTTTGTTATTGAAATGCTCGAGCCTTAAAATTGTAGGTGTGTTGTTAATGTGTGGTCGAGAATACATCACTTAGGTTGATTATTTTGGATGAAATTTATATAATCTCCAATAAAAAAACATCATATAAATCTTGTGAAGAGGGTAAAAGTTTAGCTACTAAAATTCATCATTCTAAAAATATTATTTGTAAAAAAACCTATAGTAAAAACTCTCAAACTTACATTATCTACCGAACATGGTTTTATGATGATTTTTTCTGTTATCAATATTTTAAAATATTATTTATCTACGAGCTCATATTTTAACTAATAAGAGTTTTTTGCACTATCTAATATTTTTTTATCAAATAACTTGTAGTTTTGATAAAAATAATTGGTGTTCTAATATAAATAAAATGATTTATTGGATACGAATAGAATATAATAACTTAGAAATACATATTATATAAATTTTATAAATTAATAAGCAATTAAAATATTTTTATATTTTTCTTATCCATTTTTTTAAACAATACAAACAATTAGATTGGAGCAACCATCATCTACAACTGGTAGCACATTATGAGTTACGTAACCATAGAAGTTGTCTATCAGTAAATGGTTATGTCCCATCCAGAGTTAGAACTTCGATGAAACCAAATTAAAAGTTTAAAGAAGAAAAAAGAATACAAATATGCTGAATATTGAATATTTATGTTACACTCAATTTAATAATCAATAATGTTACAATGGTGTGCACTATATATATATATATATATATATATATATATATATATATATATATATATATATATATATATATATATATATATATATATATATAAAATAAGATGTAGGTAGTGATTGTACACGTTTGTTATATGGAATATTCGTATTGTTTGTTATATAGTCTTATCCATAAATCTGTATTATCGAGTTAAATTAATAACATTGTAACTTGGGCTTATCAAATCTCAAATTGGGATGAACACTATCATAGACCAAAGCTAACATTAGTAATTACTTGAGCCCAAGATTCTTGTAAAATCTGAATCACTCAGTTGTAGGTTAAGTTATAGTTCAAACATATTTTGTCGTCTCTAATATTGGAAGACCAATTTCCTTCTCTTGGAATTGTCTCGCTTTTATTTTTCTTTTTCACATTCTAAAATTTAATTTCATGATTTTCATTATTTACTCTATCACCCTCATCAAACTGAGCGGAAGAATTCCAAGTCCAAGTTTGTTTCATAAAAATCAGAATAGAGATTTAGACAGAGCTTTGGTGAAAGAATCAGTTGTATGTTCAATTATTGGTATGAAGTATATTTCCCAGGCACGCCGGAGAACCTGATCATGAATGAAGTGAATATCAATCTTGATATGCTTCGTTCATGTGTGAAAATATCGATTTGAAGTCAGGGAAGAAACTTTAATATTGTCACACCAAAAAACTATAGGTTCAGCCAATGGAACTTGAAGATCTTGACGAACTTACTTAAACCATATGAGTTCATATAATAGATTGGTGAAAGCCCTATACTCTGACTATGTGTCGAGGTGAGCTACGACTTGCTGATATTTAGAAGACCATGAGACTAATGATGCGCGAAAGAAGACGTAATATCCACCGATAAAATGCGTGTCATAAACTAAACTCGCCCAGTCAGCATCAAAGAATCCGGTCAAAATTAGTTAAGTATAAGGTTTGTGATGAATCTCAAATCTCTTGGTACTAGATAAGTAACGCCAAGAACATTTTGGCACTTCGTACATGTAAATTGGTATGAGCTTTTAGAAACTGTGATTATTGATTTACTGCAAAAGAATGTTTGTTCTTGTATTCAACAAGTATTGAAAAAAACATAATAAGGTATGGTATACTGTAGTATCAGGAAAAATATCTTCATCTTGGATATACAAGAACTTCCTAGCAAACATAGGATTAGCATATGGTATGGAACAACTCATTCTAGTGGTTTCAAGTAAGATGTTTACATATATTCATTATGTAATGTACATACCTTTACTATTTTTAGTAACCTCGATTCCTAAGAACATATGAAGTTTAACCAAGTCCTTTACAGAGAATATGTCATTTAGTATGTTGAAAAACTATTGTATATCTTTAGCCTTGTTTCGAGTCACAATGATTTCATCCCAATAGATGGGAATAATTAGAGTAACATATGTTTTAATTTAAAAGAACATAGAGTTGTCAGCTTTAATAAAACTCCCCTTAGTTTAGAGAGCCAAGCTCGTGGAGATTTCTTAAGTTCACAAAGGGCTTTATGTAGCCTTCAAACATGATGAGATTCCATGGGATCCTCAAAGCTTGGGGATTAGATATATAAAAACCTGCTGTAAATCTCCATTAAGAAAGCATTGTTTATGTCTAACTCATGTATGTCCTAGTTTTTTGTAACAACAGTGCTCAAACAAGTCTGATGTTAGATAACTTGATCACATGACTAAAAAGTCTCCCCAAAATCAATTCAAGAGGACTAGTGAGAGCCTTTGGCAACTAACCTTACCTTATACCTTTGTAAAGAGCCATCATCTCCACACTTTAGCTTATAAACCCACTTATTGACTACAATATTCATGTTTGGATGTCATGGAGTTAAAGATCAAGTAGATTTGGATTAAAAATATTGAATTTCATTCTATATTATTGTATTTCAGATAGGAGTATACATATCTTGTTTAAAGGTTGTTGTCTCCTTAGATAATTCCAAAATTGTTTCAATCAAAGCACTATATATGTGTTAAGGTTTTGAGATACCAGCCTTGGTCGTGGTACTCATACGATTTTTATTTGTAATAGGAGTCACGACACTTTTGTCATGAGGTAAGATATGAATAAAATGAGAAGATTTCTTATAGATAGAATTATTAGGCAAGGCATGATCAATGTGAAGTATAAGATTATAACATGTGGCTTGTGTCAAAAGTAACATATTTAATGGCTTAGAATGATATTATCTTAGAATGATGTCTGAGTTGGATTGTAATGTTGAGGACTTGTGAGTTGTGTTTGAAAAATCTGGATTATATTATGTAGGATTTGGTGGAGTGGTAGATTTTGCTGAAGTGCGATGCTCATTTAAAAACACAAGGTACAAATAAGATGCCTCTCTTAGTTGAAGCAAGATTTGTAGATCTGCACTGCGTTGTATTAGTTGTAGAATGATTGAAACTACGAATCTTAGAAAAGTTATTAAATAATTTTGAGTGAGATATATAGACTAAAGGTCATGTTTAGTTGTGTTCAAAAATCTGCCACCACAAGGGAACTCTTCTTATTAAAGACAACATATCTTGATATAATGAGTTTTGATGTATGGGTAACACATTTATAAACGTTGTATGTGGATGAATACCCCAAGAACACACATTTGAGAGAGTGAAAACTTTGTTTATAATTCTTATAGGTTCTAATATAAGGGTAATATGTTGATCCAAAGACTTTAAAGATAGAATAGTAAGTTTTTACATGGTATATTAGCTCATAAGGTGACTAGTATTCTAAGATAAGTGTGGGTGATGAGATAGGTAGCAGTATTGAAGGCATCTGACCAATATGAGAAAAACCGTTGAGATTAATCTAAGATGGTAAGTCTAGTATCAACACTCAATCCCATAACTCTTAGTAAAATATAGAATGGCTTTATATTCTCCTCTTCCATCAGTTTTCAAAAATATAATTTGCCTCTCAATTTTATTTTTCAGCTAGATTTATGAACTCTAAAGAAACAGATGGAGCTTCATTCTCTTGTTTAAGAAGATACACTTAAGAGAACTTGCGATAATCATCTAGGAAAATAATATAATAGTTGAATTCATTCTAGTTTAAATAGGGATTGGTCCATATAAATCAGAGCAAAAAAGGTCTAAAACATTTGAGGAATGTGAATTTGATGCAGGAAAATGTAATTTGTGAGATTTCTCTAGTTGACAAAAATCACATAAGGAAATATGTTTTTTATTAAAGGAAATATTACATGAATTCAGAAATTTAGAAAACATATTAAGAGAATGATGGACGAGTCTAAGGTGCCGCGTTTAAGGTAAAGTAAACCTAAAGTTAGTACTTAGAGCTAATTTATAACTTAAAGTTTTTGGAGACTCATCCACATCATTGTCAATGCAGTACAAACCCTTTTTAGCCTTCCTCGTTTGAAAGAACCTTTCTTGTTTCTCAATCCTTCACAAAACACGTATCTTCAAGGAACTCAATATTTACTTGATTTTGGGTAAGTTTAAAGATATAAAATATATTCTTTAAACCAATAGGAAAATAAAGAACATTGCTTAGGCTCAGTGGCTTATTAACACAAGTAAGAATCATACAATTGGAAACATGTTTAATCAAGAATTTATGTCCATTACCAACTTGAACATAAACAGTACATGAGTAGTCTATCATCTGGCATATGAGACCATGAGTGTGAAATACATGATGCGTTACACCGGAGTGTACATACCATCCATTCTTATTGCTTGAATCTTGTGTCACAAGATTGGCATCTAGATCTGAGTTGTGTTGCTGATTTTCTGGAGGTAATTGGCCAAAAGCATTAGTATCGTCACATACGGAGCAGCATGGTCATGCTTGTCTTACAACTGGCAAGTTGGCCTGTTTGGAGAATTTCTGCCACATCTACCACTATAAGTGGTGTGGATTATTTTCAAATGAGGGTATATTTTTCTAGAGTTTTGTGATGTTTCAAGGGTATTTAATGTGCCCACATAATTCTGCCTGTCATCCCCACTAGTAAAGGTCATAAAAGCTTCATTAGTACACCATTTAACCAGCTTTAGATCCATATTTCCCTCATTGGCTTGCCACATAATATGCTTATCCGCTTTATCCCTTACAGTCCAAAGCCTCCTCCAAATATAAGAGCTGTTGGCTTGGATAGGGTCTGTAAGAGGGTGATTATTACTGAAATAGATAGCTTTCATTACCCTTGACCAGAGAGAATTTTGACACCTCAATTGAAACCAAAGCTTGTAAGAAAAGACCACCGCCATTTCATCAATATTTCTCACATTGAGCCCACCATTTTTAAAAGGTTTACACACTTTTCTTCCAATTGCACCAACTTATAGTAGCCTTATCAGATTTAAAACCCCATAAAAATTTGTTGTATAAAGTCTCAAGCCTTCTGATAACAATATTAGGAATAGTTGTATGTAGTATAGTGAACATAGGATAGGAATTTAAGACCGATTGAATTAGGATCAACCTACCACCAAATGACAGTGTAGTGTGTTCCCAATCCCTAATCTTATTTCTAGTTTTCGAAATAAGATTATCAAAGTTACTGATCAGTTTTTTGTTGTTGATTACAGAGCCCAAGTACCTGAATGGAGGGTGGCAATCCTTATAACCCAACAGCCTTTCCAATCTTCTTATGTTCTGAGGTGAGGTGTTTCTAGTGAATATCACTTTAAATTTACTCTTGTTAATAATCTGACCCGAAATTTCCTCATAGTGGCTAATAACTTCCTTTACTTTGTTAACAGAAGAATTGGAGCCATTGCACATGATAAGCATGTCATCTGCAAAGCTTAAACAAGGTACCTCAACACCACCTCTTATCTTAAATCTCACAGTCTGATCATGAGTAGATAGGAAATTCAGACTCCTTATTAGATATTCGTGAGCTAGGATAAACAGGGTAGGAGACAGTGGATCCCCTGTCTCAGCCCTTAGTTGGACCTAAAATAGCCCTTCATAGCCCCATTGATTAGGATAGAAAATGGAAATTTTCATTGTTTTTTCAATGATTCTCATGAACTCCAAACTAAACCCAAAGGCCTTCATCACACTTAAGAGAAAAGTGTAATCAAGCCTATCAAAAGCCTTATCCATGTCAATCTGTAGCATAATAGTCCCACCTTTTACCTTAGTAGATTGGCCACCACAAAATTCCTGAGCCAACATAATATTTTCGTGAATGCATCTTCATTTAGTAAAGGCCTCTTGCACATTAGATATAAGATTAGGAAGAATACCAGACAACCTTCTATTTATTAGCTTAGATAGAATTCTGCTTAAACAAGTAGTCAAGCTGAGGGGATTGAAATCTTTCCACTCTTTAGGAGATTCACTTTTAGGGATCAGACATAATAAAGTAGAGTAGATGCCTATATGAAAATCACCTTCCCTGAAAAAGTTCCTCAAAGCCTCACAAAGTTCATCTTTAATGATTGACCAGCAGACTTTATAGAATTGGCCATTACACCCATCTGATCCTGCTGCAGCATTAGGGAACAAATCCTTGATAACATCATTAAATTTCCTCCTCAGTAGGAATTCTCATAAGACTTTCATTATCATTATCAGAAACTCTCTTAGGTATATAGTCACCCAAGATATTAGAACACCAAGGGTTAGGGAAATCACAAATAAGGTTCTTATAATAGTTCACAACAGAGTCACAAATAGAGATAAGGTCTTCATCCCAATCTATCCCATTCCAAATTCTAGTGATTTGGGATCTCTCCTGCTTTTTTTTAACAAAGTTATTGAAAAATAAAGGGTAACTTTCACCATCCATAGTCTATTTGATGTTAGCTTTTTTAATCCAGTAGGCTTCCTCCCTTTCAAGTAGAACCAGATGCTTACTTTTAGCAATCTCAAGCTGAATTTTATTTTGCGCAGAGTTAGAGCTGATCAAATTAACCTCCAACTTAGAAATCTCCTCTTCAACCTGCTTTAAAGACTCAAACACAATACCACAAACAGTTCTATTCCAGACTTTAAGACAAGCTTTTAAGTGCTTAAGCTTAAACCAGAATCTTTTAATAGGAGACCCATAAACATCCTTATCCCAACAGCCTTGAACAAAGCTGGAAAAATCTTTGTGGAGACACCACATGTCTAGAAATTTGAAAGAAGATAGCTTTTTATTTGATGAAGAATAGATATAGACCAATAAGGGAGAATGATCTGAACAGGTCCTAGGGAGATGATGAACATTAGTAATGCCAAATTGAATCAACCACTTCCCATTGAAAAAAACCCGATCTAACCTCCTCCACTGCCTATTATTTGTCCAAGTATACATGTTACCTATAAAACCAGCATCTATTAGAGAGCAATCATGTATGAAATCAATAAAGTCGTCCATACTAGCAGAAACATTGGTAGAACAGTTGAGCTACTCATTAGGGAAAGCAATCTTATTAGAATCAGTAATGACCCTTAGCTTATCCCACAATAGCTTTCTGAAACTAACAAGTACATTTTGCATAGACCACAGTGACAAAGAACTTATTAGAACCCAGCTATGCTTGACTCTGCGATGAAGAAGCTGCTCTTCATTGACAAGGATGCCCACATCATACAAGACATTCCTCACCACCCAAATTTTATTATTAGTATTACTGGAAAATCCTTAAAATCCTAGCTTCCCAGAAATAACTTCAAGCTTAGACACAGACACCATAGGCTCTTGCAGAGCAACAAACTATAAATTCTTTGATCTTTTTAAAGCTTTGATTCTAGATTAAGTCAACTTATTCCCAATCCCACAGACATTCCAGTTAAGGATGTCAATCATCTGGAATGTTTAGTATTTTTTACAACACTTTTATATTGCACACACTTTGGGAGACTCGGTCCATTGGAGTTAGAAATTTTAGGTTTTTTACTTTCTTTAGATCGGTCCTCTTTCCACCTAGTGGATTCACAGTTTGTTTGTTGACAGGAGATGATGGCATGATCCCAGTTGTTTGTTTAGTAGGAGAAGATTGAGGCACAAAAAAGAAACATAATCATCATTACTTCTAATACCCAATTGAAGTATGTGAATCGCTTCAATCATCTCAATACCAACCACTGCCAAAGGTACCAAATCTTTATTTAAATCTTCTCTGCTTTCCACAATAGATTCCACACTTTCCTCGTTGTTGTTGTTAATAATTATTGAATTCACTTTCTTTTCTGAATTCACAATTTGAAATGTAGGGACAAGAGAATCAAACTTCTTTATGGAGGATTTAGCCTGCAAAGCAGGTTTTCTTTGGAGATTCTTTTTTCAATCCTTGCTAGCATGCCCCAAATGATAGAAAATACTGCAGTATTGAGGTCTTTTACTGTAAACTACTCTTTGCCAGAACACATGAGTCCCAAACGTAATCTTTATTTGTTTAGGGAGGACCTTAGAAACATCAAGGATAACCCAAACCCTGCAATAGTTTTGCCTCACCTTGTTTCTTTTAGGGGCCCAGATATTCAAAGGAGTCCCAAATGTCTTAGCCACCTCTAGCATAGTAGAATCATTGTATAAACACTCAGGAAGCATAGGAAGATCGGTAAAGACAGGAGTTGAAGGGTTCTCCATGTTAGGATCAAAACTAGGAGTCCATTCAAACAACCTCATGCTTGTTGTAGAATCAAAGCTTGGATCAGGAGATCGGTGAAACGACGAGGTGCATTCCCCTTCCTCCATTAGATCCAATGGATGGAAGTAGGGTTCTCCTGTTTCTTACGTCCTTCTTACCGTTTGTTGTAGAATCAAAGCTTGGATTGTCTCTGATTCGAAGTTGAGCAAGATCCACATTCAAGGCAGGAAAATGATTATCAAGATCAGAAGATCGGTGAAACGACGAGGTGCATTCCCCTTCCTCCATTAGACCCAATGGATGGAAGTAGGGAAAGAATTAGGCATTAGGCTAGGAACAATTCTTGTAGAGAATCTTGAACTTTTATAACTGATTCAAAAACCTCCCAAAGTCTACCGACTTAATTTTTTTTTTAATATAACATTCCAATAAAAATTATAGCATTCAAAGATATTTAAATTTATCCAAAATTCTAATAAAAATCTAACGGTTCTCATCGTGGCCTTTGGTGTTTTTTTTAATGTTTCTAAAACTATTAATTTGATAACTCGAAGGGGGCTCTGGTTCTAGACCATGTTGAAGATATACTAAACAAACTAACAAACTTCTGTTACGTTTCTAAAACTATTAATTTGATAACTTGAAGGGGGCTCTGGTTCCCGACCATGTTGAAGATATACTAAACAAACTAACAAACTTCTGCTACGAACAAAAGGTATCTGAATTCACATGGATGCAAATATGGACGTGTTTTTTTTTTATTTAGCTTTTGTTTTGTGACAACATTTAAAAGAAAAAGGCATCATAAAGCTATAATGCCAGCTCGTGTAAAAAGCTTACGCGTTCAATGAACATCTTAATCAAATCACCTTTACATGTGAAATTTAATAAAACGAATTCTCTAGGTTTTTCTAATAGAGGAATATTTATAAAAATATTGAATTATAACTTTAAAAAAAATAAAAAATAACAGTGCTTATTAGTTTCGAGTTCTCGGATACTAACGACACAAGCTTTGAAACTTTACTCGTTGATGTTATAATACGGAAATAAACATAAAATCATAGTTGTAAAATTTAGATATTTTCATCAGCAGGTAGAGAAATTCGTGCAATAAATGTATTTTTCTAATTTTATTATATAATTAATTCTGAAAATTCATGTTTGCATGACAAATATAATATTATTTTACAATATAGGCGAAAAATATTATTTAGCAACAGGCAAAGCAAATTAGATATCCTAACTTCCGTGTCTTTGGTCTTTTGGGATTATTATTCGATAAAATATATATATATATATAATACAAATCCAAGTTAGAAGCAATATAAATTCAAGTGGCAGTGTCTATACTCATCCTATTATAAAATATTTATTTATTATTTTTGTGGCTATAGTGACGTGAGCAACAAAAATCTTTGCGTTGTTTATGAGAGAACTCAGGTGAGGGCTAAATACCCAATAAGGAGATCTATGAATCACGTTATCTTTGTAACAAATAGTTATTAAATTCTTTCTATCTGAGATTATTTATGTAACCTCCATGTTTAATAAAATATTGTTCGTTGTCCGTGGATGTAGGATTTCTTCAAAATCCAAACCACGTTAATTTTGTCTTGTGTGTTTGGTTTTATATTAAGCTTTATTTCATTTCTTGATTACATCGAACAACGTAATGTTTCTTGTCTTCGGACAAATGATATTTTAAAATAAATGATATGGTGAGTGTGGAGCAACATAAGAAAGATTAAATCGATTGTCGATCTGGAGGCTGGAGAGAAAGATTTTGCTTGGAAAACGAATGTCACAAATTTTAGCCTTAAAAATTTGACGGATCGTATGAGTTTAACCTCTAATATAGAAGGTATCTTAAGAGGCTACATCACTTGGGATTTACAATTCGTAGAGGTTATTTACATGAAAATACCTTTGGCGAACAATTTGTATCTCAAGAAAACATTTTACCCGTTGTTTATCGATAGTAACATAAAGATATAAAGGAACTTAGATGATTAGAACTGAATCATACTTCACTTGAATGTTGTTGGTGATAAGGAGTAAGAAGAAGATCAAGTAATCATCCTCTAAATCTCTCTACAAAAATAGTAGGATATTTCATGGACACCATGCTCTACAACAAAGACTCACTTACGATGGCTGAAGCTAAAAGTGCATTGAACTCCAAATATCTTTAAAGTATGATTATTCTGAAGAGTAGAGACTAAGTGTGAGAGGTGGGGAGGAAAAAGAGATTCAAGAAAAAATAAAGGAAAAATTCTATCAAAGTTAAATGGCTTGGGAGGTGTTCAAAAGTAATATATTGGGTATGTAAGAAGAAAAGACGTATGAGTAGAAACTACTACAAAAACGTAAAGAGAAATAACTATCAAACACCCAAACTCAGAGATATTGTAATGGTGTCTCATAAATGTGAGTATGTTGATGTTTAATGAATTCTTATTCTTATAGGTACAACAAGAAATAAGTGATTGATTCGGGTCACATGACTTCAAAAAAGAATTGGTTTGAAAAATTGATAAATCTTTATGGTGGGAGGATAATTCCCTGTAATGACAGATCCTGTGATGTCAAATGAACCAGAGCGGTTCGACTCAAGTTTTCTACAGTTGGGGTATGTCTACTGTGGTTAAAGATTCTACCAAGTTTTGGTGTTATCTTATAGGGAATTAAAACTAAAACGCAGTTGGTGAATTAATAAAAATAAGTTGTTAGATGGTATCCAACTTTAATAGTTGAAATTTTGTGAAACTTATGTATTGGGAAATATCGGGAGGGTGAAGTTTATGGACACTAAATGGAAGACCAATGAAGTAGTTGATTATGTTCATTCATACATTTGAGATCTGACACGAGAACTTACCATATGTCGCTGATAGATGACTATTTCAAGAAGGTATGGGTAATACTTTTGGAAGACAAGGATGAAGTGTTTGTGTCTTTGTAAATTGGAAGACTTTGGTAAAGAATCAAACCGGGAAAGTTTTGAAAAATATTTAGATTGGTATTGACTTGAAATATATGAATAATAAATTCCCTAGCTACTGTGCAAAGCTTTGAAAAGATAAACATCAACCCCTAAGTAAGACTCCACAATAAAATGAGTTTTATGAGATAATGAACAAAACTTTATTCGAACGTGTTAGTTATATGCTTGATATAGCTCGAATGCGTAGATACTTACATATAAAGCAAGATAATCTTAGGCCGAGAACATTGAAATGTTTATAATAACCAGGGCCTTCAAATAATCAGATAAGAGAGCAACTTGATCTTGACAGATATTACCTGACGAGGGGTAGAGCATGGAGACCAAGTAAACATTCGTAGAGGTATGTTTTGGTTTATGCTAATGGTTAGGATTTATATATTGAAATGTAAAGAGGTGTTCTTGTACACAAGACATATCACGGTAATATCAAGATCAGTGATAAAGATAAGTGGCTTACGACCATAAAAGAACAATTAAGATCTCTCTAGAAAATGAGCACCCATATTCTTGTGAAGTTTCCAAAGGTTAGTAGATGATTTTCAGTAAATGTATATTCAAAGAGAAACTCGATATTCTTGGTTTTCAGCCACACATATATAAGGTTACGCTCATGGCTAATGGATTTTCTTAAAATGATGGTGTTGATTTCAATAAGATATTTTGGTAGTTGTATAATAAACCTCTATCGAGCTTTAACAATTAATTGTTAATAAATTTTATCTTGAGCTAGATCAAATTGATGTTACTAATGTTTTCCTCCATATAAATTTGCAAGGACCATTACCATGTGTTAGCCAAAAGGGTTTGAATATGAGAAGGAAGATGATGTAAGTTTGTTGAAGTGACCTCATTATGGGCTGAAATAGCCGTTGAGACAATAGAATAAAAGATCTGATGCTTTTATTAGATCCATCTTGTAACTGCTATGACAATTATGTCTATTAAAATGAGGAAACACAAATAGGGACACAAGTCTTATTAGCATTATATGTGGATGATATAGTAATAATTCGAAGAAGTAATAGGAATACTGAGGCAGTATAGACTCATCTGAAGCAAAAGTTTAAGATAAAAGATATCTGAATTACGGCTAAAAATCATTGTTAGTCACCCATGTGTACCACTTGTATCAACCTACTCCCCTTCCTTCACTTTTGAATTCCATTCATCCCCTTCGTTTGAGAAATTTGCAAACCTAGTCCCCACGCACATGTGAAGCCTGAGAAACTGACACGTGTCCCATAGTTTTGTTGCACTTTTGGTCCCCCAATATTTTGGTCATTAATGCCCCTGGTTATGCCACCTCAAACGCCAACTAATCAGCCACGTCAGATTTACTATTTACCATCAAATTTAACCACTTAGCATTTACCCTTACCATTTACCCACAACTAACCAAGTCGGACCCGGTCGAACTTAAATAAACCTAACCCAATCCAGTCCAATTAAATATAACTCATAGTCCTCTTTCTCTCTTTTGTTTTGAACCATTACTACTCCATTTCTCTCTCTTTCTCCAACACCATTAAAGACAAAAACCAGTCTTAAACTACTCGTGAAGTCTCACTTCACCGTGAAGAAGACGATTAGCAAGCGAGGAGGATCTATCGTTTTCGTTTGCTCTCTTTTGGGTCCGTTCACTAGTCACGTTGTCGGGTCAGAAGTGATTGGAATCCTTGTGAATTTGGATCTCGATTTGGATTCAAGAACAATTTTGTCTCAGCTGGCGAAGGTTTCTCAAATGGTGGATATGCTGAATAAAGGGTCCAGCGAAACCAAAGTAAATTGCACTCAATTGATTGAAACCTTGATAAATTGCCCAATGTTCTAGTTAATTTTACTTGATCCTTTCAATTTTTCATACCCATTTATTGATTTATTTTCACTTTTAGGTGTTTCAAAAGTGTAAATCGTTTGTATTAATCAAAGCGTTTGAAAATTTTTGCCATGAATTGTTTTGATAATCCACCCCTCATGAACACGTGAAGTGTTTGAACACTCTTGGGGTTCTATGGTTTTGAGAAAGGCCTTATTTATATTCTTCATCCGTTTCAACGAGTCTCCATCTCCGGCGGAGCCAGAGATTAGGTAAGTGAATAGAGGGGGTGGAGGATATTGTTAAACAAATAAAATATGTATAGTATGAAAGTGAAAGCAAACACGTAGTTTTGTCAGGAAACCCCCTGTTTTAATATTACCAAACTACTTCAATATAAATAGAAAGATACAATAGCGGTTATGCAAGAAACTAGGACACGACTGCTATAAACTAGGACACTACCCTAAAATATTGCTTAGTGGGACTCTACATTTTGTAACTCAAAACAATAAACTAGATGTTAACAACAAAATAAATAAACTAAGTTTAAGATTAACCAACACATTCCCCCTTAATCTTAAACCTGTGCAGACAGGTTTTTGATACCCAGTAAATTCTGCATCTGTTCAAACTTTGCTGTCACTAACGCCTTAGTTAGTATATCAGCCTTTTGATTCTCACTGCTCACATACTTCAGTACAATGTCTCCCCGTTCAACGCATTCTCTGACAAAATGATACCGTACATGAATGTGTTTGCTCCTTCCATGGAACACAGCATTCTTAGCCAAATCCAAAGATGATTTGTTGTCAATGAACAAGACCACAGGACCAGAACCAACTCCAGTTATCTGACTCAAAATATTTTGAATCCAGATGGCTTGACAAACGGCTGCAGTAGCCGCCATAAATTCTGCCTCACATGACGACAGAGCAACACACCTCTGCTTCTGAGAAACCCACGTAATTAGATTATCATTTAAATAAAAACACATGCCTCCAGTACTTCTCCTGTCGTCCAGATCTCCAGCTAGATCGCTATCCGTGAAGTCGGTCACTACATTGTTACCACTGTTCTTGGTGTATATTAAGCCATACTGTACAGTTCCTTGCACAAACCTCAGAATCCGTTTAACTGCACTTAGATGAATTGTAGTAGGTCGCTCCATATATCGACTTGCTATGCCAACTGAGTACGCAATATCCGGCCTAGTGTGTACTAGGTATCTCAGTCCCCCGATTATACTCTTGTAGTGAGTAGCATCACCAATTTTTCCACTCTCATCTTTGTCGATCTTTTCCTTTGGATCCATTGGATACCTCGTTGGATTGCACCCCTTTAATCCTGCCTTCTCTATAATTTTTCTTGCATACCCAGTTTGTCTGAGCTTAATGCATCCTTTACTTTGTTCAACTTCAATCACGAGATAGTAGCTAAGCTTCCCCATATCCGACATCTCAAACTTCTGACTCATTTGTTTTTTAAATTTCTCGATCGCAGACACATTATTCCCAGTCACCAGGAGATCATCTACATAGACTGCCACGATTATTTTAATTTTTCCCTCCTGCTTTGTGTAAACTGCGTACTCTGATTTACACCTTTTAAAACCCAAGCTTTCAAGAGATGAGTTTAACTTCGCATACCAATCGCGTGAAGCTTGACGGAGACCATAAAGTGCTTTCAAAAGTTTATATACATGTTTCTTGGTTCCTTCTTTTTCAAAACCTTGAGGTTGAGCAACATAAACATCCTTAATTATTTCTCCATTCAAAAATGCAGTTTTGACGTCGAGATGGTGAACTTGCCACTCGCTTTTTGCTGCCAATGCTAGTAATAATCGGACGGTTTCGATTCTTGTTACCGGAGCAAACACTTCATCGAAATCGATCCCATGCTCTTGCACATAACCCTTTGCCACTAACCTCGCTTTATATTTTATGATCTTTCCTTCGGCATCTTTCTTTAATTTAAAGATCCATTTCAAACCAATAACCTTCTTACCAGGTGGTAGCTCAGTTAATCTCCAGGTGTGGTTTTCCTCAATTAATTGCATTTCCCTTTCCATAGCCTCCTTCCAGTTTGGTCTTTGACAGCTTGATCATAATTCATAGGTTCTTCAACACCCATAAGATACAATCCTCATCCATTTGCACCTCCTCTGTCTCATCATAAATCTCTGCAAGTGATCTGATTATTTTCGGTTCAGCACTGTCATCGTAATCATCTGGGTTTAATCTCTGTACAGGCGATTTCGACCTTGGTGATTCAATGTCTTTAGACTGTGTGTCTGGTGTTGGTGTACCGTTTCTTTCTTGGTCTATCTCACTGTCTTTACTATGCCACTCATTTTTTTCTTCCACAAGTGCACCTTCTATAGTGAAAGTACCGGCCTGGTCAAAGGACATATCCTTTCTTTGTTCCCAGGGCCACTATTTATTCTCCTCAAAAGTTACATCTCTGCTCACATGAACTTTATTGAGTAATAGATCGAAAAGACGATACGCTTTAGTACCAGGTTCTTTACCCAAATTAATCACTTGTCTGCTTCTATCATCCAACTTGCTTGTGTGCTGATTTGGGATCTTCATATGTTCTACACACCCAAATATTCTGATATGACCAAGATGCGGCTTTCTCTCACTCCATGCTTCATATGGAGTAATTCCAGTCAGTGCTCGTGTCGGGAGCCTGTTTAGCAAATAAATTGAGTGTCTAATAGCTTCACCCCACATAGTAGACGGCAGTTTCATTTCTTTCAAACAACTTTCGGCCATCTCCACGACAGTCCTGTTTCTTCGCTCCACTACACCGTTCTGCTGTGGAGTATACGGTGCTGTGTAAGGTCTCTCTATCCCAGCCTTCTCACAAAACATTTTGAATTCGTTAGAGAAAAATTCACCTCCTCTATATGTTCTTAAGATTCTTACCTTTCGTTCTTCGCCTCTCTTAAACAAAGCACGAAAGGTTTTGAAAGCATCCAATGCCTCATCCTTCCCCTTCAAAAAATAGACCCACATATATCGACTATAGTCATCTACCAGTAAGAAACAAATACCTTTTACCCGATGTTGTTTCTGGAAATATTGGACCACATAGATCCCCATGCACTAACTCCAAAGCTTTCCTTGCGCTGTAACTTGCCTTTGTGGGAAATCGTTTTCTCGTTTGCTTTGACATGATACAGCCCCTGAATACCACCTCTGGTTGAGTAATCACCGGCATCCCGTTCACCATCTTGTGTTTAGCCATTAGCGACAATGCATGATAATTTACGTGCCCCAAGCGCAGGTGCCATAGCTTAGATTCCTCTTCGTGCTTTGACATTAGACACTCAGACTTTACATTATTAATAATAATTTTGTATAGTCTATTTTGAGAGCATTTTACCTTCATAAGGAGTTTATCTTGCGTGTCATACACCCTCAGTAGGTCTCCTTTGATTTTAATTTTATTCCCTTCTTCTGCTAATTTCCCAAGGCTTATTATATTATTCCTTAGAGTCGGGATATAATACACATCACCAAGGGTACGAGTTTCTCTATTCTTGCAAGCAAAAGCCAGAGACCCTTTTCCTTCAATTTTCACAATGGATCCATCTCCAAAGCTCACCACACCTGTGATTTTCTCGTTTAATTCTGTGAACTTAGATTTAATACCTGTCATATGACTGCTTGCTCCATTGTCCAAATACCATATGTTCGATTCGCTCTGAAGGTTAGTCATTTGTGATGGGATTAACTGCCTTTCACTTAAATGAGTTTTACTTGAATTCCCTTTGTCACATTTTGCCAGAAGCAGCACCGGTTCATCGTCTTCAAGCTTACTCATGTTGACTTCCTCTTTTTGTTCATTGACACGTTTAGGATTTCGACAATCATATGAGATATGGTCATATGCAGAACAATTGTAACACCTCATATTGCTCTTGTCACGACCACCCGGTTCTTGAAGTTGGATGACGTCCCGTCTGAATTTCTTCTGTTAGATCTTTTCAACCAGTCCTCTCGTGTGAGTAGCAACTTACCCACACTATTCTCACGTATTTGCCACTCTTCCTCCACGAGCATCAATTGTCCTTCATTCGTTTCACCTTTTCCATTACCTTTCATTCTCTCTTCATGAGCTTTCAAGGAGCCCACCACTTCTTCAACCGATAATGTCTCTAGATCCCCAAATTGTTCTAAGGTCGACGCAATTTGGAGAAATCTAGAAGGCACAGCACGTAGCAATTTTTTCACCATATAGGATTCATTCATTTCCTCTCCCAGAGCTCTTATGTTTGTCACCAGTCTGTTCAACCTCATACAGAAGTCATCAAGTTGTTCACTGTCTTTCATGTTTATCGACTCGAACTCTGTTCTGAGTGTTTGAACTTTCGCCTTTTTCACACGTTCTGCCCCTTGACACATTGTTTTCAAAGCTTCCCAAGCTTCCTTAGTTGTGCTTTTTTCTGCAATTGAAAGCAACATGTCCTCTGGAAAACTTTGATACAGCATCGCCAATGCGATCTTGTCTGTCTTTTCTTTAACAGCCGCTTTCGGATCGCTCTGCTCGATAGCTCTCCAAACTCTTTGTGCCTGCATATATACTTTCATTTTCAATGCCCATGTAGTATAATTGTTTTTGGCTAACGTTGGGTAGCTCAAGCCTAATCCTCCTCCCTTGGCTTTGTTGGTGTCCATTGTAAATAATCCTAATTCTCACTGAGAGATTTCTTGCTCTGATACCACAATATTGTTAAACAAATAAAATATGTATAGTATGAAAGTGAAAGCAAACACGTAGTTTTGTCAGGAAACCCCCTGTTTTAATATTACCAAACTACTTCAATATAAATAGAAAGATACAATAGCGGTTGTGCAAAAAACTAGGACACGACTGCTAGAAACTAGGACACTACCCTAAAATATTGCTTAGTGGGACTCTACATTTTTAACTCAAAATAATAAAATAGATGTTAACAACAATATAAATAAAGTAAGTTTAAGATTAACCAACAGAGGAGGAGATAGAGAAAACAGAGAAAGAGGTTTAAGTTCGGACTCGATGAAAATAGAGGATCCAGCTTCGGCTAAGGAAATGGAACGGCAAAACAGAATCAACGGTGTTCCTTCCGGCGAGGTTAGGGTTGTCAGAAAGAGAAGAAAAAGTGAAACAATTGAGCTCATTGCTAATGGGAAGATCAATTTTCTCTGATCCAAATCTAATCGCTATTCTGCGTTTGTGGTGTTTGTTTGCTTATGAATTGATACAATAGAACCATGAAATTCTTGCAACTTTGAGGAAAACATTGCATAACTTATTTTGCTAACGTATGTAGCTATGTCCATAACTATATCAAGAGAGAGAAGTAGGCACACTAATACTGAAGATTAAGATTGTTTGTTCTGTTTTGTTTCTTTAACTTGTGTTGTTTTCCAATAGAAATTTAAGTTCGCTCGGTAATCGTCTTCTTCACGGCAAAGTGAGACTTCACGAGTAGGTTAAGACTAGTTTTGGTCTTCAATGGTTTTGGAGAAAGAGTGAGAAAGAGAGTAGTAATGGTTCAAAAAAGAGAAAATGAGGAGTATGGGTTATATTTAATTGGGCTGGGTTGGGTTAGGTTTATTTAAGTTCGACCCGGTCCGACTTGGTTAGTTGTGGGTAAATGGTAAGTGGTTAAATTTGATGGTAAATAGTAAATCTAACCTGCCTCATTAGTTGGCATGTGAGGTGGCATAAGTAGGGGCATTAATGGCCAAAATATTGGGGGACCAAAAGTGTAACAAAACTATGAGACACGTGTCAGTTTCTAAACGAAGGGGATGAGTGGAAGTAAAAAGTGAAGGAAGGGGAGTAGGTTGATAAACGTGGTAAACATGGGGGACTAACAGTGATTTTTAGCCGAGAAATGCTATGATGATATTTGGGGTTGACATCAGGAGGAATAAGTTGAAGGGGTATATACTTTTATCTTAATACGAATATATATAAAGGGCCTAAGGATTTTCTCTATGTCTGAAGCCAAAGCGGTTAGAACTTCATTTGGTTCCAAATTCAAACTTTGTGACATTCAAGCATTAACGAAAACGGAAGATAATGAGTATATGATGGACATACTGTATGCCAATATCATTGGAAGCATTATTTATGATATTATTTATAAGAGACATGATCATGCATTCGTCGTAAGTATTCTAAGCAAATTCATGTCAAATCTGAGGAAGGCTGATTGGCAAACACTCAAGTGGTTCATGAGCAAAGAAACCTTCCACAAACTTTTGATCAAAGAAATCTTGCTCAAATATTTGAGCAAATAATTCTTCCTCGAAACCTTAAACAAAGAAATCTTCCTCAATTTTTTGAGCAAATAAATCTTCATCGAATCCTTGAACAAAGAAATCTTCCCCAAAGTTTTCTTGGAGCTTTGATTTACTTTTATAGAAAGTACCCTTGAATTTTATCTATTAATTTAGCATCCATACCCCGGTTTCCCAAAATTTGGTTCACGTGTAACGTCATGAAGTTTCAGACACCACCAATGAGAATGCTCTCTTTCTGTTAGACGTCAATTGGGATGCCCTTTGTATGTCCTTCTTTCTATGATAAACTAGCCTAGGAGCAGTGTGATGCATCCCTATCCCTATGCACTTATTACATCTAATCTGGACATTTTTACCCTAAGGAAGCAACCCTTCACCTCTTTGGGCCTCGACATCTTTTAGAGCCTCTAAATTTCTTACAAAATCCCTAGCTCCTTATCGATTTCATATTAGCACTTTTATAGAGATAAAGCTCTGAAACAATTATTCTTTAGAGAGAAGTGGTTTATGCCAAAGAGCTTTCGTGTTTCAAAGTGTTTAACAATTAGCCAGAAAACGGAAGAAAAGAAAGTTTTCGGTCTCTAAATTGACCTAGAGCCCCAACCATGGGGTATCACATACCACTGTGTCTGGCCTCCCTTGGATACTTCAATTGCAGTCATCTCTTCGAACATCTTATTTCAGCCCCCAAGTCACACTTGCTCAATAATTGATAAAAGTGACTCTATATAAATGGGAAAGATAAACACTCGAAGGGATCCTTCTCGAAAAGGAAAAAAAACATAACAAGAGTAAACATAAACATATCAAAAGTTCCAAAGAGTCTTCATCGGAAATTCATGCCACTCTGTCTTCAATTCCACATGAAACTCCTTGTCCAACACTATAAATTCATCCTCAAAAGTTGACAAAAACTGACGTTGCTCTGATGACACAGTAAAACCTCGAACCTATTCAAGAGGATGATTAGAATGTCTCTCCTGCTCATCCTATTACTACCAAGTCTAATGATGAAAATGCTAAGAATTCTCTACCCTTAAAGTTTTGTGAAGAAAAATATTTGACTACTTATGACAGAAAGCTAGTCCCAGTTGAAAAGGAAAACAACAACTACCACTACTTCTCAAGTTGTCGAGGGAAAACGCCATTACTACCTTGTCTGCGAAAGAAAAAAATTCCATTACTCTTCAAATCGAGGAGGGGAAAGGTTAAAAGATAGTGTTACTCCCTCCCGAAATCGTTGCTTTATATGGGAAAAACCTTAGAGCCATCCAAAAACACCTTCTTGCATTGCATAAAGTGCAATACAAATATTATGATACATTCTAACAGGCCAAACTGAGAACCCAATGGGAAATTCCTTGTACTATTTCCATCCACTTTCCAATGTTTGGGGAAACGTCATTGTCAGTCATAGATAATAAACTGATTGTTTATACTCAGCTGATGAATTGAGTATTGTGTTACCCTCTAAATCCTTTTTTCGTGGAGTATTTTTCGATGACTAACCTTTGTACTACCCAGGCTGGACCAAACATGTGGTTCATTTTTATGTCATGTACTATGTCCTCCAGAATTTTGGGGGTAAGTTTTTCTTTAGAAGAGTTAGTTGGCCTCTTAGGTTTGGCTAAAAATCCATATTTCCTTTCTACTCTTTGAACTTCGGTCGGAACCAAAAAGTCGTTAAAAACCTGCTCGACACGGATAAAAAATGGAAGCAACACTTTCTTTTTATCTCAGCCCTTTTGAAGACAAGATACGAGTTAACCACTGATAATTCCCATAAGCTATCACTCATATGGACTAAGAGAGGTATGCTTCCCATTTATTTTCCTCCGAATTTTTCTCATGTCTATTCTCACATATTTTACTTTATAATCATGAAAAGAAATGACTGGCATATTTAAGCCCTACGTTGACTTCATGCCTAAAGCAACAACAATATTTACCGATACAAGTTTGTGGTCTAAGACTGCATGGTCCTACAAATTCTGACTTTGCTTTACTCCTACCAATCATTCCAAAAGTCACTTATGGAGGTTGAATCCATCAGAGCGGTTTTATTTGGAAGAGCTCATCGTTCCTCCTAGTGAGTAAGATGTCTTAGACCGATTGGAACCAAAGGTTGTCATAGTCTTTCTTCCAACAAGAGATAGAGCCAAGAGTCATCGAAACGATGACTCCGATAATTCTTTGAAGAAGAAGAAGCTATTGGTGTCGAAACTCATGAGGATGAAGAGAATGTTGAAAATTTTAAAGCAGAAAATCACGAAGGGTCTAAGAAGCTCTCTATCCAAAGCCAACGAAAATTAAAATGCATTCTAAAAAAAATCCCATATACTTATGTGGAAGTTGGAAAAGTAATCTACGGCCATAATTATTGTATGTCTCCCTCCAAAATCCATTAATAGAGGTCATATAAGATCAATTCTCCATCGGTCAAACGATAGTGGATCATATATGATTTCGAGGGGAACTCCATCGATATGCCTCCGAATATGAAGTAGTTGCTAAAGAGTCTGCAATATAATTTTAGCTCCATCCGTGTTGAGTTTATAACTGGCCCTTCGAAGGCTACATCCGAATATTTTAGCTCCTTCAAATATTTTACTAAATGATCCTTTCGAGCTTCAAATTGTCTAGAAGCATGATTAACAAGGAGCTGTGAATCACTGAGTCCCTTAACTTTTTTAACCCACAAATCTGCGCAAGTGTTAAACTGCTAAAGCCGCCTTGTATTCTACTTCATTATTTGTTGCTCTAAACCCGAAATGGATGGTTTGATACATATTAATTCCTTCAGGAGAAATAAATAATACCCAACCTCACTTCTTAATATAGTCGAACCTAATATGGAAGTAGGATTTTAAAGACTAAATTGTAAATGATGTAAATTAAAGGGCTAAACTGTAATTAATGTAACTTTAGTCCTTAAACTATAAATAATGTAAGTTTTAGAGAACATTTGTGACTATGTATTATTGTTAAGGACTAAAGAGAAATTTGTCCTCTTTTGTAACAGATTTCACTTTAAGGTTAAGTCTTCGCTCCTCTATATAAAGGGCAAGGCTTACCTAATAAAGGGGTTGAATATTTTTTCTACTGAACTCATTTGTACTTAAAATTTCTCTCTCTAAAAACTCTCTAACTCTTTCTCTCTCTAGAATTCTCTTATAACAATTTCCTAAGGGAAAATCTAAACTCACCAAATTGGTGACTCTACTGGGGACAGAATTAAGAATCAGTGACTTTATATGTTCGAATTTGATACAATCTTGCTGTGTTTTTGTTCGAATCTTATAAAAAGAATCCCAAAAACAATCATTCGCTTCGATCAGTGATGGAAACTTTAAAAGATGATTTGTAAAGAGAGGAAAATAACCTGGATGGATCATCTTCGATCCAAACTCAATTAGACATTGAGGTGCGTATGAATAAGCTTTTAGACAAGATAAATGCGCTAAATGAAAATATGAGCGACGAGAACAAGAAATCCACTCGGAGAAGCTGAAATCCGAAATGAGACAAGAGAATGAAAAGACTGATTTGGGAGATCAATCTGATCGATCTTGTGCCAAATGGAAATCTAAAAGTGAACATAAAAAATCGCGCTTCGTATCTCCTAAAGAGTCTTATTCCTCTCGCATACGGAAAAAAGACAAGAAAAACATATAACTTCTAGTGATGAATCGAATAGATACAGGGGTTCTTCGAAAGAGGAATCGAATAGACAGCAGTCGAGGAAGCATAAAAAGGAAAACAAATCTAAAAGGGACAATGTTCTTCGTTCTACATGGTGTGTACAAAACACTTCGAATCAGTATGCTGAGACTGTTCGAAATCTATATACTGTAATGGGAACAAATGATCAGTTTGTTCAAGGTGTCGCGTGGAGAATCTCTATGTTGACAAGTTAAATTTGCACTATAACGCTTCCGAAGCGTTTTGACATTACCAAATTGGAAAAGGAAGATGGGATGCTAGATCACGGTCATCATATCGAACAATTTAAGAACTATATGATGAACTTTGAAGATGAAGACCGATTGGTGTCTCGTGCATTTTCGCAGTTTTTCAAGGAAACATCTTTGAAATGGTACAATCGGATTCTGAGGGGGTCCATTTCAAATTTTAAGGATTTTTACAGTGCTTTTCGAAGGCAGTTTGTGGGAAGTAAAGAAATCAGAGCAAATATAGATACCATTATTAAGTACAAGCAGGTACCTAGAGAGAAGTTGAAGGATTATATGAAGAGATTCATTTTGACCAAAGCTAGTTTCGACAACTTTAAAGAGAATGTGGCGATGGCAGCATTTCACCAAGGATTATTACGAGGCGATCGGGCCAATGAGACTACAAAGAGAAGAGCCTTAACTTTTGGAGCTTTGATGGCTCAAGTCGAGGATCGGATTAAAGTCAATGAGTCAACTAGGGTCCGAGAAGGACTGGTTAGCACTCCAAAGAATTCGAGTTAGGCGGCCAATAACGAAGGGCAGCCCTCGAATGGAAATGGTAATCAGCAGATAAAATAAAAGAATAAAAATTTGCCTCATCGGAGTGGTGGATATTCAAATCACGCTCCACCTTACAACTATAACAGGAGAAGGCCAAATCAATTAGTTAAACCAGAATATTATGTTGCTCTGACAAATAATGTAGCTGTGATTTGGGATAAGACCTTAAATTTTAGGAAGCCAACTCCAATTAGTAGGCCAATGGAGGAAATAAACAACAAATTTTGCAGATATCATGAGGATATTGGGTATGATACCAATGACAGTATTGCTCTGAAAAAAGAGGTTCAAACTTTAATTGAAAATGGGAAGCTCCTGATTTATGTAAAGTCGCAAGGGAGTGGCTCGAAAAATAATGTTGCATCAACTTCGAAGGCTGCGCCAGCTGAGAATTTGATGATTTTAGATTCAAAGGTTGAACCTTTTGATGCTTCTTCTGAATATATGGAGAAGGATCCAAATATGTTTCTTTTGATGACAGTCGAAGAACCCATAGAAAAGGAGCATGTGCGAGATTTATGTAAATTCTTTGAGTCGTTATCCATATTTGGAGGTGATTCGATGACTGGTAATTCGGATAGTTCGAGGAAGAGACATGTTGTCAATATGATAACTCAAATTGAAGGGAAGATGTCTACACATTTGTATGGAAAGAAGGCTATTCTTTTCATTTTGTTTGATGAGGATGATCTACGAGGTACAATAGGGCCACATGAAGATGTTGTGGTTATTGGAGCAGAGGTGGCTGCCGTCGAATTTTGACGTTTGCTTATTGACACTAGAAACTCTGCTAATGTCCTTTTTAAGTCAACCTATGATAGAATGACAAATCCACCTCGGATTTCTTAATCAGATCGGAAAATTATAGGATTTACGGGTATAATAGCTCGTGTTGTTGGGGAATTTGAGGGATAATTAATCTTAGGAAAATGACCATTTAAAAAGAAGGTCCAGGTGCTTTTTGTGGTGGTGGACTGTCCCACGAGTTACAATGCTATTTTTGGAAGATCATGGATTTCAAGAATGTATGGGGTTGTATCAACAGTTGATCAATGTTTCAAGTATGTGGTTTGAGATCGGATTGGGGTCGTTCGAGGCGATCAGAAGGTAGCTAGGGAATGTTATGCCACTGCACTCCGGATCCGAGGATCCAGTAGTGGGGATTTAATGCATGAATAGTAATTATAAGGGGTGCCCTCGGGTGTGGCAGAGAGAGTTGACGATCCAAGGGAAACCCCATGGTCTTTAACGATAAATGAAAAATTTGAGTAGTTTACTTTTTCGGAAGGAAGGGTGCTTTGAATTAGAACTCTATTGATCCCGCTTTTACGTCAACAACTTCTAGATTTTTCATCTCATAATTTGGATGTTTTCGCTTGGAAGATAGAGGATGTAATAGGAGTACCAATTGAGGTAATTCGTCACAGCTTGGTTATTGATCTAAAGGTGAAGCCAGTTATTCAGAAAGGAAGAGCATTTTCCTCGGAAAAAGTGGAAGCAATTGTTGCCGAGGTGGATCTATTATCTAAGGTCGCACACATAAGGGAGTCGATGTATCCTTTATGGATGGCAAATCAACTTCGGGTAAAAAAGAAGAATGGGAAATGGAGAATGTTTGTTGATTTTACAGATTTGAATCGAGTTTGTCCCAAAGATCCATATCATGTTCCTCGAATAGATCAACTGATTGATTCTACTTCAGGCAATACAATTTTAACTTTCATGGACGCTTTTGCAGGATACAATCAACTTCAAATGGATCCAAAAGATTAAGAATGCACAAATTTTATAACTGATAGGGGTTGGCATTGTTATAGGGTTATGCCCTTTGGATTGAAAAATGTTGGAGCCACTTATCAGAGGTTGATAAATAAAGCTTTTGCTACTCAGGTCGTAAGGAATATGGAGGTATATATAGACGACATGGTGGTAAAAAGTTCAAATGATGAAGTGCATCTTGATAATTTAGAGGAAGATTTTTGGAATTTAAGGGCAATCAGGTTAAAGTTAAATCCTGAAGAATGCACCTTCAGAGTTCGGTCAGGGAAGTTCTTGGGTTTTGTCATCAGTGAAAAAGGAATAGAAGCTGCCAAGAACAGTTGAAAGCCTTGATAACAATAAATTCACCTTGGTCTATCAAAGAAGTACAAATTCTGACAAGAAGGTTAACAACACTTAATCGATTTATTTCTAGATTTTTTTACAAATGCTTTCCTTTCTTTCAAGTTTTATGAGGACCAAGTAGGTTTGAATAGACATCGGAATGTGAGACAACATTCACAAACTTTAAAAATTTGTTATCATTACCAGAAATTTTGTGAAAACCTTGAAATGGGGAGAAGCTCTTTTTGTATATTGCGGTATCAGATTTCGCACTAAGTGCAATGTTAATTAGTAAACATTCAGAAGTTCTGACGCTGGTGTACTACATTAGTAAGAGTTTAGTAACAGCAGAAAATATATTGGAAATTAGAAAAATTGGCATTAGCACTGGTGGTTGTTGCTAGGAAGATGCGTCCATATTTTCAAGCTCATATTATTGAAGTCCGAACTTCATTCCCCTTTGAAAAATATTTTACAACGACCTGATATTTCGGGGAGAATAACCAAGTGGTTAGTGGAGTTGGGGGACTATGACCTTTTATTTACACCTCGAACAACAATAAAGGCGCAAGCATTGGCAGATTTTTTTTGTTGAATTCTATTCGAGTCGATAAGATGTGGAAGCGAGTAAAGAATATGTACCAGTAAATTCGAGGTGGGTTGTTCGAAAAGATGGCGGATCTAGTGTTTCAGGGTGCAGTGTTGGGGTTTAATTAATAACTCTAACTGGAGAAACAATGATTCAATCTATTCAATTCAGTTTTCATGCTTCAAACAATGAACCTGAATACGAAGCTGCTTCAGTAGGTTTAAGATTGCAAAAAAATTGTGGATAAACTTCCAATACGCTTGGAAACAGATTCTCAGTTGTTCGCAATCAGGTATCTGGATTTTCCGAAGCAAGAAAGGATCGTTTGATTTTATATCTTCGGGAACTTCGGAATTTGATGCTTCTGTTTGACAATGTTGTTGTGGAATATATTGGTCGAGGGAATAACGTGGTGGCTGATTCTTTAGCAAATATCGCTTATAAGGAATAATATCCTTGGATTTTGTTACAAAAAAATCCTTTAATTGTTACTCAATCTAATCAGTGCGAATGCATAGCGGAATTCGTTGTTAGCGAAGAAATAATCCGAGGTGATTGGCGAGCAAATATTCTCAGTTTTTTTACTCAAGGAACATTACCAGATGATTCGAGGTTGGCCAAAAAATTGAGAGGTAAAGCCTTCGGATATATAGTGTTAGATGGAATATTGTATAAAAAGGTATTGAGCAAGTCATTATTACGATGTTTAGGCACGCAAGAATCACAAGAAGTGTTATCAGAATTGCATGATGGTGAAGGGTCAACTCATTGCGAGTTTAAGGCTCTATCACGACGAGTTTTACTTGCAGGGTTCTATTTCCCTACAATCATGAATGATGCTAAGAATCTAGTTCGAAGCTGTAATACTTGTCAGATATTTGTTAATGCTATTCACAAGCCAGCGGTGCCACTTATGTCTATAACCGAGGCGGTACCATTTGATTGATGGGGGATTTATCTTGTGGTACTTTGCCAATGGCTTCTGGAGGAAGACATATAATAATCGTAGCGGTGGATTATTTTACAAAGTTGGCTGAGGCAGAGCCGCTATCATGGACAAAGACAAATGATGTGATCAAGTTTATTGTGAACAACATTTGTTGTCATTTTGGATTTCCTCAGAGGATTGCAACAAATAATGGCCCTCAATTTAATAACAAATAGATGGCTTCATTTTTCACGTCGAAAGGAATTCAGAAATGTTTTTCGACACCTTTTCATTCTCAAGCTAATGGACAAGTGGAGGTAACAAACAGAACATTTTTAGATGGCTTGAAGAAGAATTTGACGGGGGCAGCTGGAAAATGGCCAAACTATTTGCAATAGGTGCTTTGGGCTTATCAGACAACTCCTAGAGAGGCTACAAAAGAGACTCTTTTTGTTTTGGCATACATAATGGATGCAGTCAGACCCATAGAATCTATGATGTCATCTTTTAGGATAAACCAATATTCTGAAAAATCTAATAATGAAGTTCAAAGGGAAAATTTAGATTTGATTGAGGAGAAAAGAGTTCGTGCTCATTTGAATGTAATCCATTATCAAACTTGTATGAGGAATATATATGAATCGAATATGAAGAGAAGAGAATTCGAAGAAGGTGATAAAGTTTTGAGAAAAGTATTCATGCACACAAAGGAGAAAAGCCTTGAAAATATGGCTCATAACTAGGAAGGGACCTATATAGTTGTTGAAAGGATAAAGCCAAGGTTTTATCATCTTTGTGATTTTGAAGGGAGGATGCCTCAACATCCATGGAATCTGCTCCCCGAAATGTTAGGTCTTTAAAGCAATTTTTTTTACGAAAAAGACGTTTGTATCATATTATGATGACCTTGAACTTATGGTCTCTTTTTTCAAGCAGCAATTACTAGCGCAAGCCAATTTTTCTAACCTCAAATACCATTATTTGCATCCAACAAAATTTTACTGATATAGTACATTGGTTTTAGAACATTTTCTTCTTTTTGGACTAATACGAAACTTATAGCATAATCTGAAACCGCTATATAATCAAATAATCTTTCCCGCTAAATAGGTGTTGTGAGGATTTCTAGTGAAGAAATGTATTCTTTAATCCGGTGGAAAGTCTCTGAATATTCTTTTGTCCATTTGAAACAATTTGGACGTCTTAATACCTGCAGAAAATGAGCGTATTTATCTGAAGAACGAGATATAAATCTATCAAGTGTTGTCAACCGGCCTATTAATATTTGAACTTCTATATATTTCGAGGGGAGTCATAGTTGTTAAAGCTTTTAATTATGTTGGGTCGGCTTCACTCCCTTTTTATCTTACAATATATCTAAAGAACTTTCCTGATCTTACCCTAAATGTACACTTTTCTAGGATTAAAATGTTTTACCAGCATATCATCGATATATACTTCAACATTTTTCCCAATTTTTGCCTCAAACGTTTTATTCACCAAACGCTAATAAGTTGCCCCAGTATTTTTTAACCTAAAAGGCCATACTCTGATAAATGTTTTACCTAAGTCACTATTGACTCAAATTTTTCTTGAGAAAAATGCCTTCTTTTTTATATTATTGGCCTTATGTTATTCTTGATTGATAGCTTATGGTAAATTATTTCAGGGGGCACCCCAGTTACGTATTCAGAACACCAGGCACACATATCTAACTTTGTAGATAAAAATTCAATTAATCATTCCCTTGAACTTGGAGACAACTTCGTCCCAATCTTCAAAACATTACCATTTGGATACACATGTTCTTCGTAACTTTCATCAGGAACCAAACGACCGGGGGACTCCTTCAGATCATCAATAGGGGTTGGCTTTAAGGAAGTCCCCGCTAATTGCTATGATTTTTTCTGATTTATTCCCCCAACTTGCTTGGAAGATAAAAAAATACGGTACCATTCTTTTAGCAGTTTTTTAATGCTTCTAATTGTCCTAATATTATTCCCCACAACATATTGTGAACATTGATGAACAATAGAGATTGATAACCAATACCTTCAAAAAATAGAATTGTAAGATGTTGGCGCATCTACTACGATAAACAAAATTTCAACTTCTTTTCTAAACGACCCTTAACCTTGTACACCACACTTTCAAACTCTTCAAGCACTTCAGCTGTCACCACTGTGAATCCCACAATAGTTCGATCCGACCTTTGGATCATAGGAGGGTTAATATTTTTCTTATAAGTTCTTATGTATAAGATGTTGGTGAAACTACTTGTGTCAATTAAAACTCTTTGTACTTGATCACCGGTTATCCCAACCGTAATTACTACTGCATCTTCATGTGTCCCTACCATATTGCTCATAACATCATATTCAAAACAAATTATTGGTGAAGGACTTCGATGCAAATGTGTCGAGACAACCACTTCAAGATGACTAGGCATGTTGACTATGTCTTTTTTTCGAGAGTTGTTCGAATGTTTGGCAACAGTATCACCCCCCAAAATTTCAAAAGATTCAAAAAATGTACATAAATCACTAACATTTTTCCTCGGGATAATTTCTTCCACAATACTAATGTAGTTCATTCCCTCTTTTGGATCCAAGTACTCTATTTTAATATCAAAATAATAAATCTCATCGGAGATAACCAACGCAGTTTCTTCTTTCGACGCTTCTTTAGTTGTTGGATTTTGCTGAGAATGTTTCTGTACAAAGTTCATCAATTTCTCATTTTCAATTAATGGTTTACCGTGGGCCTCGAAGGAAACTGGTTCGATACTCTTGGTTGCGCGTTTATCCGATGTGGCTGGGTAGTAACAAGAGATCTTTTGAATTGGTTTTGCTTGAACTGATCACTAGAACCTATTTCTAAAGCGTGAGTTTCTTCCACCAATATCCTTTTTTCAAGTTTATCAAGCAGAACCCCAAACGTCATTGCTTGACTTGTAACCACAATATGTTATAATATTCCTCGGAGAAGTCCTATTCGATTCTGCCAAAGCGACATAATCTTTACAATATTCCATATCAGTTTTTGGTTTAACAAAATGGTTTGTATAATTTTTCAAACTTTCTCCAACGTTTTACCTACAATATATTATAGTATCACCATCAGCTCGAAATTTTTTACTTCCAATGAAATGTTGTTAGAAAATGTTCCAAAATATGTCAAAGTTTTTTATATAACCCTGCGGAAGTCGGTTATATCATTTTGAAGCAATACCCTTAGTGTTCGGAGAAAGCCATGCAGAGTAACTTGTCATCGACATCAAAATTAATCATAAATTTTTTAAATTGTTCAATATGGCTATCGCGATCTTGCGTTCTGTTAAATTTTTCCAACTTAGAAATATCAAAATTATTTGGGAGGTTTCCAGAGAGGATTTCCGAGGAAAAGGAAGAGGACCTCAATTATGGCTTGCTCTATAAAAATTGGTTCTAGAACCCTCGTGTGTCATTGCATAGAGACCCTTCTCGGAAGGAGTTCTGTACTGGTTACTTACTCGATATTCAAAATTTTGACTCCCCCGCATATTTTGAGTGTGTACAATGTTTTCTTTCTTAGCATGATCCTCAGAGCCTTGCAATTTTCTTATCACGTCCTTAATCTCGTGATCCATTCGATATTCTTTTCTATGCCTCCTCGCATATTTCTTTTTTATGGTTTTTTTCCTTCGATAACCCCTTTCCGGAGAAGATGCCCTTGAATCATAGAGTGAATAGTCACTTGAATACTCATATCGATACCTTGGCTTTAGTTTCTTCCTCCGAGAATACCGACTATACCTCCGGTATTTATCTTTCCTACTATTGGTCTAATGGTGGTCATCCAATTCATCTTTCTCAGTTTCATTTTCCCTTCGAACCTCTGATCGAATTTTTTTAAAAGCCATCGTAGCGTCTCTTTCACAATTCAACTTTTTAATTTCTTCTAACAATTCTTTTCTTCGAGCCACTAAAATCGACTCCTCTAATATCTCACCAACATGTTGATCATCGAGTAGTTGATCAATCTCAATGTTATTTTTAACTAGGTTCTCTTGGAATTCCTTTTCAACCATCAAATCATTATTCATGTTCTCGTATTTCTATCACTTTTCTTTCAAGATTTTAACAAGTCTTTGGAAGACGATTCCGGGTACCAAACTGTTTTCTGCAGACGGCGCCAATGATAGTTCGAGATATCTTTAGAGGGGTTATTTGAGCAAAACTATGTTTTGTGGGGAAAATTTGTTATACAAGGTACTTGATATATGTTTTAGAAAGAGAAGCTCCATATTTTAGCGAGAGAAAGTCATGAGGAATAATCGTGCAATCATTAATCAATCACCCTTCTTTAAAAAGGGTGGGGTGATTTTATAGTACATTTGTTTAGTCCCACATGTCTACATAAATTACTAATTGTGGTCCCATCCTCACGTTTTTTGTTTGTTACAAATAGGTTAGTTTGTATTACATAATTATCAATTACTCCTGAAAGACTTTCTTTATGTCGAATTATACAATTAACTTTCTAATATGTTCTAGTTGATTTATTCTTCCCTCATGAGAAGCTACCTCATGCTTAATTTTTTCAAAGAGTTAATAGGCTTCTTCGACTTACAATGATATATAACTAATTGGGTCTCTTATTTTGGTGCTCGTATATTAATTGAATTTTTTATGAATTAGATTTTATATTAATTAGATCTTCTACATCAATTAGGTTTCTTATTAATTTGGGTTTACAATTTATGAGGTTTCATATTTTAAAAGATTATGACATACTACAACCTTTGAGAAATGGTATTTAATCTAAAACGCATGTCAAAGTATTATCGTTTTCCATAAGCTTATAAATAGAAGACAATACACAAAGCTAAGTTTTGTGAAGACGGTGACGTGAGTATTAAATTTTCTAAGTTAGACAAAACTCTAGTTTTTTTGGGAGAGAAGTGAGGTGAGAGATAAAACATTGACTACATAGTTATTTTATAACTTTTAAAAATATTACATGTTTGTAGGGAAAAATAATCCGACGATTGCGAAAATAAGAACAAACAAAAGAATTTTTTTTAATGTGGTTCGACTAATTTGCCTACGTCCACGGTAGAAAAATAAGAATCACTATAACTCAAAAATATTACAAAGATTGGAGTCTCCCTACATATAGTAAAGAGTTATACACTCACTTTTCTCACCCCAAATATTATACCCCAAAGAGAATAGTAATCTCACCAAGCAAATTCTCTTAAACACTACCCGTATTTCTCTCTCACCCAAAGTGTTTTTCTCTAAATTGTGTCACACACAATATTACATAAATGTTACAGTCTAGTGAAGTGTTTCAAGTGATGTTCTCCAAGACCCACTCATGGTCCTTTTTATAGCAAGACAAAGGCTTACAAAATAAGCCACTTAATCTTCCAAGTGAAGCTAATGGTTACTTGCAAGAAACTCACTAGCGTTGAATGAATGAGGTTGCTTGTAAGTCGCCCTTCATTTAATGGTTAGTTTTTTATTGTAAGAAACCAAACGGTAGGGCCCACACTAATAAATGTGAGAGAGATGTGAGCAGGTCTTACAAATCTCTCCCGCCTGCTCAGGAGGAGAGTGTTACGAGTCCTGCAAACTCTATGCACACATCAAGCTTTTGTTTCTGTAGTGATTTTGTCATCATATCTGATCCATTATAGTCGGTTTAGATCTTCTCAATACTCATATGCTTTGTCTCTAAAGTGTCACAAATCCAATGGTATCGAACATCAATATGTTTCGATCTAGAATGCAAGATTGGATTTTTGCTCAGATGAATGGTGCCTTGAATATCGCAATAGAGAGTGTAGTTTTCTTGATTGAAGCCCAAATCTGTAAGAAATTCCTTCAACCATAAAAGTTATTTACTAGCTTCAGTAATGGAAATATATTCAGCCTCACCACGAAATTGCTCCCCTTGAAAACGTCATCAAATATCCCAAAATAGATTTTCTACTATCGACGTCACTAGCCACATCTGAATATGCGTAGCCTTAAAGAATAGGTTTACTATGGCCAAAACATGAACATAATTGGGAGGTTCTTCGAAGATACCTGAATATCCATTTTACAGCTTCCCAATTCTCTTTACCAGGATTAGATGAAAATCAACTGGCTACTCTGACGGCATGGGAAATATCAGGTCTTGTACAAACCATGGCATTCATCAAACTACCCAAAACTGAAGAGTATGATATTTTCTCAATTTCTTCCATATTACATTTTTTTACAGATGCTTATTTGGCGGATAGTTTAAAATGCCCTGCAAGTGGAGAAGTAACAAGTTTCGGTTTACTCATGCTGAATCTTTCTAAAACCATCTCAATATATATTTCCTGAGACAACCATAATTTGTTTTTTTCTTTATCTCGAGTGATCTTTATTCCAAAAATTTGTTTTGCGGGACCCAAATTCTTTATTGCGAAGGATTGGCTGAGTTCCATTTTCAGCTTCTCTATGTTTTTAATATCACGACCAACAATTAGCATATCATCCACGTAAAGTATAAGGATAATAAAATTATTTTTAGAAAATATCTTGATGAAAACACAATGATCAGATGAAGTCTTATTATACCTGTGTTCCATCATGAAGGAATAAAACCTTTTATACCACTGTCGTCGGGCTTGTTTGAGATCGTACAAACTCTTCTTTAGTTTGCACACCAAATGATCTTTATCTTTAGCTTCAAACCCTTCAAGTTGCTTCATGTAAATTTCTTCTTCCAAATCACCATGGAGAAAAGCAGTTTTTACATCAAGTTGTTCAACTTCCAAATTCAAGCTAGCAACTATTCCAAGAACAAAACGAATAGATGACATTTTTACTACAGGTGAAAATATTTCTTCAAAATCAATACCTTTTTTTTTGACCAAATCCTTTGACAACCAGGCGCGCCTTATATCTTGGTTGTGGATTGCCTTCTTCAGTCTTCAGCTTAAACACCCATTTATTGTTGAGTGCTTTTTTCGCTTTTGGTGACTCTACCAAATCGTATGTGTGGTTCTCATGCAATGACTTCATCTCATCTTACACGGCTTTCCACCACTTTCTCTTTTCAATTTCCATCACAGCTTCTTCAAAACATTCAAGTTCTTCTCTGTCAGTTAGTAACACGTACTAATTTGTTGGGTATCTAGTCGAAGGTCGACGATCTCTAATGGATCTTCTCAAATAGGGTTCTTCAGTATGATTTCCTTCATCGTCAACTATTTCTTTATGGTCGGAAGCCTCGCCATGATCCTCGTACTCCACTTGAAATGGTGTATCCAGAACTAAGTTAATTTTAGTATTCACGTCTGATTTTATATTCTTAACATTCTTCATATCTCAAAGAGTTTGGTCTTCAAAGAACACTACGTCTCTGCTTCGAACGACTTTTATACTTCTTGGATTCTAAACTCTATAACCAAACTCATCATGTTTGTAACCAAGAAATATACATTCTTTTGTTTTATCATCTAGCTTGGATCTTTCATCTCGAGGTACATGTACGAACACCTTACAACCAAATACCTTCAAGTGTTTGTAGCTTATGTCTTCCCAGTCCATATTCGTTCGAGAATTGCACCATCTAAAGGAATGGAAAGAGATAAATTGATAAAATTTACCATCGTCATCAATGTTTCACTTCATAAGGACTTTGACAATCTTGAATGGGACAGAATGCACAAGATCTTGTTACAAATAGTTCTATTCATTCTTTCTGCAACACCATTATGTTGGGGAGTCTTGGGTACAGATCTCTCAAGCCTGATACCATAAACTCTACAATATTCTTCAAATGGTCTAATGTATTCACCACAATTTTCGGAGCGGATACATTTCAAAAAAGTTCCAGTTTGTCTTTCAACGTTGGCATGAAACTTCTTTAATACTTCTAACACCTCATATTTGGTCTTTAAAGGATAAGCCCACACCTTTCTGGAATGATAGTTAATGAATGTGACAAAGTATAACGATCCGCCAATACTTCTGTCATCTATGGAACATATATTTGTATATATTATATCAAGAATATTATTCTTTCTGTGTGGTCGTGCTGCTCGAAATGCGACTATGTGTTGTTTTCTTGCCAAACAATGAGTGCATTGTTTTAAGGGAATGTTTGGGAAATTCGGTGGAAGGTTTTCTTTTGTGAAACTTTTAAGTCCCTTCTCACTCATATCACCAAGTTTGGCGTGCCACAAATTCGTCGAGTCTCATGCTTGATCGCATTCGCTTCTACTCCACTTGATTGTTTTGTTTGCATATAATATAAACGATCAATCTTCTTACCTCTGGCCACGATCATATTTCCTTTCTTAAGCTTCCAAACTCTATTGCCCAATGTGTTTTCGTATCCCATGTCATCAAGATGACCACTAGAGATCAAATTAATACGAATATTTGGAACATATGGAACATATTTTAACAACAGTTTATAACCGCTGCTAGTTTCCAGTGTTGCATCACCTCGACCAACAATTTAACATCTTGCTTCATTTCCCATCTTGACAAAACCGACTTACCACTTGTGTAAGTGGTCAAAAGACTTCTATCGGCTGTTACATGGAATGATACTCCAAAATCAATCATCTATGTGTCTTGAAATGCGAGGTTGACACGTCCATAGTAAAAAATTAGGTATGTTTCACCATCATTGGGTACGACATCTACATTTCTTTATTGTCTTCATTATTATCCTTAGTTTCTTTTTCTCTCAGTTTCCAATTATCATTCTTGAAATGTCCAGGTTTATGACAGTAGTTGCACGTGAAGTCGCCTCTTCTCTTTGATCTGCCTCTGAACTTGCTTTTATTTCTGCTGTCTCTGGGGAAATGTTTGCTTATAGTTCTTCCTCTCTCAGTGACTATTGCTAGTCCTTAAGGGTGACTGGAAGTGCTTTGCTCCGCTCTTCTTTTTCCTTCTTTGTTGATACTTTACTTTACCATGCTTAACATCCTTGTGATGCTAACATTGCTAAGAGCTACCACAAGTGTTTCCTAGCTATCCGGTAAAGAACTTAACAAAATCAACACTTGAATTTATTTAGCTAGGGCCAGCTCCATGTTCGTCAAATTGTCGAGAATCTCGTTAAATTTCGCCAAGTGGTTCGATACACTTTGCCCATCATAAAGTTTCAGGTTCACAAGTCTCCTTATGATGAAAGCTTTATTTTGAGCATTTTTGGGCTAATATGTTTGTTGAAATGCTTCCATAATTTGAAAGCATTAGTTTCTTTTACAGTGTTGCGAATCGCCCTTGTTTCAACCCACTGTTGAATCACACTAACACCTTTACGATTGAGTTTCTTCCAATCTGCTTCACTTGTTGCACCTTGTTTGACTCTTTTTAGTTCAATAAGATCAAACAAGTCTTTACAGTACAACAAATCTCCCATCATGGTTTTCCAAATGGAATAATCTGTTTCCGTGAGTATGATCATGAAATTGCCATCGATGTTCGTACGTTCCTCCATTTTGTACGACGAAGGAGGATATGGAACTGCAACGAGTGCTCTGATACCAGTTGTAGGAAAAAATAATCCCACGAATGCGAAAATAAGAACAAACAAGAGAAAAAAAAATTTAACGTGGTACGACTAATTTGCCTACGTCCACGGGAGAAAAATAAGAATCACTATAAACACTACCTGTATTTCTCTCTCACCCAAAGTGTTTTTCTCTAAATTGTGTCACACACATTACTACATAAATGTTACACTGTAGTGAAGTGTTTCAAGTGAGGCTCTCCAAGACCCACTCATGGTCCTGTTTATAACAAGGCAAAGGCTTACAAAAGAAGAAACCTAACCTTTTAAGTGAAGCTAATGGTTACTTGCAAGAAACCCACTAACACTAAATGAATGAGGTTGTTTGTAAGTCACTCCTTATTTAATGGTTAGTTGTTTCTTGTAAGAAATCAAAAAGTAAGACCCACACTAATAAATGTGAGAGAGATGTGAACAGGTCATACAATACTTACTAACCAAAATGAAACCCTAGACTATTTATGTTTTGCACTTACAGCAAACAATATGTATTCTGAAAATGAAGTTCTAGAAAAAAAATTGTAAAAATTATAAAAGCATAAAAAAAACTACACAATAAAAGGACAAATTTATTCGCAAAACATTCATATAAACATGTGAAAATAAAACTTACAAAAATAGCTAGTTTAAATTTGTATAACAAAAATACAAAACAATCTCTAATAAGATTCGTCAACGACCATCTACAAAATAATCACTAATTTTTGTAAAATACATTTTCTACAAATCTTGTTTTATTCTTCTAACAAAATAAAATTTTGACCCTTTCAGAATATTTTTTCAAGTTAGGATAATAAAATTACAAAATTGTAAAATCATGAAATTTAAATACGACGAAAAATAATTATATCCATGAATTAAATACTAACATGTATACTATTGTGTTTTGTTTGGCTTGTTTTTTCTTTTGTTAAAAGTATCATATTAATTTTGGAATGACATCAGTTATTATTTGAAATAAATCTTAGCTACGGATAAGTAACTGAAATTGACCGAATGCTGTATCATAATTGAATTTTGTAAGCCATAATATATATTAACTCACTTAATACAATTAGTAGTATATCAAATTCGATGGAACAAAAAGTTCGATGGAACAAAAAGTGTAAATAATTACCCAAGTATTTATATTTCAATACACGGCTTTTATTTAGTTATTTATTGAACTATATTGATCGGTTCTAACATGTTTTCTATAATGGATTTTGAACTTATAATTTATTTATTTTATTTCTATATGAGTCATTTTAGTGTCAGAATTAATTGTTTCAATGTCAAATTCCAAACTCAATAGTATAGATTTCCGATTAATTTTAAAATTTTACTCCCTCCGTCCCGAAATATTTGTAGTTTAGAAAATATTTTTTGTCCCAAAACATTCTCGTTTGTCAATGCACATATAAATATTATTTTTAATCAACTACTAATTAGATCTTTAATTTATTTATTTTTTTATAAAAAAAAAGTTATTATATTTTTTAATACATGTACCTACCCTTAAAACGACAAATTTCGGGACAGAGGGAGTAGTATGCATCTACTATTCAAATTGGATAAAATTCATCTAAAATGTGTCTCATCAGATCTTGATGGGACAAGGAAGAAAAAAAACATATACCTCTTTTTTTTATAATTTGCAAAGGCAATTTGAAAGTGATCTTTATTGTCACTGATGATGCTGAGATGAGTCATAAAGTTGCACAGACCAAAATTTAAGAACCCTATCTCTCTCTTTATATATAAACAAGATAGCTTAGGATACGCCCCCAGGGGGTAGCCGAGTTGGTTGAGTATGGCATTCTTATAACCAAAAGGTTATGAGTTCGAGTCCCTCTACATACACTTTCTCGACTGAGCCTGTCACTTTATGTGGTTTACCTTCTGACGTTGGTTTGCAGGCTATCGCGTCAGACTGAGGGTTTACCCTGTGCGCACTCATTGCACTCTGAGTAAAAAAAAAAAGATAGCTTAGGATACATAACTACCGAACACAAGTAAAACCCTTAATAAACAAACACCATTCTTAACAATGAAGAACACCAACAACCCACCTAAACAAAATCGCCAAGTTATTGGAATCCCACTCACTCTATTAGCCTTTTCAAAAAATAAGGAACCCAAGTTCTATCTACCTTCACCTGTCAACACATCCCAACAAAGTCATAATATCTTAAACTCAGTGAAACTAGGACTCAAGATCAAGGAAACTGTGAAGGGAAAGCTCCGGTCAATTCTTCAGGGAAGAAGAGGAATCGAGAACATTTTCAAGAGGCAGTTTAGTGTTAAAGAGGGAGAGAAACTGTTGAAGGCTAGCCATTGTTGTCTATCAACAACAGCTGGTCCTATTTCAGGACTCCTCTTTATCACTACACATAAAGTCTCCTTCTGCAGTCAAAACTCCATCAAAGTAAATTCACCTAATGGAGAGCTGGTTAAAGTTCACTACAAGGTTTCCATCCCTTTAGCGAAGATAATGATGATTAACGAGAGCCAGAACGTGAAGAGGCCGTTGGAAAAGTACATTGAAATAGTTACAGAGGATGAATTCGAGTTCTGGTTTATGGGTTTCCTGAATCACAAGAAAGCTTTGAGACATCTGCATCAAGCATGTCAGTTTTCAGAGATTCAAATTATCTTATAACAATAATAAATGTTTTGTTTCTTAAACTACCGTGTTCTTCTTGTAGTGTCGTTTATAAATATAAAGCAAACAAGTTCTTGACATCTTTATTCTCATCATCGAAACCTGCATTACATGTCCATACAGAGTACTTTCCCTAGCTAAAATTTCCGTCAGCATATAGATGAAAATAAAAATGTCTCTTTTAAGTATTTGATCAATGGGATATCCATCAAGTTTTAGAGACAGTTATAGTTCAACCTCAATTTCAAGCACTAAATCATTTCTGGTACGACATACTAACTTTTCAAATACAACGGGAAACATTACAAATATTGTGGTGCTATACAAACGAAATGTTTGTACAAATAGTTTCACATAGACATTGTCACAAGAATGGTGTTTATCGAAGAGGTAATGATAAACTGTTATAGTTTGATTGAGTAAAATTTTAGAGAGGAGAGTTATTCATTGAACTGTATTTCTTGATTACATTCACAACTCTTTGAATGTAGTTAAATGCACTAACAAAACCAGGTAACTAACTAGGAATATTTCCATGTGATTTGTTACAAAATTCTATCCACCGATATATGTTTGTTTGGGTATAAGTATAGAAATAGCTAGCTGTAGATAACTCAATTAAGGCCTTGGGCTTTAGGTAGAAGACCAACAACTCTGCGGACCAAGGTTTTAGGTGTTAAGCCGGTTTTGTTGTTTAAATTGCAAGTCACCTTTGCATTTTGAAATAACCTTAAGTGAGGAACTCAAGTCGGTGTCTTTATCGACTAGCTCCTCACTCTCACAATTATCGTCTTTCATGGTGATTTCCTTCACAATTATAATCTTAAAATGCCCCCTCAAACGCAACAGCAAGTCTGAGAGCCCAAGTTTGTCCCGAAGTAAGAGAAATCGAAAAGAAGACAACGCTTTGGTGAAAAAATCAGCAATTTGATCTTGTGAGGGTATATATCTAATCTGCATCGAACCCTGAAGAACCTGGACCCGAATTAAGTGTACGTCCAACTCAATATGCTTTGTGCGAGTATGAAAGACATGATTGGACGTTAGCGAGATGGCTCCCAAGTTTTCGCACAATATTACAAATGGTGGTATGAGAGGAATCTGAATTTCAATGAGTAGAGATCACAGCCAAATTAATTCAGACGAAACGTTTGCCAAGGCTCTATATTCGTACTCAGTAGAAGAGCGAGAAACTACATTTTGCTTCTTGGAAGACCACGAGATTAGGGATTCACCAAGAAATACATAGTAGGCAACTACACTTCGACGATCATCACGCGATGAGGCCCAATCAGTATCTGACTAGCCATGGATTTTCACGTGGTAGCAAGGTTTGATTTGGGAACCCAACCACCGAGAACAAGATAAGTATCCTAACACTCTCTTAAGGCTTTGCCAATGCATAGAAGTAGGATTTTGTTGATATTGACTAAGTTTGTTTAAAGCATAGGCAATATAAGGTATGGTGTGAGTCAATATAAGGTAAGTACTACGATTCCATGACCATCACAGATATCTTGCGAAGTGAGATTGAGCTAAAATTGGAGGTATGGTTTTCATTACGAATAATTGAATATGTTTTGAGAATTGTCATCTTAATTTTTTGTTCTTGTTTACACCGCTACAGATGCATCATAACTTATTGATACTTGTGTATCAAGACATGCATAGTTCAGGTTTGTAGCAGAGGCAAATAAATAGTTGACAAGAAGAAAACTGAAAACTTAGTAGAAAAAAAGTAGAAGTTGATAATCTTGTTGTGAAAAAATGTAATTAAACAGATGTTGTTAGTCCTCAAAATGCATAATTACTTGTGCAAAAAAGTACGGTAGTTGAGAAACGTGTGGATCATCTCTGTTAAAACAGAAGCTTAGTTTATACAATAATAAACTTATATTTCAAAATGTGTATCCAGTGGGCCAAACTATCGAATTATCTAGGCAGATTGATGAAACAAATTGAACAGGCACAGGAACTGAAACAATAAGCACACAAGAGTTGATTTTATTACTTAAATAGTGAAACACAAAGGTTCATTACTTATAGAAAATATGATTCAAACGTCTCTTAGTAATTTGAGACTTTCAGACTTGCTAATATAACTCACACTACTTCACTAAGTCATTTAATAGTTGAGAATTGATTCGGAGCTGTCTGCTTTTTTGTGGGTCCTTTGCGGGTCCTTGGTCTGACTGCGGGTCCTTTGCAGATCCTTAGTCTGTCTGTTTCTTGTAATCTTGGATTAAAGAGTGCACTAATTTTGACACTCTCCCTTAGTGCATTCTTTCGATCAGCTAGACTGAGAGCTCTTCTGAACTCTTCGAACTTCGATTTGGGAAGAGCCTAAATTTTTTTTGAGCAGACAAGTATTTTTAGGCCGTAGTAACATGCAATATTCATATAGGCTATAACAGCTTGCCATCCAGCTCCAACCGCAAATCCTGATAGAAGAGGTTGAAGATTGCTAATGACCATATATAGAGATTTCAACTGTGTTAACTATCTAACTAAATGTTGAAATCTTTCATTGTCTTAGAACAACCCTGGGTACACATCTTTGTATAAAATAAGAACAATCGAAAATAGAAATCCAGTAAATTTCGATGATATAACCGACACTATTAAAGAAAATTTTACTCTCCTTGGATGTCGTGCGCCTAGCTCGTTTGATACTCTGACACTAACAACTGCATTTGTTCCAATAACAATATGGCAGTCCAACTCATTATGTTCATGCATATAGAGAGAGTTGCAACATAAACTTCTGCATCCTCTGAATATCCAGTAAAAAATATCAATGTTGTGAAAAACCATACTTCCAAGTTGAGCATGACAGCGGAGGCAAGGGACACTTTAACAAACCCCCACAGATTACTAAACGTCTGCCTCGAAAAATCAGACCAGGCTGCTCCACAAAGTTTGCTCAGTGTATAAACGATTTGAGCCACATTAATGAACAACCACGAAAAGTTCAACACCATGGCTGCACACGCTAGACCCCAACCGAGTTTTAAAATAAACAACCAACTGAAACAAACGTGAAGGGCTAAAGCCATAGTCACAATAGCAGCCATAACCATCATTTTGCTTTGTGACTGGAGAAACTCTGCCATTTGAGTGCGGAAAGGTTGTGCAGAATCGAACAACCAATCGTGATTTTCAATTTCCTTACCATTTGGTTCTTCTGATTTCTTTTGCACATTTTTGTCCACATTATTGAAATTTATAATCTCAGATTCCAAAATAGAACCACCGAGAGAAGATGATCCACTTTCATCCACTTTAATTTCTATAATCTAGGAGGCTTCTTCTCTTCTTCCTCAACCAATGAAGGTTTTTGTTCTGGATCAACGTCAACGATATGCAACATCAACATTGCAACCGACTCAACTACAATTTTACTATCCACAGAGAGCTCTTCCAATCTAAGCTCATCCGTACACGTTATTGTCATCAAATATCCATCGTTATCCTTATACATGATCAAAACCGACCTTAACGCTGGAAATATCGTACTCACAATCTCCCAAAACCTTAAAGTTACAATTTACAGGCATCTGTCTAAGCCTTATGTCATGCCCATAAACAAGCTTCAATTTTCTCTACTTGATTTGAACAGCCATCTCTACTAGCTCCTTACGAATCGATACCGCTTTTGACTCAAATAAACTCGCTTCAACTTAACCATCATGGCATGTTGTCGTACTAATACCGTTTTTAGAAGAGCCCTGTAAAACCTTCAACATAACCTTGGACGATTTATTTTCTCTGTTACGCGGATCATTTTTAGTCATGATACCACTTTGTGGCTTCTCTACCTTATTATTACCACAAGGAAACAAAACCGAACCATTTTATACTTTTTCAGTGTAAGGCGTGCAGGTAGACAAGTCCCGACTACATGAATTGGTGCACCGCGGACAACTAAGTTACCAAGGGCAAATGGTTGATTAATAATTGAAGTCACATTTTCCGGTTCATTAACAACCTCAATCAAGAAACAGCTTTCCCACTGTCGCTCATTGCTCTCTTCAACATCATGTGCAACATTTGCATCTCATCCGATGATTTTTTAATAACAATTTGGTTTAATATGGCCTGGTTTGCCACACTTCTTGCAAATAAGCTTTGCACGACAATCCAATTTCATGTGTCCAGTCCTTCCACATCTAAAACATGTCAGCTTAGAGTGGTTTGCTGACTCCCTCTCAATACTTGTGTGCTTACCACCATTTTGAAAATGACTTTGTGTGTTTTTCCACCTTGACCTGCCTTTAGTAAACAGTGTATCTTCAACATCAGCCGAATACTTACCAAGCATTTGTTTAACCAATGCTTCCTGGTTAGAGAGTAGGTTCTCTAACTCAAAAATTGATGGTTGGTTGAACAATCCTTGTATTGACGATATAAACGGCATGAAGTCATATCGTAATCCACGAATCAAATAACGTCTTATCCTTAAGAAAGTAATCAGAGATCGACATATTACCTTGGGTTAACGAAGCAAGCTCATTCTTAAAGTATTGAAGCCGCATAATATTTTTCTAGGTAAATAACCTGTCAAGAGTATCCCAGATATCCTTTGGAGAATCCAATGCACGAACATGATTAATAAATTCCTTACAGATCGAAGTTCTCAACGCGAATAAAGCCTTTCTGCACCTTACTTTCCATTTTCTCCTTAACTTAGAGTTTTCTGGAGTATCACTATGAAGTATTTTGGTACCGAAAATAAGATCCCATAAATCATATCCTTGAAGGAAGGCCTCCATACACAACCGTCAATATTGGTAATTGGTTCCAACAAGCTTCTCTGTAGACATAGGAGAAGTTAGATTACATCTATTCATATTGATTTAAATGTAATAACACTTGAAAGGATTTCTCTGGGTAATAAAATCAAACACTTAAGATGCAGAGACCTTGTTCTGATACCATGAAACAAATTGAACGGACACAGAAACTGAAACAATAAGCACACAAGATTTGATTTTATTACTTAAAGAGTGAAACACAAAGGTTCAGTGCTTATAGAAAATATGATTCAAACGTCTCTTAGTAATTTGAGACTTTTAGACTTCCTAATATAACTCCCACTAATTTACTAAGTCATTTAATAGTTGAAAATTGATTTGGAGTTGTCTACTTCTTTACAGGTCCTTTGCGGGTCCTTAGACTGTCTGTGGATCCTTAGTCTATTTGCTTCTTGTAATCTTGGATTAAAGAGTGCACTAATTTTGACAGATTGATACTTTTTTTACAAAAGTATATAAAAAGTTACGGAGAATGTCAACTTGGTGCCTGAGAATACAACCGTGAATATTATGGGAAAAACTAACAAAGGAAATACCAAATAGTCGAATTTTATTTATCAACGACGAAAAATTACATTGTATCTCATTTATTCATCTATTTATACATCATTTAGCAGTTACACATAATCCATAAATCATCGCCTCGCTAACTACTCACGTTATCTATACATGTATGTCATGGAACCTAATTTTATAGTCATAACTATAGTGGGTTGGCTGGATAATCAATGTGGCTTTAACCATTTTTCTATATATACTCTAGGTCGCTCTTATCCGCACTAGAGCCTAAGTTAAGCCCCTCTCTCTTCCTTCTCGCTCGGTTATGCTCCATGGTTGTTGCCTCTTTCATTCTCCTCATTGAAGGTTTGATCTCTTTTCATTGTCTCCATCTTTGTTGTGTGATGCTCGATGATTTTTTTTTCATCTTGATGTAGTTACTAGGTTTACGGACCTCGTTCGACCTTCTATTACCTTGTTGAAAGGTCTTATTCATTCGGATGGACTGCGAATTTTTATGGCGCATGTCAAAAATTATAACGGTAGGATGACACGTGGAGATTATGTAGCTCACTTATGGGCTACGGCGGTTCTGACACCAAATTGGTTTTAATTTTTGTCGCTTGGGTTTTGGTGGTAACTTGACGGGTTTTCTTGACCAGTGACAACCACAATCAAGTCACGTATGGGGTGCGGAACAAATTGGAATCTTTAAACCCTTTTAAACTTGGAAGATAATTAACGCATTAAATCACAATGTTTTTTACTATGATGAAGAAATCTCTAAATTTTGTAGCGCAAAGGCAGCCCTCAAGAAGTCTTTTTCTCATCTCCACTAAAAAGGTATTTAGGAGAAAACCCTTTGCCTTAGCTGCAATCGTTGATCCTATATTTATTATACCTACCGAAACAAAACTTTATTCACTGATAGTGGCGATCTCCCGTGAATATTCCCTCCGTTTAATTGTTCTCACACCTCTTGGCTCATTGCATTCACTTGAACAAACATAATGGATCCAAAAAAGATTGGCAAGAAGAATGTGAAAACAGTAGAGTATGCATTTGAAGATCCGGCAGATGTGGGCTACTAAATATTAGGGCTAGATATATGTACCGAGTGATGTGATAGTGAGTGTATCGAAGTTCGGCAAGCACCCCTATCGGGCTCAAGATCACAAAACTTGTTTGTTTACCACCATATTCGATTGGGGACTACGACTACCTCTCTCAAAAGGAGTTTCAAAAAGGAGATTTATTATGAAGAATAGGTGTAGAGAATCTGTTTATTAAGTAGACACTAGTTTCAAAAGCTTCAACCCAGTAATTATAAGGTAGGAGAGCCTGCGCTAAGAGGTTAACCCAGTTTCCACAATATGTCTATGTTTTCTCTCAGCTCTACCATTCTCGGCTAAGGTATGAGGACATGACCTACGTAGCAAGAAACCATTTTCCTTAGTTAGTGAGAGCAAATGCCTAAACTCACCCCCAGTCACTTTGAACAGCTTTGATAGACCTTCAAACTGAGTTTAAACCAAGGCTTTAACATTTTTGAATCCTTCAAACACATGGATTTTATCCCTGATGGAATATTTCCAAGTGTACCTAGAGAAATCATCCAATAGATGGAATAGGAGCAGGGCTGCAGACATCAGTATGTATTAGATCAAGGACATTTGTAGCATGAGAACCAGAAATAGAATAAGGGAGACTGTGAGACTTGCCTAACTGGCAAGCCTCACAAAAGGTGATTGTATTGCTCAACACAGAGTTCAACTTACATGACCTAAGAACAGTAGCTAAGACACTCTGAGATAGATTACCAAGCTTCATATGCCACCCATCTTTGACAGACTGAGATACAACAATAGATAAAGCACTAGAGACACCTAGATTTAGATCAGGTTGTGACTTAGAGAAGGTATCCATCTTATAGAATCCATCTTCAGACCTCCCTCTGAGCAGGATACTCCCTGTTTCCTTATCCTTCACAAGACAAAAAGCTTTATGAAACACCACAAAACATTGTTATGATTGGTTAGTTGAAAAATAGATAATAGATTTTTGTTAATCCTATGGACATGAAGAATAGGTTTTAACCAAATAGATTTTGTGGTTAAAGAGTGTAATATAGACTGACCAATGTGGGAAATGGGAAGTCTCTCACCACTACCAACAAGTATTGATTTGTTACCTGAGTACTCAGAATTCTGAGTCATCTGACTGGTGCTCCATGTGACATGGTGACTAGCACCACTGTCTGCATACCAGACCCTTCACCTGTAGTGTCTTGTGTGGCCAATAGGGCACTCTGATCTCCCTCAGATCTAGACTGCTCTGAGGATGTAGACCCCATAACTGAGGGATCATCCCTGTAATAACAAACAATAGTAGAATGACCATACTTGCTACAAATCTGACTGGTTGGCTTGTTATGTGAGAACCTTCCTCCTCTTCCTTTGTAGAAATTACTCCTTCCTCTAGTGTCATAGTTAGGATTAAACCCAGATCTGCCTCTCTAACATGTGTTAGCACCTCTGTTATTAGAATAAAACCCTTTCTGATTAGAGTTAGTGAGTTGCTGCTTTGAGTCACTTCTGTGAGTAACATTTTCACTAGAGATGTTGATATTAGATATTGAATTTTGTAATCCAGTGAGTTGCTCAAGCCTTCTTTCATATGTGAGCAAGCTTGTTTGTAAGTCAAGCTAGCCCAGCCCTTCATTATCAGCAATATGTGAGAATTCTATAGGGGAGAATGAAAATGGAAGACCAATAGATCTGACCAACGAATAAGACAAATTTAATAAGCTGAAGTCTACCGGCATACGAGAGATGACTAGATGTCCAAGAATTAATACGAGAGGTAATTTTGTGGAGGAGAGGACGATAATCCGAATAGGTGAGGCGACTGGTGAGAAGGGGAACTCCTAAGTATTTAACGGGCAGAGTGCCTTCCGGGAATCCCAAAATGGAAAGAAGGTTTACCCGAAGGGAATCTTCGATACCCGAAAAATAAATGTGACTTTTGGATGGGTTGACTTTGAGACCAGAAAGGGAATAGAACTCATCAAGGGCCTCTTTGATAAGATAGATGGACTTTATGTCGCCATGACAAAAGATCATAAGATCATCGGCAAAGCAGATGTTAATTATTTTGAGCTTTTGACATTTCCAATGGAAACGAAACTGCTTATCCTTACTTTTCTCCTTGAGAATGCAGGACAGGACTTGCTTAACAAGGACAAAGAGAAAGGAGGAGAGAGGATCTCCTTGCCTCAATCTTTTCCGACCTTTGAAATTTCCATACAGATCTCTGTTACTGTTAATAGAATACGGCGGAGAGGAAATGCATTTAATGATCCAGGTGATCATTTTCTTGGGGAAATTCATAGCAACAAGAATATCAAGAATGAGGTGCCATCTGACATTATCAAATGCTTTCATTAAGTCGATTTTGAGGGTGACTCTTTTGTTGCTATGATTAGAATGGTACCCGTGGAGAAGCTCCTGAGATAAAATGATGTTATCTGAGATATTCCTACCCGCCACAAAGGCCGATTGGGAATTATCAATAAGATAGGGGAAATAATCCTTAATTCTATTGGCTAAGATTTAGAGGTGATCTTGTAAAGAACATTACAAAGAGCAATGGGTCTAAAATCGGCAGGCCCCGAGGGGGAGTCCTTTTTGGGGATAAGAGAAATAGAGGTGGAGCTCCAAGATGGGTCCAGAGAGGAGGTACGGAAGAAATCGAGGACACCATTACAGATATCGTGGCAAAAAAATCTCCAATTAGATTTAAAAAAGGAGGAGTTGAAACCATCAGGACCCGAAGATTTATTGCTGTCAATATTGAAAAGAGCGGATTTGAACTCTTCACAAGAGATGTCACGGATCATTGAGACCCGATCAGAGGGGGTAACTTTAGAAGATAGAAGGGAGGAGACAGTTTCAAGACCCGGATAACCATAAGAGAGTCTCAAACCAAGAGAGTTTTCAAAGTATCTCACAAAAACATTGGCCACACTGGATGGAGTTGAGACAGTCACTCCAAACTCATTGTTAATAGAGATAATTTTATTACGGAAAAGACGGGCCTTTATATTTTTATGCAAAAATTTAGTATTTTTATCCCAAGCTTTATCCAATTTTCTCTAGATTTTTGCTTAAGGAAGGACTCTTTGGCTCGACTGAGAAAGATGAAGGAAGTTGAGGCTTCTCTTTCATCCGAGAGAAGAATTGGGTTAAGAGGATCATTAGCCAGATTAGACTGCGACAGAAATAATTTATTTTAAGCAATCGAAACTCTGGAGCTAATGTCAAAAACTCTTTACGGTTAAGACCAACAAGTTGAGTCTGCAATCTTAAAAGTTTTTCGGTAACCAGAGGAAGCAATAGGATGATTATAATTTGACGAAACAATATTTTTAAATTGCGGATGAGCTTGCCACATGTTAAAAAATTTGAAAGGTTTTTTACACTTTTGATGAGGCAATCCAAGGTTAAGGGTGACCGTGGTATGGTTAGAGGTACGCAGGAAACCAAAATGGGCAAAGGACATAGGGAATAGGTCATCCCAAACCGGGTTGACAAGAACTCTGTCAAGCTGAAGAGAATGGAATTCTCAGGCTGCTTGTTACTCCACGTGTAATGGAAACCAGAGGATCTAAGGTCGCTAAGCTCACTACAGAAGCAACAATAGTTAAAGTCGTCAATGGCCGAAGTCCAGTTCTCAGAGGAACCTAAACACTCATCCGGGTGGCGGATGACATTGAAGTATCCGAGAGAAACCCAAGGAATATGTTTATCTACCATGGATATAGTAGACAAGTCATTCCAGAGTTGAACTCTGTCTGAAGCTTCATTAAAAGCGTAAATAACAGTAAAACGAAACAGTGCAGCGCTATTATGACAATTAGCTAAACAATGAATAAATGGCGGTGATTGGGAAACTTTAGTAATAATTATTACACTAGGGTTCCAAACAATCCAAATTCTACCTAGCGGGTGATCGGAGTGGTTAATAAGGACATGACAAAAGGGAACCATCTTTCTAGTTATAGATTCTATTTTGAACATTTGGACTTTAGTTTCTACCATGATTAATAAGGACATGCCAAAAGGGATATACTATTACTAATAATAAAATCAGTGACGTCTTTTTGTCTAACAGGTTCATTTAGACCCCGAACGTTCCAAGATACTATTTTCATGAAATAGAAGACTTACAGAGCTCTAGTCGATGGTCCTGTCGGAGGACAAATCAACTGTGAACGGCTAAATAAACAAAAAAATATTTATCTTTTATTATAATTAGTAGTTGTACTATCAAATAATTATATGATAACACTTTTATTAAAAAAAAAATAACAACATAACTTGTTATATTAAATATTTTAATATAACTTGTAATCTTTTAGCATGATAAAATCTAATTTTGGTTTAAAAAATAATAAATAACACTTGTAATTTTTAAAACCAAATCATAATAATAATATTCGAAATGTAATATTAAAATTATAACAATATAACTTGTAAGTCGTAATCTTTAGCATGATAAAATCTGATTTTGGTTTGAAAAAAATAAAAAATAACACTTTTAATATTTAAAACCAAATCACAATAATAATATTCAAAATGTAATATTAAAATTATAACAATATAACTTGTAAGTTTTTACCATGATAAAATGACGGTTTGGTTTAAAAAATAATAACAAACACTTGTAATATTTAAAACCAAATCACAATAGTAATCAAAATGTAATATTAAAATTATAACCATAAAATTTATAGTATTTTAACATGATAAGATATAGTTTTGGTTTGTAACATAATATCAACAATATAAATGTTAGATTCCAAAATATAATAATAATATTCAAAATGTAATAATAACATAAGTAATATTTAAAATTTTGGATTATATAATAATTACAACACTAATATTATTAACCAAAACAAATTAATAGTCACCATGTAATAATAATTTTATAATCATATACAATATCTCAATATCTTTTAAATATAACATGAGATATGATTATGGTTATAAAATAATTAAAACACTTATAATATTTACAAATAAACTACGGTTTGCGGTCCTAATGGCTTGCGGTCCTGGCGATTTGCGATCCTGACGGTTTACTCCTTATGCGGTTCTAGCGGTTTGCTGTCCTAATGGTTTGCAGTTCTAACGGTTTGCAGTCCTTACAGTTTGCAGTTCTAATAGGCCAGTTAGACAATTTACTCGCCGGTTTACAAACAGTTCTCTAGCTTTCAATCGCGATTCCAGAACCATATCACACCTCTAATTGGCATCGACTATTCAAATGGGATATTTCACACCTCTAATTGGCATCGACTATTCAAATGGGATAAAATTCATCTAAAATGTGTCCCATGAGATCTTGATGGGACAAGAAAGCAAAAAAACATATATCTCCTTTTTTTTTTATAATTTGCAAAAGCAATTTGAAAGTGATCTTTATTGTCACTAATGATGCTGGGTGAGTCATAAAGTTGTAGAGACCAAAATTTAAGAACCCTATCTCTCTCTTTATATATAAACAAGATAGCTTAAAATACATAACTACCAAACACAAGTAAAACCCATAATAAACAAACACCATTCTTAACAATGAAGAACACCAGCAACCCACTGAAACAAAATCGCCAAGTTATTGGAATCCCACTCACTCTATTAGCCTTTTCAAAAAATAAGGAACCCAAATTCTATCTACCTTCACCTGTCAACACATCCCAACAAAGTCATAATATCTTAAACTCAGTGAAACTAGGACTCAAGATCAAGGGAACTGTGAAGGGAAAGCTCCGGTCAATTCTGCAGGGAAGAAGAGGTATTGAGAACATTTTCAAGAGGCAGTTTAGTTTTAAAGAGGGAGAGAAACTGTTGAACGCTAGCCCTTGTTGTCTATCAACAACAGCTGGTCCTATTTCAGGACTCCTCTTTATCACTACACATAAAGTCTCCTTCTGCAGTCAAAACTCCATCAAAGTAAATTCACCTAATGGAGAGCTGGTTAAAGTTCACTACAAGGTTTCGATCCCTTTAGCGAAGATAATGATGATTAACGAGAGCCAGAACGTGAAGAGGCCGTTGGAAAAGTACATAGAAATAGTTACAGAGGATGAATTCGAGTTCTGGTTTATGGGTTTCCTGAATCACAACAAAGCTTTGAGACATCTGCATCAAGCATGTCAGTTTTCAGAGATTCAAATTATCTTATAACAATAATAAATGTTTTGTTTCTTAAACTACTGTTCTTGTAGTGTCGTTTATAAATATAAAGCAAACAAGTTCTTGACATCTTTATTCTCATCGTGGAAACCTGCATTACATGTCCATACAGAGTACTTTCCCTAGCTAAAATTTCCGTCAGCATATAGATGAAAATAAAAATGTCTCTTTTAAGTATTTGATCAATGAGATATCCATCAAGTTTTAGAGACATTTATAGTTCAACCTCAATTTCAAACACTAAATCATTTCTCGTACGACATACTAACTTTTCAAATACAACGGGAAACATTCCAAATATTGTGGTGCTATACATGTTGGATCATAAACTTGATCCACTTAAAGGGCCCAACCAACTCAAACGTCCAACTCACTTAATAAGGCCCATCTAGAAAGAATATTCTAGAAATATTTAAATTAATATTTAGTAGTTTAGGTTGAGTGTAAGAAACACTTTTACCTTGAGTGTAGACTTGAGGTTGAGTGTTTAACTATCCATAAGATCTTAGATGGTGGATCATTGTCTCCACTATGGTTCTATAAATAGTGGAGCTCTCCCACCATTTAGAGCATCACCAAACACACTAAGAAGTAAAGTTAGAGAGAAAGTTAGAGTGAGAGAAAAGAGAGACAAGAATGCTCTCTTGAGTGTTTGAAAAATATTTTCTCTTCTAGTGTGCGTTGTAAGAGTGTTCTTGTAATATTTCTCCTCTTCTATCTATATCAAAGTTTGTTTGTTTGTTTTAAAGTGAGTGTTGTTTTATATTTTCCGCCAACAAAGTGGTATCAGAGCCACAAGCTCTTTCCAAAATTTTGTTTTTAAATATTCAACATATTTAAAAATATGGCAAATGGTGTATCATCCTTCCAAGTTCCAACACTCAACAACAAAAACTACGACAATTTGAGTATCAAGATGAAAGCTCTTCTTGGAGCACATGATGTGTGGGATGCCGTCGAAAAAGGTTTTGACGAACCCGAAGATGAAGCAAGCCTTGCTCAATAGGAGAAAACATCGTTGAAGGATTCAAGAAAGAGAGACAAAAAAGCTCTCTTCCTCATCTATCAAGCATTAGATGATGATGGCTTCGAACAAATTTCAAGCGCATCTTCCGCCAAGCAAGCGTGGGAGAACTTACAAATCTCTTACAAAGGAGTCGAAAAGGTGAAAAAGGTATGACTCCAAACATTAAGAGGTGAATTTGAATCCTTACATATGAAAGCGTCCGAATCTATATCGGAATATTTCTCAAGAGTAGCAACCGTTTCTAATCAATTAAAAAGAAATGGTGAGAAGTTAGAAGATGTGAGAGTAATCGAAAAAATACTCCGCTCGTTGGATCCTAAATTTGAGCACATCGTCGTGACGATTGAAGAAACTAAAGACTTGGAGAAAATGATGATCGAAGAACTCCAAGGATCATTACAAGCCTATGAAGAAAAGCACAAGAAGAAGCAAGAAATTACCGAGCAACTCCTCAAAGTCGAACTCAAGGACATGTATGCAAATCAAGAAGATAATAGAAACCAACGTGGCCGAGGCAAAGGTAGAGGCCGCGGACGAGGTGGTTATCATGGTCGTGGGCGTGGCTGGAATTACAACAACAATAATTCCAACTACAACTACGAGAAACGAGAAAGCTCAACACGAGGCCGTGGAAGAAGAAATCTCAAATCCAATGCTATAAATGTCAAAGGTTTGGACATTATGCTTCAGAATGCAGAGGCCCCAACAATAGAGTTGAGGAGAGGGCCAACTATGCGGAGGAGAAGACGGAGGAAAAAGATATGTTGCTACTAACATACAAAAACACTAATGAAGGTCAAGAGAACACTTGGTATCTTGACACCGGTGCAAGTAACCATATGTGTGGGAAAAGAAGCATGTTCGTAGAGATTAATGAAGCAGTGAGTGGAAATGTCTCTTTTGGAGATGATAGCAAAATATCGGTGAAAGGAAAAGATAACATTCTTATTTGTTCAAAAGATGGTAGTCACCAAATGATTTCAAATGTCTATTACGTACCTAGCATGAAAAACAACATCTTGAGTTTGGGACAACTACTAGAAAAGGGCTATGATATATATATGACAAATTAGTCTTTTTATGAGAGATGGCAAATGAGATTTAATTGCTAAAGTTCAAATGTCGAAGAATAGAATGTTTCCTTTGAATATTCAAAATGATGTTGAAAAGTGTCTTAATGCGTGTTACAAAGATTCGTCGTGGCTATGTAATATTCGATTTGGGCATCTAAACTTTTCAAGTTTAGAGTTATTGTCAAAGAAGGAAATGGTGAGAGGGTTACGATGTATCAATCATCCTGACCAACTATGTGAAGGATGTTTGCTTGGAAAGCAATTCAGAAAAAGCTTTCCAAAGGAATCATAATCATGAGCCAACAAACCTCTCGAGCTTATTCATACCGATGTGTGTGGTCCAATCAAGCCGAGCTCTTTAGGTAAAAGTAACTACTTCCTTCTCTTCATTGATAATTTTTCAAGAAAAACTTGGGTGTATTTCTTGAAACAGAAATCCGAAGTCTTTGGAATATTTAAGAAGTTCAAAGCAGTTGTGGAAAAAGAAAGCGGAAATAAGATCAAAGCCATGAGATCTGACCGAGGAGGGGAGTTCACATCCAATGAATTCCTAGAGTTTTTTGAAGCACATGGAATTCGTCGCCGCTTGACAGTTCCCAGATCTCCTCAACAAAATGGTGTGGCAGAAAGGAAGAACAGAACAATCCTTGATATGGCGCGAAGCATGCTCAAAAGCAAGAAACTGCCTAAGGATTTTTTTGCGGAAGCAGTGGCATGTGCGGTCTACTTGTCCAACCGATCTCCAAGAAGAAGTGTTTGGGGAAAGACACCACAAGAAGCGTGGAGTGGAAGAAAGCCCGAAATTTCCAACTTGAGAGTATTTGGAAGCGTAGCCCATGTCCATGTACCAGACGAACAACGAACCAAACTCGATGATAAAAGCAAGAGTTTTATATTCATCGGTTACGACTCAAGTTCCAAAGGCTACAAGTTATACAACCCAAACAACAAGAAGGTTGTGATAAGCCGAGACGTGATAGTTGATGAAGAAAGCGAATGGGATTTTGGGTCTCATGCAAATGAGTTCACATTTTTCCTCCAAATTGAAGAAGACGAGCAAACACCGAATGAGCAATCACAAGATGTTGCAACCCCACATGCTTCACCAACAGCAACTACTTATGAAGACTCACCACCTTCATCATTGTCAAATGGTAGTCAAAATGAGAGAGTTGTGGAACGTATAAGAAGCCTTAGTGATCTTTATGAGGTAACTGAACCAATGGATAACATTACACTCTTTTGTCTCTTTGCTGATTGTGAGCCAGTGACATTTCAAGAAGCTGCACAAGAGAAACAATGGAGAGACGCGATGGATGAAGAAATTAGAGCTATCGAGAAGAATGACACATGGGAACTCACCTCACTTCCCAAAGGGTGTAAGACAATAGGCGTTAGATGGTTATACAAAACGAAGAGAAATGCTAAGGGGGAGATTGAAAAACATAAAGCGAGACTTGTTGCAAAAGGCTATAGTCAAAAGACGGGAATTGACTATGATGAGGTATCCGCCCCCGTTGCCCGATTGGAAACTATTAGACTAATAATTTCTTTGTCAGCTCAAAACAAGTGGAAGATACAACAAATGGATGTAAAGTCAGCATTTCTCAATGGCGTCCTTGAAGAACAAGTCTACATTCAACAACCATTAGGCTATGAGATCAAAGGCCACGAAGATAAGGTGTTGAAGCTAAAGAAGGCTCTTTACGGGCTAAAACAAGCACCGAGGGCCTTGAACAGTAGAATCGACAAGTTTCCAAGAGAACGGCTTCAAAAAATGTCCGTACGAGCACGCTCTTTACACCAAGATCAAAGATGGAGATATTTTAATTGTGTGTCTCTACGTGGACGATTTGATCTTCACCGGAAGCATCCCGAGCATGTTCAATAAATTCAAGGAAGTAATGACAAATGAATTCGAGATGACAGATTTGGGGCTCATGGCGTACTACCTTGTCATTGAAGTTAAGCAACAAAAATATGGAATTTTCATCTCACAAGAAAGCTATGCTAAAGATATCCTGAAGAAGTTTAAGATGGAGAATTGTAGCCCAATAAGCACACCCATGGAGTTTGTAGTCAAAATGTCCAAGCATGAAGAAGGTGAAAGTTTGGATCCGATATTATTCAAAAGTTTGGTAGGAAGTCTATGCTATCTAACTTGGACGAGACCGAATATTCTCCATGCAGTTTGATTGGTTAGCCGCTACATGGGAAATATTGCTTTCACGTGGATGTCAAAGAAACAACCGATTGTCACGTTGTCCACTTGTGAGGCGGAATACGTTGCTGCTACTACATGTGTTAGTCATGCGATTTGGCTTAGAAATCTATTGAAGGAGATAGACCTAACACGGAATGAGCCAACTAAAGTGTATGTCGACAATACGTCAGCCATTGCCTTAGCCAAGAATCTAGTATTCCATGATCGAAGCAAGCATATCGATGTTCGCTACCACTACATAAGGGAGTGTATTTCAAGAAAGGATGTGCAAGTAGAATATGTGAAGACACAAGATCAAGCTGCTGATATTTTCACCAAGCCACTGAAAAGCGGAGACTTCAAACGATTAAGGAAACTACTAAGGGTCACGAGATCAAGTTTAAGGGGGAGTGTTGGATCATAAACTTGATCCACGTAAAGGGCCCAACCCACTCAAAGGTCCAACCCACTTAATAAGGCCCATCTAGAAAGAATATTCTAGAAATATTTAAATTAATATTTAGTAGTTTAGGTTGAGTGCAAGACACACTTTGATGTTGAGTGTAAGAAACACTTTTACCTTGAGTATAGACTTGAGGTTGAGTGTTTAACTATCCATAAGATCTTAGATGGTGGATCCTTGTATCCACTATGGTTCTATAAATAGTGGAGCTCTCCCACCATTTAGAGCATCACCAAACACACTAAGAAGTAAAGTTAGAGAGAAAGTTATAGTGAGAGAAAAGAGAGACAAGAATGCTCTCTTGAGTGTTTGAAAAATATTTTCTCTTCTAGTGTGCGTTGTAAGAGTGTTCTTGTAATATTTCTCCTCTTTTATCTATATCAAAGTTTGTTTGTTTGTTTTAAAGTGAGTGTTGTTTTATATTTTCCGCCAACAATACAAACGAAATGTTTGTACAAATAGTTTCACATAGACATTGTCACAAGAATGGTTGTTACAATCACTTTTTTTACCATCTTAATTTTCATTCCCACCAGTAATTATTTTACCACGCGTCTTCGTTCCCGTGTTTGTAGAAGAAAAAATATTCCTTTTATCATTTTCTTTCGACAACCAAAATACATTACGTCCAACATAGCTTGCTTTTAGAATTATGTAAAATTTAAATACTATTCTACTGAAAAAAAAAATACATAAGGTCTATTTATCGAAGAGGTAATGATAAACTGTTATAGTTTGATTGAGTAAAATTTTAGAGAGGAGAGTAATTCATTGAATTGTATTTCTTGATTACATTCATAACTCTTTGAATGTATTTAAATGCACTAACAAAACCAGGTAACTAACTAGGAATATTTCCATGTGATTTGTTACAAAATTCTATCCACCGATATTTGTTTGTTTGGCTATAAGTATAGAAATAGCTAGTTGTAGATAGCTCAATTAAGGCTTTGGGCTTTAGGTAGAAGACCAACAACTCTACGGACCAAGGTTTTAGGTGTTAGGTCGGTTTTGTTGTTTAAATCGCAAGTCACCTTTGCATTTTGAAATAACCTTAAGTGAGGAATTCAAGTCGGTGTCTTTATCTACTAGCTCCTCACTCTCACAATTATCGTCTTTCACAATTATAATCTTAAAATTCCCCCTCAAACGCAACAGCGAGCCTAAGAGCCCAAGTTTGTCCCAAAGTAAGAGAAATCGAAAAGAAAACAACGCTTTGGTCAAAAAATCAGCAATTTGATCTTGTGAGGGTATATACCTAATCTGCATCGAACCCTGAAGAACCTGGACCCGAATTAAGTGTACGCCCAACTCACTATGCTTTGTGCGAGTATGAAAGACATGATTGGACGTTAGCGAGATGGCCCCCAAGTTTTCGCACAATATTACAAATGGTGGTATGAGAGGAATCTGAATTTCAATGAGTAGAGATCTCAGCCAAATTAATTCAGGCAAAACGTTTGCCAAGGCTCTATATTCAGACTCAATAGAAGAGCGAGAAATTACGTTTTGCTTCTTGGAAGACCACGAGATTAGGGATTCACCAAGAAATGCATAGTAGGCAACTACACTTCGACGATCATCAGGGGATGAGGCCCAATCAGTATCTGACTGGGCATGGAGTTTCACGTGGTAGCAAGGTTTGATTTGGGAACCCAATCACCGAGAACAAGATAAGTATCCTAACACTCTTTTAAGGCTTTGCCAATGCATAGAAGTAGGATTTTGTTGATATTGACTAATTCTGTTTAAAGCATAGGCAATATAAGGTATGGTGTGAGTCAATATAAGGTAAGATTTCTTTCTCCGATTCCTTGACCATCACAGATATCTTGCGAAGTGAGATTGAGCTAAAATTGGAGGTATGGTTTTCATTACGAGTAATTGAATATGTTTTGAGAATTGTCATCTTAATTTTTTTTTCTTGTTTACACCGCTACAGATGCATCATAACTTATTGATACTTGTGTATCAGGACATGCATAGTTCAGGTTTGTAGAAGAGGCAAATAAATAGTTGACAAGAAGAAAACCGAAAACTTAGTAGAAAAAAGTAGAAGTTGATAATTTTGTTGTGAAATATTGTAATTAAACAGATGTTGTTAGTCCTCAAAATGCATAATTGCTTCTGCGAAAAAGTACAGTTGTTGAGAAACGTGTGGATCATCTCTGTTAAAACAGAAGCTTATTTTATACAACAATATACTTATATTTCAAAATGTGTAGCCAGTGGGCCAAACTATCGAATTATCTAGGCAGATTGATGAAACAAACTGAACAGACACAGGAACTGAAACAATAAGCACACAAGAGTTGATTTTATTACTTAAAGAGTGAAACACAAAGGTTCAGTAATTATAGAAAATATGATTCAAACGTCTCCTAGTAATTTGAGACTTTGAGACTTGCTAATATAACTCACACTACTTCACTAAGTCATTTAATAGTTGAGAATTGATTCAGAGCTGTCTGCTTCTTTGCAGGTCCTTTACGGGTCCTTGGTCTGTCTGCGGGTCCTTTGCAGGTCCTTAGTCTGTTTGCTTCTTTTAATCTTGGATTAAAGAGTGCACTAATTTTAACACTCTCCCTTAGTGCATTATTTCGATCAGCTAGACTGAGAGCTCTTCTGAACTCTTCGAACTTCAATTTGGGAAGAGCCTGAAACAATTTTGAGCAGACAGGGTGTTTTTAATCCGTAGTAACATGCAATATTCATATAGGCTATAACATCTTTACATCCAGCTCCAACCGCAAATCCTGATAGAACATGTTGAAGATTGCTAATGGCCATGTATAGAGATTTCAACTGTGTTAACTATCTAACTAAATTTTGAAATCTTTCATTGTATGAGAACAACCCTGGGTACACATCTTTGTATAAAATAAGAACAATCGAAAATAGAAGTCCAGTAAATTTCGATGATATAACCGACACTATTAAAGAAAATTTCACTGTTCTTGGATGTCGTGCGCCTAGCTCGTTTGATACTCAAACACTGACACATGCATTTGTTCCAATAACAATATGGCAGTCCAACTCATTATGTTCATGCATATAGAGAGAGTTGCAACATAAACTTGTGCATCCTCTGAATATCCAGTAAAAAATATCAATTTTGTGAAAAACCATACTTCCAAGTTGATCATGACAGCGGAAGCAAGGGACACTTTAAAAAACCCCCACAGATTACTAAACGTTTACCTCGAAAACTCAGACCAGGCTACTCCAGAAAGTCTGCTCAGTATATAAACGATTTGAGCTACATTAATGAACAACCACGAAACGTTCAACACCATGGCTGCACACGCTAGACCCCAACCGAGTTTTAAAATAAACAACCAACTGAAACAAACATGAAGGGCTAAAGCCACAGTAATAATAGCAGCCATAACCATCATTTTGCTTTGCGATTGGAGAAACTTTGCCATTTGAGTGCGGAAACGTTGTGCAGAATCGAACAACCAATCGTGATTTTCAATTTCCTTACCATTTGTTTCTTCTGATTCCTTTTGCATATTTTTGTCCACATTATTAAAATTTATAATCTCAGATTCCAAAATAAAACCACCGACAGAAGAGGATCCACTTTCTTCCACTTTAATTTCTAGAATCTAGGAGGCTTCTTCTCTTCTTCCTCAACCAATGAAGGTTTTTTTTCTGGATCAACCTCAACGATATGCAACCTCAACATTGCAACCGACTCAACTACATTTGATTAAATTTTACTATCCACAAAGAGCTCTTCCAATCTAAGCTCATCCATACACGTTATTATCATCAAATCTCCATCGTTATCCTTAAACATGATCAAAACCAACCTTAACGCTGTAAATCTTATACTCACAATCTCCCAAAACCTTAAAGTTACAATTCACAGGCATCTGTCTAAGCCTTATGTCATGCCCATAAATAAGCTTCAATTTTCTCTACTTGATTTGAACAACCATCTCTACTAGCTCCTTACAAACCGATGCCGCTTTTGACTCAAATAAACTCGCTTCAACTTAACCATCATGGAATGTTGTCGTACTAATATTGTTTTTAGAAAAGCCCTGTAAAACCTTCAACATAACCTTGGACGATTTATTTTTTCTGTTATGCGGATCATTTTTAGTCTCGATGCCACTCTGTGGCTTCTCTACCTTATTATTACCACCAGGAAACAAAACCGAACCATTTTATACTTTTTCGATGTAAGGCGTGCAGGTAGACAAGTCCCGACTACATGAATTGGTGCACCGCAGACAACTGAGGCACCAAGGGAAAATGGTTGATTAATAATTGAAGTCATGTTTTCCGGTTCATTAACAGCCTCAATCAAGAAACAACTTTCCCACTGTCGTTAATTGCTCTCTTCAACATCATGTGCAACATTTACATCTCATCCGATGATTTTTTAATAACAATTTGGTTTAATGTGGCCTGGTTTGCCACACTTCTTGCAAATAAGCTTTGCACGACAATCTGATTTCATGTGTCCAGTCCTTCTACATCTAAAACATGTCAGCTTAGAGTGGCTTGCTGACTCCCTCTCAATCCTTATGTGCGTACCACCATTTTGAAAATGACTTTGTGTGTTTTTCCACCTTGACCTGTCTTTAGTAAACAGTGTATCTTCAACATCAACAGAATACTTACCAAGCATTTGTTTAACCAATGCTTCTTGGTTAGAGAGCAGGTTCTTTAACTCAAAAATTGATGGTTGGTTGAACAATCCTTGTATTGACAATATAAACGGCATGAAGTCAGATCGTAATTCCCGAATCAAATAACGTCTTATCCTTAAATCACTGATAGGTTCGTCACTATCCATGCCTGAAATTTCCAAACATATATTCTTAACCTTAAGAAAGTAATCAGAGATCGACATATTACATTGGGTTAACGAAGCAAGCTCATTCTTAAAGTCTTAAAGCCGCATAATATTTTTCTAGGTAAATAAATTGTCAAGAGTATCCCAGATATCCTTTGGAGAATCCAATACACGAACATGATTAATAAATTCCTTACCGATCGAAGTTCTCAACGCGAATAAAGCCGTTCCGCACCTTACTTTCCATTTCCTCCTTAACTTAGAGTTTTCCGGAGTATTACTAGGAAGTATCTTGGTACCAAAAATAAGATCCCATAAATCATGTTCTTGAAGGAAGACCTCCATACACAACCGTGAATATTGGTAATTGGTTCCAACAAGCTTCTCTGTAGATATAGGAGAAGTTAAATTACATCTATTCATATTGATTAAAATGTAATAACACTTGAAAGGATTTCTCTAGGTAATAAAATCAAACACTTGATATGCAGAGATCTTGTTCTGATACCATGAAATAAATTAAACGGACACAGAAACTGAAACAATAAGCACACAATATTTGATTTTATTACTTAAAGAGTGAAACACAAAGTTTCAGTGCTTATAGAAAATATGATTCAAACGTCTCTTAGTAATTTGAGACTTTTAGACTTCCTAATATAACTCTCACTAATTCACTAAGTCATTTAATAGTTGAGAATTGATTTGGAGCTGTCTGCTTCTTTACAGGTCCTTTGCGGGTCCTTAGTCTGTCTGCGGGTCCTTAGTCTATCTACTTCTTGTAATCTTGGATTAAAAAGTGCACTAATTTTGACAGATTGATACTTTTTTTACAAAAGTATATAAAAAGTTACGGAGAATGTCAACTTGGTACCTGAGAATACAACCGTGAATATTATGGGAAAAACTAACAAATAAAATACCAAATAGTTGAATTTTATTTATCAGCGACGAAAATGTATCTCGTTTATTCATCTATTTATACATCATTTAGCAGTTACACATAATCCATAAATTATCGCCTCATTAACTACTCACGTTATATATACGTGTATGTCATGGAACCTAATTTTATAGTCATAACTATAGTGGGTTGGCTGGATAATCAATGTGCCTTTAACCATTTTTCTATATATACTCTAGGTCACTCTTATCCGCGCTTGAGCCTAAGCTAAACCCCTCTCTCTTCCTTCTCGCTCGGTTATTCTCCATGGTCGTTGCCTCTTTCATTATCCTCATTGAAGGTTTGATCTCTTTTCATTGTCTGCATCTTTGTTGTTTGATGCTCGATGATTTTTTTTCTCATCTTGATGTAGTTACTAGGTTTACCGACCTCGTTCGGCCTTCTATTACCTTGTTGAAAGGTCTTATTCTTTCGGATGGACTGCGAATTTTTATGGCGGATGTCAAAAATTATAGCGGTACGATGACACGTGGAGATTATGTAGCTCACTTATGGGCTACGGCGGTTCTGACACCAAATTAGTTTTAATTTTTGTCGCTTGGGATTTGGTGGTAACTTGACGGGTTTTCTTGACCAGTGACAACCACAATCAAGTCACGTATGGGGTGCATAACGAATTGGAATATTTAAACCCTTTTAAACTTGGAAGATACCTAACGAATTAAATCACAATGTTTTTTACTATGATGAAGAAATCTCTTAATTTTGTAGCGCAAACGCAACCCTACAAGAAGTCTTTTTCTCATCTCCACTAAAAAAGGTATTTAGGAGAAAACCCTTTGCCTTAGCTGCAATCGTGGATCTTATATTTATTATACCTACCGAAACAAAACTTTATTCACTGATAGTGGCGATCGCCCGTGAATAATCCCTCCGTTTAATTATTCTCACACCTCTTGGCTCATTGTATTCACTTGAACAAACACAATGGCTCCAAAAAAGGTTGGCAAGAAGAATGTGAAAACAGTAGAGTATGCATTTGAAGATCCGGCAGATGTGGGCTACTAAATATTAGGGCTAGATATATGTACCAAGTGATGTGATAGTGAGTGTACCGAAGTTTGGCAAGCACCCTTATCGGGCTCAAAATCACAAAACTTGTTTGTTTACCACTATATTCGATTGGGGACTATGACTACCTCTCTCACCGTTTATACGGTATATTTTTAGTATGATAAGCATATGCCCCACACAGTTGGTTGTGAATGGGTAGAGAATGTTGTTGAGCGTTATGCTGAGCTCACGATTGTTAAAAATTAAGGTCTGTTTGGCATACTTACTGCTTGCCATGTATGTATCCAAATTAGTTATGTCTCATTTTTTCTATACTCAACTGACCGGAGTGAGAAAGATAATAAAAATTCCTAGCATTGACAAAAAACGAAACACTCTTTGGTCTTCGTATCATAGAATTGGGAGCATAAGAATGCCACTGTGAACCTCCAAATCGAACAGAGCCGGAAATTGAAATGTAAGAAAAATATTAAAATCTTAGTGTTGATGTGAGTTATGAATTCAAGTGTTGACCCTAGTATTCATTTGTGCAAATGAGGGAAAACATCAAGAGTGACGCAGAGAAGTCCTGTCGAAGTAATATAAGAATCCCTTAATTCAAGTAGCCAACTTAGCAAGCTCTACTTGGTTGCATGAGCCAGCTCGGTTATTTACTAAAGTAAACTATCTGCTTTCTAGGTTGTGGCCAGTGCTCGGGCTGGCAATCTTTAAGGATGGGAATGTTACCATGATTGGAAGTGGAGGACACTTACCGCAGAGCGCATATGGGAGCTCATGGAGCAGAGATATAGGGACAAAAACAACAGAGGGGTTTGGCTGTCAGTGCCATAAAATGGTAGAGCGAAGGTTGTGGAAGGGTTATCATCTTTACAAGGTCAGAATTACAAGGAGGAGGATGTACTAGCTATTTAGGGTGCTGATGAATTAGACCAACAAAGGAATAAGTATACCCCTGAAGAGGATGATGTTAATTAGGAGCATGATCGACGGGCTCCGGATGAGGATGATGACGGTGAGGAAAAAGATATTCCTCTTCAAAAGAAGCGACGAGTGATTATCAGTGATGTGTTGTTCGCGACAAGGAAGTTACACTGGTTGATGAGGATAATGATGATGGGGCACTAGTGCTAGAAAAGCAAGGAGTGCAGGCATCGGGCCTTGATGTAGAGCAGAACTTGGGGAAGGCCTCTGAAGTGATTGTACTCGATGGAGTTTGAACAGATGGTCATAAATATAAGCATAGAAGAGGGATGAGGGGCAGCTAAATAAACATATTCCCATAGAGATAACTCAATGAATGGACCAATTTGTGAAGACGGGTGTGCGACCCGCTAGTTCATTTGTGCAAGTAGGTGGCTTTGGTTCTCATGTGTTAACATAATGAGGCCATACGAATTTCTTCCAAGAAACATAGAGGTCGAGGCGTGCCGGGCTGATACAATAGTTGAGGTGGTTCATTCCCATACTATTACAATTCATCAACCTTCAATGATGATGTTCGAGCAGCTCAAGAGGTTCCCAGAGTTATCGTTTTACGATAATATGCATATGAGTGAAATATTGCAGAGGCAGGTGAAGCGTGCAATAGGGGTAGTCTCATATCGTTTCCTTTCGAAACATACTTGAATTTGTATTTCTGAACTGATCTTGTTCTCATTTTGCAGATGCATCACAACTCGATCATACTTTCCTATCGGCACATGTCCAATACTGGTCTCCACGTAATGGAGAAATGGAAACCTTTTGCCGATGTTCTTTGGCTCAATAGGGGTTTTAACTATGGATCTAGCTCGGTTCAATAATTCCTACGGAGCTACCAAAGCTCACAAAGATAAGGCTGCACAAGATAATAAAGGGTTGCAAAAGGAGGTGGCGATATTGAGGGGCGCTTGGGAAGCTTGCGAAGGAAAGAACAAAGAGCTGATCGTGGAGACATCGTCGTTGATAGCGCAGAATAGTCGGGATGTTAAGATAAATGATGACCTAATGTTGCAGAATGTTGAACTGCTTGCCCAGAAGATGGCTCATGCCAAGAAGGTGGAGGAGCTAGAAGATCGTTTTGCGGATCTGGTGGTTGAAAAAGGAAAATCATTGGTTACGGTGGGCGATTTGAAGATCCAGCTCAAATAACAACACGAATAATTTTTAAAGAATACGGAAGTTGACCTTGAGGTGAAGGAAAGACAGGTGATGGAAGGGCCCATGGAGATGATGGCTAAAAACACTGAGAAAATTTACCCCACTAACCATGTAGCCCCAAGTGGGGGGTTCGAAGATTTCTGATCCAGCTCGTTCTAAACAAAGGGTGGAAAAAGAACCCCTCATTGTAGCTCAAGCCGCCGATGGACAACAAAATGATATGGAGCATATGGGGACTGAAGCCAATGACTCTTCCCATCCGGCTGATGCCTTATGTTTTTTTTGTCTTGTATTATGTGATGCGAACTACTTAAGTTTTTATATTGAAAGTTTATGAACAATTTGAATTGCGTTATATACTTATTTTATCTTTGCAATGTATAAATCATTAGTATGTCGCTTGACCTTGTTAAAATTATAGACCAATTGGTGATTAGTGGATTTGTGTATATTTATTTGTATGGTGTTTGGCAGAGGTCCTTACACGAGCGAGCTCAGTATGGCTTATTGTATAGCATTGAATGAGACTTTCTCCACTGCTTCATTTGTGGCGAGGTCGATGAGACCCATTGCATAGCCCTTAGAGAGACTTGATATTTAATCAGTTCGATAATTTATACCGTGTACAAGGTTTGAGGCTCATTATGGCGTTTACGTACTTTTCCCATTCGTATAATAGGACTCATTGGTCTACGTTCAGTGTGGCGTTTTGCATAGCCCGTAGGCATGGTTAATGACTCATTCTCTATTTAAGGATGAAGAAATATAACTAACAAACACATATATTTGCAAAATCATAAAAAAATGATTAAGGTGATATATGTTAGTTTGATGCCTTATTAAAAAACCATTTCACGCCATCGATGGGAAAAAGAGTGCATCGACTAATTACGAAGAATATCGATATAATATGAGGTGGTTTATGTTCTAAGAATGCTTCAAAGAATTTCCCTCGGCATCGACGAGATGATAAGCTCTAATGTGTCCTTTTGAGATAATCTTGTATGACACATCATAGTTAGGTCATAATTTTCCTCTCGCATCAAGCTTATGTAATATTATACTCGAACCCAAACATGGTCACGTCGCTCTTCTATGAGGTCTGCATTGACCGCTCGATCGGTGGCGTTATTGCTTTCTTTATAACTGGCCATCCGATGGCTTGGAACAATTATTTATATCGGTACTACGGCTTTACTTCCTTAAACCAGTGCGAAATGGGTATCGCTTTTAGTTATTCGAGAGGTACTTCATTACACCCATAACAATTCGGGCAACTTATCTGGCCACTTACCCTTAGCTCCTTCAACTTTCTTTTTAATACCTTCCAGGATGGTGTGGTTGGTGATTTGTAGACGGCCGTTTTCCTGCAGGTAGTAAAGCGTGGATAAATGTTGACTGATCCCATAATGCTTGTAAATATTTTTACCATATAATTTTATAGTTGTGGGCCGTTGTCTGTCATCAAGATGCAGGGTATACTAAAATTTGTGAGGATTTTATTGTGGACGAAGTCGCATATCTCCTGAAAATTATGCGACTTCAGGAGATATGGCCGTACAAGGATTTTATTGTCCTCTACCCACTTTGAAAAATAATCCACTGCCACAATCAAGAATTGTTTCTTCCCAGTTCCCATAGGAATTGGCCCTACAAGATCGATGCCTCACGTATTAAAAGGGCAAGGGACAACAACAGGCTGCATCAGCTCGCACGAGAGATGCCCGGTATTAGAAAACTATTGAGAGTGGTTGCATTGTTAGACAAGTCCCTCGGCGTCAGTGGCGAGCTCTGGCCAGTAGTAACCTGCTAGTAGAAAATGTCGAAACCTGACTTCTCGATTGTGTAGGTCGTGGAGAACTCAGGTAACTTCTGCTTGGTCGAAGCAGCGCAGTAGAAGTCAAGTTGCACTTTTTCAGTATAAGACGTTATCTAACACGCAATATTTGGTAGTCCGCAGCTGGAGAGCCCGAGCGGCTATCTTATCAGGCGGTAGCATGACTGAATTTAGGGTAAACAACACCAGTTGTCCTTCACGTTTACCACTTGTAACAAGTTGGTCCCTTTCCTTTGACGCTGTAATAAAACAGTCCCTCATGTTTCGGAAACCAGAATAAAACCATCATTTTTTACCTCAGCCCAACTTTTGTACCCTTAATAACCTTTGATCAGCCACATCAGCGATCCACGTGGGACGCTGATGTGGCAACAGTAAAAAAAAGTAAAAAAACAATTTAGCTTTACCCACCCTTTTAACCCTAATTTGAAACCAAAACCCATCCCAATTAAATAAAATAATTCGGTCAGCCCATCATCGTTCTCTTATCAAACCCAAGTTCTAACCCTAGATCGAATAAGTCACACAATATTTCCTTTTTCTTTTTTCATTCCAACCTAAACCCTAAATGTAACCCTAAATTTCATCTCCTTCTCTTCTCTCATTCCAACCTAAACCAGAAATCTAACCCAGAAAAGAAAAGAAATGTTTTGGTGTTCGTGACGAGGGGTCACCTCTGATATACGATAGGATGAAAACTTATATGGTACATAGTACGGTGCTAAATGGTGCTGCCAAGACTGTGATTACAGTTGCAAAATGATAGTTTTATTGCGAGAGAGGAGGTCTCACGACTTAAGGATAATGAACTGAAATCTATTATGATTTGTGGTTTCATCGATGGCATTTCTGCCATGCCGTACAAAATTGTAATGTTGGGTGATAATGATAGTCCTACCACCAAAGTACCACCGAATGATATAGCGAAAGGTATAGTTGTTGATGAAAATTGTTGTGGTTGGCAAAGTTTGAGGGAATCTCTATTTTGAACAAAAGTGTAATCGTGGCATCATTGAAGAAAAATATGGGTGTCGAAGCAAGGGAACTGGCCCCTAAATTTTTGCACCACATGAATGATGGTGGAATGAAGGAAATCTGAATCTCGATAAGTAACAATTTCAACTATATCAATTCAGCTGATAAGTTTGCTAACACATGATATTCTGATTCAATTGAGGACTTGGCCACGATGTTTTGTTTCTTGGAGGACCAGGAGATGAGATTTTCTCCAAGGAAGACATAATACGCTCCTACACTGCGACGGGCATCAGGGGACGAAGCTCAATATGCATTAGAATATCTATGAAGTTGTAATTGATAACACATTTTGATATGAAGACCTAACGAGCGAGTTTCAGATCAGTAGCATAACACTCTCTTTAAGCTCTACTAGTGTATCGACATAGGACTTTGTTGATGTTGACTCAGACTTTTTACTGCATAAGTTATGTCAGGTCGTGTGTGAGTCAAGTACTGTAAAGATCCTAATAGGCTTTTGTACTGTGTAGGACAGACCAGAGGTGAACCATCAAGTGTGGAGTGCTGAGTACCAGCTACCATGGGAGAGCAACAAGGCTTAGACATAGACAGCCCTTGTGCAAGCAGTATGTTCTCTATGTACTTTTGTAGTGTTAGGTTAAAGCCTCTCTGGTCACAATGAACTTCTATTCCCAGGAATAGATGGAGTGGCCCCGTGTCTTTAAAAGCAAAGATGGAATTGAGATTGTCAATGAACTGATTTAAACAGGCTGTGTCATTCCCAGACACAACTATATCATATACATAGACCAGAATAAGTAGAATAGGGTTCTTAGAGACCAAGTAAAACAAGGAGCAATCAGCTTTTGAGTTGCAGAAACCCCAACTTAGAAGTGTATCTCTTAGCTTAGAATACCAAGCTCTAGAAGCTTGCTTTAGACCATAGATAGCTTTGTGTAACTTGTAAACATGTGTAGGGTGATCAGAATCCACAAAGCCCCGAGGTTGTGTCATGTACACAGTTTCTTGTAACACTCCATTGAGAAAGGAATTGTTTATATCAAGCTGCCTCACTGTCCAACCCTTAGAAACAGCAATAGTGAGTATTAACCTGAAAGTAGAAGCCTTAATGACTGGACTTAAGGTCTCATAGAAGTCAACACCATGTGTTTGGTGAAAACCCTTAGCCACCAAACGTGCTTTGTATCTCTGAACAGAGACATCCAGACCATACTTGACTTTATAAACCCACTTGCATCCAATGATCGTAGAAGAATTAGACACTGGTACTAAGGACCATGTGTTGTTGGCCAACAAGGCTCTATACTCACTCATCGTAGCCTTTTGCCACTTAGGATGCCCAACAGCCTCAGAGAACCGAGTAGGTTGAAAAACACCTTTATCAGTAGTAACAAGAGACCCCATATATGGTAATCAGGTTTAGATATGCCACTTTTATGTCTAGTTTGCATATTATGAGTGTTTTGTAATGTGTGGGAAGTGGGAGAGTGATTATGGTTGGGAAAGTGTAGGTCAATGATCAATGTAGGTGTAGGCTTTGAATGTTGTTTGTTGCTGATATTTGTAGGATTTGAGTGTGAAGGAGTGGTTGTTGATAGTGATTGTGAGTGTGATAGATTAGTTACATTAGGATAGGAAGTTAAAGGTCTTGAAGTAGAGCTTTGTTCCTGCAAGTTAGCAGGGCACAATAGTGTGTGCTGTTCAGTTGGAGCTGCAGAGTTAGACTCCACAGGAGATACCTTTTCATTTGTCACAAGACCTGTAGGAAGACTAGGTAACCAAAGATTGACAGAAGGTCTAAAATATAACTCATTTTGATGTGTGTTTAGGAAACCAGTTTTAAAGGGAAAGTCATCCTCATTAAACACCACATTTATATAGACAAACACTCTACCACTAGAACTAAGACACTTATAACCTTTGTGATTTTGACTATACCCAAGAAAAACACATTTTATAGAGTGGAATTGAAACTTATGTGTTTGGTAGGGCCTTAAGTAGGGAAAGCAAGAGCACCCAAACGTTTTCAAAATTAGATAGTTAGGTGTTTTGTGAAAAAGAGTTTCAAAAGAAGATTTATTATGAAGAATAGGTGTAGAGAATCTGTTTGTTAAGTAGACACTAGTTTCAAAAGCTTCAACCCAGTATTTATAAGGTAGGTGAGCATGCTCTAAGAGGTTAACCCAGTTTCCACAATATGTCTATGTTTTCTCTCAGCTCTACCATTCTGGGTTGAGGTATGAGGACATGACCTACGTAGCAAGAAACCATTTTCCTTAGTTAGTGAGAGCAAAGGCCTAAACTCACCCCCGGTCACTTTGAACAGCTTTGATAGACCTTTCAAACTGAGTTTAAACCAAGGCTTTAAAATTTTTGAATACTTCAAACGCTTGGCTTTTATCCCTGATGGAATATTTTTAAGTGTACCTAGAGCAAGCATCCAAGAACAACACATAATACTTACAACCTCCAATAGATTGAATGGGAGCAGGGCCCCAGACATCAGTATGTATTAGATCAAGGACATTTGTAGCATGAGAACCAGAAATATAATAAGGGAGACTGTGAGACTTGCCTAACTGGCAAGCCTCACAAAAGGTGATTGTATTGCTCAACACAGAGTTCAATTTACATGACCTAAGAACAATAGCTAAGACACTCTGAGATGGATTGCCAAGCTTCCTATGCCACCCATCTTTGACAGACTGAGATACAACAATAGATAAAGCACTAGAGACACCTAGATTTAGATCAGGTTGTGACTTAGAGAAGGTATCCATCTTGTAGAATCCATCTTCAGACCTCCCTCTGAGCAGGATACTCCTTGTTTCCTTATCCTTCACAAGACAAAAACCTTTATGAAACACCACAAAAACATTGTTGTGATTGGTTAGTTGAAAAATAGATAATAGATTTTTGTTAATTCCATGGACATGAAGAATAGGTTTTAACCAAATAGATTTTGTGGTTAAAGAGTGTAATGTAGACTGGCCAATGTGGGAAATGGGAAGTCTCTCACCACTACCAACAAGTATTGATTTTTTACCTGAGTACTCAGAATTCTTAGTCATCTGACTGGTGCTCCATGTGACATGGTGACTAGCACCACTGTCTGCATACCAGACCCCTTCAATTCTAGTGTCTTGTGTAGGGTACTCTGATCTCCCTCAGATCTAGACTGCTCTGAGGATGTAGACCCCATAACTGAGGGATCATCCCTGTAATAACAAACAACAGTAGAATGACCATACTTGCTACAAATCTGACTGGTTGGCTTGTTCTGTGAGAACCTTCCTCCTCTTCCCTTGTAGAAATTACTCCTTCCTCTAGTGCCATAGTTAGGATTAAACCCAGATCTGCCTCTGTAACTTGTGTTAGCACCTCTGTTATTAGAATAAAACCCTTTTCTGATTAGAGTTAGTGAGTTGCTGCTTTGAGTCACTTCTGTGAGTAACATTGCACTAGAGATGTTGATATTATATATTGAATTTTGTAATCCAGTGAGTTGCTCAAGCCTGCTTTCATATGTGAGCAATCTTGTTTGTAAGTCAAGCTAGCCCAGCCCTTCATTATTAGCAATACTGACAACAATGGGTGCATATTCTGAATCAAGACCTGCAGAACTTGTGTTAACAGGTCATCTATAGAAGTTATACAACTAGCTAGGAGTAGATTGTCATATATCATTTTCATCTTATTTAAGTACTCAAACATTGTAGAGGCTCCTTTACGAGTTCATTGAAACTCAACCTTGTAGTATGTAATTCTGGCTCTAGTCTGTGAGCCAAACAGCTTGCCAGCACCCTCCCAAAAAGCTTTAGCTGACTGTTCTTCCATCAACTGAGCTGTTATCTCATGGCTCTGAATTCTCAGTGACAGTGCCCTCAGTGTCTGTAACAAACTTAGGAGGACATATATTTTCTCCAGTGATAAAGTTCCACAGTTTATTACCTTTAATCATAGGCAACACAATGGTTTTCCATAAGAGATAGTTACTTTTATCAAGATGAATGTTATTAACACTGATGTGGTTTATTTTCGGTTGAGGGTAATTTTGTCCAAAGTTTTAGGGTGTTTCAAAGGTATTTAATGTTTGGATAGATTATAGTGAGAGACTTGAGCTGCCTGGTTGTATTAAATGTTCATTACCCTCATTAATGAAAGTGGTTGGGTATTTATACCCTTAATTGTGGGCCACATGGGCTTTCGGGTCAACTTATGGATTCGGGTCGAGCTCCAAGACCCATTAATCTTTAAGAAAGTAGGTAATTAGCTTAGTCATGAAGTGATTTAATTTTTAATGCATTTAGTCCTGTTCGGATGGTTGAATGGGTGGCTTTTGTCCGACTTGCCCCTGTCCGGTTCCCTCAATGAGTGGTGACAAAATCCGGACTCATCAGTAGCCCATTTTTTAGGCTGTGTTCGAAGGCCTTTGGCAAAACCTAAAAAATAGTTCAAGTGTAATCATAACTTCGTCCGGACATTTCGAAATTTGTAACGACTTTACCCGGACAGTCTGAATCCCTTAGAAGCTGAGCGGTTTTGCCATAGTTAGTGGGACACGTGTCCTTCTCTGATTCGCCTCACCGGCCGTTTTCCTCCTAGAAGGCGCATCCACTTGTTTCGAAAAGCAACCTCTTAATTAATGTTGATGACATCAGCGCCGTCTTTAATCATTATACCTATCTTTTCGTCTTCTCCTAAGTATCAAAGTATCATTTGTCTTTTTAGTATAAATTAGTTCACTCTTTATTGTTTTATCATCTTCATTATCTCTACTCTATTAATCTTCAAAGTTTTCACCTTTCCAAAAAACCCTTCTTTAGTTGTGAGTTTATGTTCACGGCAAGAAACGCCCTAGTTAAAGGTGGGTGGCTCAACTTATCGGAGTTAGAAAAGGCTCACAAAGTTGAGAGAGAAAAGCGCATTGTTGCGGGTCTCCCTGTCTCTCATGTTGTCAAGCCTGATATACCAAGCTCGGAGCCTGATCAGGGTTCATCTTCTGCCAAGATTTCTACACCTAGAAGTTTATTTCAGTCCATTCTTTCTCCAATCGTCTCAGGCTCATCGGTACAAGAGTCAGAGCCTGTTGTTGAATCAGAACGGTTACAAGCCTTAGGAAACCTTTCCCAATCATTGCCATGGGGTCAGATGCTGACATTTCTCCGGAGAAGTTGGTAGATAGACGAAGGGGTCGTCTGGTAAAAGGGCAGGCTGCTGGTACACAGCCTAAACCAAAATCCACGCTTCAAAATCCGTGGCAAAAAGTAAGACTGCAGGGTCACAAGCACCCATCAAACTCTACGCCTTCCAAGGGAGATGAGGTTTCTCTCTGGGCTCCGGAGCTACTACCTCCACTTGATCCAGCTGACCCTACTCAAGCAGAAGAAATCCCAAGCGATTTCCACACCGGAGAGGGTGCTGGAGGGGACATTAATATTGATGGTGTCGACATCTCAGGGCTTCAAGGGATCAGTCTTTACTTTGAAGACTTTGCCAATGATGATTTTGCCGGAACCTACTTCCCCCCAAGCTCTTCGAACATCGTCACTTTCACTGGTAGGTCATTTTCTGTTTCAAATGAGAGAGACACTGTCACCCACTCCCTACTGAGCAATATCCAGCCAGTGCTTACCTTGGAGAAGCAGGTGCGCAATCAATCAGCCATCATCAACACCCTCAATTCTGACAAAGAGAAACTGTTTCGCGACCTTCTTAGTGCCAACCAAAATACCGAGGCATTGAGGAAAGAGAATGAGGAGCTGAAGAAACGTCATGAGGACTTGGTCAAAAAGTTGGGCACTTCGGAAGAATTTGTCAAAGAACTCCAATTAAAGCAATCTGATCTGGTAAAAGACCTATTTTTTTCAAAAGAGGAGGTGAAGGCCAAGGATAGCATGATTCAGGCCTTAACTAATGACAAGATCTCTCTTGAAAACAGTGTGTCCAAGGCTGAGCAAGAAAAGGCTGACTTGTTAAGGGAGCAGGAGAAAACAATCCAGGCCAGGATTGATGCTTATACCAATGAGGTTATAGATTCTCAGGAGGCAAGGTATGCTGAAGTCAAGTCAGATATGGTCCTGCTCTTCCATGAAAAATTTCCGAAGAGGACATTGGGAGATTTATGGCGATATGTTGAGTACGAAAACCTTCCCCACCATACTATAGCTGATGGTGATAAGCATAACTACTCCAGTGGCTGGGATGACACCACCGACGAAGAAGAAAAGACTGGGGAGAGTCCGGATGACGACCCAAAGAAGAAGAAACCAAGTGAGGCTGAACCATCTACAAAATCTCAGTCTTAGAGTCTCAATTATCTTTTTAATTTTCTTGTAATTGCACCAAAGTCCTTGGATGGCCAAGACATTTTTTGTAACCATGTCCGGTCCTTGTCCAAATAAACCTTTCTTGTTTTGACAATTCAAAGTCCTTGGGTGGCCAAGGCATTTCGTATGTTTTAATGGGTAGTTTCGTTTTTCACAACTCCTGCATTATTTCATGGTTTTTAAATTTGGTGGCCAATGTTTAAACAGCCCTTAGTTATTTCACAAGTATTTTAAAGTGAGAGTCTTTAGATTCTCCGATGACAAATGTTTAAGTAGTCATCATTCCTCCAATTTAATCCAGTCCGTGCAATAAAATATTTCAACAAAAACTATTAACTGAAACACTCCAAATTTTTTAAGAAGGCATCATATTTTATAAAAAAGGCTGGACACCTCATTAAAACCTCCCTTAGCCACCAAGGAGGAAAGAGTATGCCCCCAAATATTTACATGAAATTTAAACAAGTAAATATTTACATAACTTTTATTCTAGATACAACCGGAGGTGTTCAATGTTCCTGGGGTGATTCAAGATCCTTCCATCTTTGTCTTGGATCCGTTATGTTCCAGGCTTAAGCTTTTCACTGACCACATAGGGTCCTTCCCAAGTTGGAGCTAACTTACCGAACTATTTTTCTTTAGTATGTAGGAAAATGTTTCTCAATACCTTATCCCCTGGTTGAAAATCCCTTCTCTTAACTTTAGAAGCAAACCTTCTTCTCATCAAACCTTGATAGTGCGCAGCTCTAAGGTGAGCCTTAACTCTTCTTTCTTCTACTAAGTCAAGCTGGCCTCTGACTGCCACTTCGTTAGCGTGTTCGGAAAACTTATGAACTTGAAATGAAGGAAGAGTAGATCTATGGGAGCTATGGCATCCATCCCATATACTAAAGCAAAAGGAGACTCTTGTGTTGCGGCCCCGAGAGTGGTCTGGTAAGCCCCAAAACTTCTTGCAAGTAACTTGGCCATTTTCCAGCAGCCCCTTCTAAATTTTTCTTCAGACCGGACAGTATTGCCCTGTTAGCCACTTCAACTTGACCGTTTGCCTGTGGGTGGAAAGGAAAAGAAAAGCAGTGTTGAATGCCTATAGAGGCACAGAAAGTCTCCATTTCCTTGTTGTCAAATTGTGGCCCATTGTCTGTTGTTATCTTCTGTGGAATTCCAAATCTGCAACAAATGTTAGACACAATGAATTTGATAATATATTTCGAGGTAGTTCCTGCCAATGAGGCTGCTTCGATCCACTTCGAAAAGTAATCAATGGCAACAATTATAGTTCTGCACCCCCCGGATGCCATGGGTAGAGGTCCCACTAAATCCAATCCGCATCGAGCAAAAGGTATTCGTTCAGAAATTGAATCCAAAGGGACAGCTGGGGTATGGATTTCGTTACCATATCGCTGGCATGGATCACACGTTTTTACCAATTCCTTGGCATCTTGTATTATGGAGGGCCAATAATACCCAAATAATAAAACTCTTCTAGTTAGAGCCCTGAATCCACAGTGTGCTGATCCCTCACCATCATGTAATTCGGAGAGCACTATTTGAGCCTCATCGACCCCCAAACATCGTAAGAGGGGTTTACTATAATATTTCTTATAAAGAATATCTCTTAGGAAGACAAAACCACGAGCCTTGTACTTTACTTTCCTTGCCACTGCTTTTTCCGGAGGAAAGATGCCATCTAAGAGATATTGAAGGAGAGGAAATCTCCAATCTTGAGGCTATTTTATCTGTATATTCAAACTTTCTTATTTCTTATCCGGATAGACCTGAATGGATGGGCATTCTTGCACATGTATCCAAGGGTAGGACTTAGAGTAGGCTATGGTTGCTAAGGAGTCTGCTAGTGTATTTTATGTTCAGGGTATGTGCTCATAAGTGACGCTTTTGAAATTGAGTGTCACTTATTTGAGGATGAACAAATATTTAATCAGCTGTTCTTTCTTAGCTTCGGACTGACCTTGTGCATGATGGATAAGAAGCTGGGAGTCGCTCATTAACCTGACTCTTTTGGCTCCACAAATGAGAGGCAATTTTAAACCAGCTATAGCAGCCTCATATTCAGACTCATTATTGGAAACCCTGAAGGCAAAACATATTGCTTGGTACATTCTGTCGTCGTACGCAGAGGTCAAACATATCCCATAACCACAACCCATGGTGCTTGATCCACCGTCTGTCCGGACGACCCATACTTTTTCTCTTTTACTTGAGTTTCTTGTGTAGTATCTCTATTTGAGTGAAATTCAACTAAGAAATCAGCCACCGTTTGAGCTTTGACTGCTGTTCGAGGGGTAAAATCAATATCGTAGTCTCCCAATTCCATTGACCATTTAGTAATTCTACTTGACATGTCGGCCTTTTGAAGAACGTTTTTCAAGGGAAAAGACGTCCGGACAATGATAGAGTGAGCCTGAAAATAAGGTCTCATCTTCCTCGCAGCAATCACTAGGGCTAGTGCTATTTTTTCAAGCTTTAAATAGCGTTTTTCTGCATCTATCAGGCTCTTGCTGATGTAATACACCGGACGAGGATAATTATCTACTTCCCTTACCAATACTGCACTTATGGCACAATTAGAGACTGTCAAGTATACGAAGAGAGTCTCTCCATCAACAGGTTTAAACAAAGTCTTGGGGGAAGACAAGTGCTTTTTAATCTCATCGAAGGCCTCATCACACTGTGGGGACCAATTGAAATCTTTTGCACCTTTTAGAGTTTGAAAAAATGGGGCGCACCTGTCTGAAGATCTTGAAATAAAACGGTTTAGTGCAGCCAGCCTCCCGGTCAATCGTTGTACTTCTTTAATATTTCGAGGAGGCTCCATTTGTAGTAAAGCATTAAGTTGGTCCTGATCAGGCTGTATCCCTTGCTCACTTATCACATACCCTAAGAATTTCTCGGACTGCACTTCAAAGACACACTTTTCTGGGTTTAATTTCAAATTTACTTTCACTAAGTTAGCAAACGTTTCTTGGAGATCTGGCAAGTGTAGCTCTCCATCCACATTTTTTACCATCATGTCGTCGATGTAAACTTCCATGTTTCTTCCAATTTGATCAGCAAAAGCCTTGTTTACCAACCTCTGATAAGTAGCCCCAACATTTTTTAACCCAAATGGCATCACCTTGTAACAATGAAGGCCCCTATCAGTAACAAATGTAGTATGTTCTTGATCCTTCGGATCCACTTGAATCTGATTATACCCGGAGAAGGCATCCATAAAGGATATGAGCTTGTTTCCAGATGTGGAGTCCACCAACTGATCAATTCGGGGGACCGGGTATAAATCCTTTGGGCAAGCTCTGTTGAGATCTGTGAAATCGATGCACATACACCATTTGCCATTTTTCTTTTTTACCAATACCGGGTTGGCCGTCCATAAAGGATATTGAGATTCCTTTATGTGCCCCATTTTAGTAAGCCGGTCGACCTCTCGAACTATGACATCAGCCTTTTCCTTAGAAAAAGCTTTTCTCTTTTGTGCCACAGGTGCTATCTCCCTTCGGATGGAAAATTGGTGTGATATAATATGTGCTGGTACTCCGGTAACATCAGCATTGCACCAAGCAAAAACATGCTGATGGTCTTTCAAGAATTTTAACATTTTACCCTTTAATTCTGATGTCATCTTGCATCCTATCTTGACACTTTTTCCTTCAACCAGAGAGTGTGTTTCAACTTCTTCAATCGGTATTAAAACTCCAGGGGTCTCTCTAGGGTCATCAATTTCACCCTCTCCCCCAGAGGGCCCCTCAAACTGCTATTCCTCATTGATCCGAACTGCCCCCAACGTCTGAGGAGCCAGTGGTATTGCATAACACTCTCTTGCTACTTTTTGGCTGCTCCGAACAACTCCCACTTGTCCTTGCACATCATACTTCAAGCATTGGTGGACTGTTGAAGCCACGACATGCATACTAGGGAGCCAAGATCTTCTCAAATAACGTTATAACAAGTGGGACAATCCACCACAACGAATAGTATTCTAACCATCTTTTTAAAAGGGCCTTTGCTCAATAAAACCTCCTCCTCGAATTCCCCGATCATATCTTCTGAGCTTCCTGTGAAACCCACAATCGTTTTTTCGAACGTTGAATTACTGCCGAATTTTTCATCTTTTTATAGGAAGTTAAAAAGAGAATATTGGCATAACTTCCGGTGTCCACCAAAATTCGCCTTATCTCATTATCCCTGATGGATGCTCCTATGAGAGCAACATCTTCATGAGGACCATCAATATCCCTCAAGTCATCCTCATAAAAAACAATAAAGGGAAATGGAATTTGTGATTGATAGGAAGTCATGCCTCCTTCCAGTTGGGTAGCTAAAGTATGAACGTGCATCTTTCTCGAAGAAGCAGTTGGTGCTGTTATGGTGTCTCCTCTGAATATTGTAAGTGACTTATAAAAGTTGATAAGTCCGGACACCAACTTGCAACGTTCTGTACTAACACCCAATTATTGCGGCTCTCCCTAGGAGACTGTAATACAGCCGGCCTTCTGTAGTGTACTTTATCTTTTGTTTTGTCACAAATAGTGGCTACGTTTTCTTTCAACTCAGCGAACCACTCCGGTTGAACCCAAGGCGCTCGTTTATTCCTTGATTGCTAGCTCTGAGCTGGCGCAGCTGGATGAGATTGAGCTTTGGCCCTGTTATGACTCTATCCGGTTTCCTTGGCTTTGTTCCCGGACTGGTTTTGGTTTTGATTTGGCGCAGCTGGGGTAGATCTCACTTGCCTGTGCACCCTAGTTTTCTTTGTCTCATCAACATTAATTTGCTTACCGACCTGATTCAACAAACCTCCCCATGTCATGGCCTTCTTCCTGTTACTGAATCAGCCAAGTTTCCAGGGTTTAAGCCCTGTCTCAGAGAAGCTATTGCTACTTGTTCAAAGCAATCAGCCAATCCATTTTTGGTATTTACAAACGACTTATGTATTCTTTTAAAGATTCGTTTGGTTCTTGGGGACAATGGATAATTGTGTCTCCATTACCCTTCACCTCCCTACTTCCAACAAAATGTCTCCGAAAGGCCGCCCAAAAAGTGTCAAAATTTATGATGCAGCCTTGTGGCAAACTGTTGTACCACTTCAGAGCACTCCCCGTAAATGATTGGGAGAATGCTCTACAAAGTAACTTGTCGTCATCATCGAAATTCATCATGAAATTTTTGAATTGTTCCAAGTGGTTATCCGGGTCTTTACTACCATCGTAGTTTTCCATTTTTTTACTATCAAACCTCTTAGGAAGGTTCCCGGACAGTATCTTGGAGGACAATAGAGATTGTCTCCAATTCCGGCCACGACTGAAAACGGTATCCTCATTAGGAGTTGCGAAGATACCTGGCTCATCATGGAAGGAAAAAGGATCCATTAACAATCGATCTACGTGTCTCCGGCTATGACTGTGAGACGATCCTTTGCCTAGATGCATTTTCAACCTTCCATGTCTGTCCCTTTTCCTTGAGTACTTTTTGACCAACTTTTCTTTCTTTTTAGAACGGCCTTCATCACTGCTGGATGACAAGGATTCTTCAACTCCATCTTCATTTGAGGAGCTACTAGAACACTCTGAGTCTGAATCAGAGCTCTCCATCGGTTTAGACCGGTGAGACTTTTTAGAGCTAACATGAGTCTTTTTTGCACTCACATAAGTTTTTAATGGCTCATGCTCTCTAGGTTGTCAGTATGATGAGCTACTGACGCCTTAGACATTTCTTTTGCGCCTATCTCTGCCCTCTTGACAGCCCTCAAAGCTTCTATTTCAGCCTTTAACCTATCTCGCTCCTCGATAGTATATTCATCATTTTCTCCCACCACTTCTGCCAAAGCTGGTGGTACTTCTTGTACGTCTGGATTCATCCGAACTGATTTTTCTTGATGGTTTTGAACGCTAAATTCAGGCACCGTCGTACTCCCACTGTGGTCGCCAATTTGATGTGGTTTATTTTCGGTTAAGGGTAATTTTGTCCAGATTTTTGGGGTGTTTCAAAGGTATTTAATGTTTGGATAGATTGTAGTGAGAGACTTGAGATGCCTGGCTGTATTAAATGTTCATTACCCTCATTAATGAAAGTGGTTGGGTATTTATACCCTTCATTGTGGGCCACATGGGCTTTCGAGTCAACTTATGGATTCGGGTCGAGCTCCAAGACCCATTAATCTTTAAGCAAGTAGGTAATTACCTTAGTCATGAAGTGATTTAAGTTTTAATACATTTAGTCCTGTTCTGATGGTTCAATTGGTGGCTTTTGTCCGAATCGACCCTGTACGGTTCTCTTAGTGAGTGGTGAGAAAATCCGGACTCATCAAACACTGCTAATTGAATACAGGTGCAGATTCTTTGAGTTGTTCGAAAATATGGATCCAATGGAGTCTGAGCTAAAAGATGGCGAGTCATTTGAAGTTTCCATTGAAGGCTTGAATGTGGCTCTGATACCAAGTCAAATTGAAGGAGAAAGACAAATAATTTGTAATTGTCAAGATTTCTTAAATTCCTTTAAGAGCAACATAGAACACTGGTGCTTATATACAAGCACAATCACTAACAACCTTGGGAATATTCCCATTCGAGGTTGTTAGTGATTTACAGACTTGTTTGGTTACATGAATATTATTTTGTTACATTTGTTTGGCTACAATGATATAATAAAACAAAGTATTAATAACCTGTTGGACATGGGTTATTGAGAGTCCACTACCACCCTCTAGACCAGGCCTTGAACACTGACCCGGTCCAATACCAAAATACAAAAAATGCACCGTTTAGGGTTAGACCCTAAGTGAGTAGCTGAGATTAGCTAACTCTGTCATCTCTACGGATTGAATAATTTTATTTTTTAAATTTATCAATATTGAAGTTCTTGGAATTCATCTTTATTATTTTGTTTGATTTATTTGTGAGATCTAAATCTATACACTCAATACCAGAGACGAGTTTCGCTCTTATACTTGTCTTTATCATCTTCAAACAATGTTGTTATAAATTATCCATGTTCACTACACCACTTATGAAGTAAAAACACTTCACAAACGAATATTTAAAATGACACTAAGTGAAGATCACAATATCAAATCCATCTACAATATTTTCAAGCTCAAGGTTAACAAGAAGAACAAATATAAATCCAACATATACATACAAAATTTAAGGTGGATTAGATAACCATTGTTTTGTTCAAATACTAGTAAACTGTCAAACAAAAAGTATTAAAAGTAAATTGTCAAACAAATTAACCCAATAACCATTTTCTGTTCAAATACTTCTCAGGCTTACGTAATGAGCTATAAGTTTTCAATATCTCTCGGTTCTCTCTTACAACACGTTCGGCCTATAAAAAAAGATTGCTTCATACTTATTTTCCCCAATAGTTCAGATATATAACAACGGCTCTTTAGAGAGAGAAGCTCTCCTCTCTCTCTAAAATTTCAAACCACCCCAATCCGTCGCTGTAGATTCTTTTCTTCTCAAAGTTCCACTGATTTCAACCTCTTACCTTTTGAACCTCCTCCTTCAAGCTTTATGGCTTGAAGGAGGAGTAAATTTCTTCACCTGTAAATATTTCTCCTTTCAAGCAGCTATATGCCTAGCCTGTGTTTTCTTTGCGGAATGGTGTGTCCTCTCAATTTGGCTCACGAAGATCCAGCATGTGTTTCTCCTCCGGCAGAGCAAGTATGGCAGTGACGATGTCATATGGTCGACGTTTTCGGCACCGTCCTTGTCTGTATATTGGACTCGGTTTCCGTACACATCAATACAATGGTTTCCGGCTGAGGGAGGAGCAACGCCGGAGAGGTATTGCTTGGCGAACATTGAGATCCGGATTGCGGTGAAGCAGATGGGCTGGATGATTTTGCGCTTCAGATCCTGCACTGTCAAGCCATGCTCCCCTGTAGGTACCAATTTTGCCCAGACTTCTAGTTCTTCGCATATTAGCTTGCCGATCTCGACCTACCACCCGTCTTTGGTGAATCGGAGCGCTGCCGGAAGCCTTGGCTGCATCTTAGGAGTCGTCAAACTCCTTGCAGTGGTCGTCATGCTACCACCGCCGGATTCAACCTCCTCCGACCATCGCTACCCTCTTTCGGTAGGGTACCTTGCATCCCGTCTCCATTTCCTGGGTGGCTGCATCAAGCCGCGAGCTGATGAGCACCATTCTTCTAGGAACAGAGGTAAGAGAAAGTCATTTTGTATGGCTGAGAAAAGTGCAGTATTGAATAAGATAAGTCTTATGCAATTTTGCACTAAGGTCCCTCTATTTTTGGTATTTATTATAAAGGTCCCTCTACTTTTATTATTTATTATAACCTTTAATTCTTCGTTATTAATTGAATTGACAAATTTTTTAGTTTGTTTGGATGTTTTTTTAATTTTTAAGAAAATATTTTTGCGACCATTAATCTTTAAAGACTCTATTCGTGCTAATGTGATGTCACCTAACCTAGAACTCTTCAAGGACCACCCTCTGTTTCAGTTAGTATGTATGGGGTTTAACCCCTTAATGTGCAACTTCTCATCTTTTCATTCGAACTTTTATCTTTAATATGAAATTATCTTGTTGGAATGTCCGTGGTCTTAATGATCCTGTCCGTCAAAAAGACGTTAGAGACTTTGTTTTCTCTAACGGTATCAACATTATCTGCCTCCTTGAAACCAAGGTTAGTATAAATAATGTTACTTATATTATGAATACCATGCTCCCATGGTGGAAATACCTCACCAATCATGTTTGCCACCATTAAGGCCGTATTTGGATTGCTTGGAATCCAAGCGTTTTTAGCATTATCACTATCCATTACTCTCCCTAGCTTATTCATTGCAATATTACCTGGACCTCCGCGAATGCTAGCTTTTTCGCGACCGTTATCTATGGATTCAATGATCCCTCTGAGCGATCCCCGCTTTGGAAGGATTTATCCTCCATATCCGAAACCCTATCTTCCTCTCCTTGGATTGTCATCGGGGATTTCAATGCAATCCGTAACCCCCATGAGAGAACCAATAATGACACCCGTTGGAACAACTCTATAACTGATTTTAACGACTGCTGCCGTGACTGTAATTTGGATGACCTTCGCACGTGATTTTAATGACACATATTCGATGTGATTTTCATTGATGACCATTCAAGATACACCTGGTTCTACCCCCAAAGGATAAAAGTCAGGTGTTTAACACCTTCAAAACCTTCAAAATACTGGTTGAAAAACAGTTTGACAGATCAATCAAAGTAGTTCAGAGTGAATGGATTGGTGAGTACAGACCACTTCACTATTTTGCTCAAGAACAAGGGTTTATACTTATGAGGTCATGCCCATATACCTCAGCCCAGAATGGTAGGGCTGAGAGAAAGCATAGGCACCTTGTGGAGACTGGGTTACCATATAGGTTTTGGGTTCATTCATTTCAAACAACCACTTTCCTTATCAACAAATTACCTACCACAATTCTATCTCACAAATGACCCTATGAAGTCCTATATCACAAAACACCCAACTACTTTATCCTAAAAACGTTTGGATGTGCCTGCTACCCATGTTTAAGGCCCTATCAGTCTCAAAAATTTCATTTCCATACTATTAAGTGTATCTTTTGGGGTTATAGTCCACATCATAAGGGGTATATCTGTTTGGATACTAAAAATAGAGTTTATGTGTCTAAGATTGTTATACTCAATGAAAGGGAGTTTCCATTTTTGAAAGATTTTTTCTATGTTCAACAATCTGAGTGTTTCAGATCACATTTCTCAAACTTGGCTTCCTAATTTGCCTAACTCTCTTGTGACTACTGGTGATCTGCTTTCTACTACAGCTCAGTTTTATGTTTCTCCTGACTAGAAAGTCTCCTCACCTCCTGGTTCTCCTCAAGGTAAGTCCACTACTCACACTACTCACACTTATGACAACCACACTACTCTCTCTGCCAATACACTTCCTAACATTGGGACAACTAGTTCCTCTCACAGTGACACGACATCACCCCTTAGCTCTAGTTCAGTCCTTCCTAAGACTACAAACACCTTACATCACATGAATCCTACACTGACCATACAACTACCACTTGAATCTACTGTCTCCACACAAAACCCACCTCCCCCGTCAAAACTCACACTATGAGAACCAGATCCCAATATGGTACTTTTAAACCGAGTACACCCTATGTTGGCTCTATGACCACTACTACACCACTTACTTTTGAGCCTACCAAGTACTCAGAAGCTCTTACTAGTCCTCGTTGGGTTGCTGCAATGAACAATGAGTATCAGGCTCTCATGATAAATAAGACCTGGACTCTGGTCCCATGGTCACCTAATCTAAATGTAGTGGGCTGCAAATGGGTCTTCAAGGTAAAACACAACAGGGATGGTTCAGTGCAAAGACACAAGGCAAGGGGTTTCATCAAATCCCTGGCATTGACTTCTCAGAGACCTTCAGTCCTGTAATTAAACCATCTATTGTCAGGTTGGTGCTAGCTATTGCTGTGTCTAAAGGATGGGAGGTACGTCAGCTAGACATAAATAATGCATTTCTTAATGGCTTTCTAAGTGAAAATGTATACATGGCTCAACCAGAGGTGTTCAGAGACTCTGCGTTTCCTACACACGTGTGCAAGCTCCAAAAAGCTCTGTATAGAGCCTGTTTTAATCCACGGGCAGACTACTTTTTGTTCTATTTTGTGTCACACTCAACCATTATTCTAATTTTAGTATATGTGGATGACATTATCATGACAGGGATACAATCAACATGTTTGACTCACATCATACACAAGCTTAATTCCCTTTTCACATTAAAGTACATGGGCCACTCCATTTATTCCTGGGAATAGAAGCTCATCGTGACCTGACCGACATTTACTTGACACAGCATCAATACATAACAAACTTACTTGCAAGCCAGGGACTCTCCATGTCCAAGCTTTGTCATACGCCTATGGCAGTTGTGGTGCATTTTTCCAGTTCGTCTGGTACTCTCCTCACTAACCCTACATCATTTCGAAGCTTATTAGGTGCATTTCAATACCTCACTCACACACGCCCCGATATTGCCTTTGCTGTCAATAAGCTAAGCCAATATAAGACAAATCCTACTACTACACATTGGCATTGTTTAAAGCGGGTTTTGAGATACTTATCTTGCTCAAGATGGACAGGTCTTCACATCAAGCTCTCCAGTCATCTTTGTCTTCATGGATTCTCCGATGCAGACTCGGCTTCCTTGGTTGATAACAGGAGAAGTGTTGGAACATATTGTGTCTACTTTGGGGATTCACTGATTTCTTGGTCTTTAAAGAAACAGCATGTGGTTGCCCGGTCTTCTACTGAGTCAGAATATCGCGCACTTGCCAACTTGTGTTCCGAATTGATATGGCTTCGTTGTGCTCTGACTGAAATCAAACTCCTGATCACACCACCATTGGTCATATGGTGTGACAACCTGGGTGCCAGCACCCTTGCCTCCAACCCAGTGTTCGATGTTCACTTCATTTGTGACCAGGTTCTTCAAGCCCCAGGACCAACTTGCAGACTGCCTCACGAAGCCCTTGACTCATTCGCGGTTATTTTCCTTCAAAATAAACCCGGTCTCGTAAACTCACCCCTTCGTTTACGGGGGGATGTCAAGAATAAAGGAACAACTCCTCCTAGAGTTGTCATTGGCGATGTGTGTGAAGAACGACGAAAGAGAGATGAAAGGGAGAAGAAGGACGAGCTGGTTAGGGATTTGGATTCAAACCAGCCTCACTCCTCTCTCTGAAGAAACGACTCCTCTGAGTGTCGTTTCTTAGGTCAATCGGACTCGGGTATGAATCGGATCGGCCCACAAAACCCGACTCACTTAAGCCCAGCGTCTCACTTATCACACGATAATAAGTTGTGTGACAATTCGGTATTATTCAAGTTATGCACAAATAATAGGTCACACATTCAAAAGGAATTAAATGTAACAAATTGTACTATCCTAATCTATAATATTGTTGTAACAGAAAAGATTCCCCACTGCCACTCTAATTGTATATAAAAAGCAGCGGTGTGAATCACGTGAATCACAATGTTTAAGGAAGAAACTATATCGAAAATAAAAAAACTCTTCCCCTTGTGAAGAATACTTTGAGCCATTAATGGCTGCTGTATTTTTGAGGTAAAGAACTAGAGACAAGGAGAAGAGAAGAGAATAGTGGAACAGCAGCTAGGGTTTTCAGACAACAAACAAGTTGTCGATTTGGTCTCAAGAGCTGCTGGTATTTGGGCCTGGGTTTGGGTCGGTCTGGTTGGCTCACACTAAGGCCCATGTCGAGTCCAGCACACTATGGACCTCATCACACGTTCTCAAGTTGTGTTGGACTAGACTTGTTTACTAAAATACAAATTGATTAAATAAAAGAGTGTAACAAATTGTAACTGAATGCCCATGATGGCATAACAACCTAACAAATTAGATTCCCTCTACTACTATAAAGAGGGTCTATTGGTTACATTTTCAATTAAGAAAAACAGTTACAAAATTTCCAGATCTCACATTTTTCTTCAATCTTTAACTTGGTATGAGAGCCTTCAAAGGACTTCAATGGAGAATCCTGATTCACCAACACTGAGCAATGAATCTTTAGGCTCAGTCTTGCCTGGTTGTCTCTCCACTGCAGCCAAGAATGTTCACTTCCAAACAATCAGCAACAACAGCAATCAAATTAGGCTTGACAGAAACAATTATCTTTTATGGAGAACAATGGTTCTACCTATTGTCAAGGGCAACAAACTAGGAGGTTTCATCACAGGGGACAAGCCCTGTCCTCCTAAGTTTATCAATGATCCTGAAGGTAACATGATTGAGAATATTGTCTATGAAGACTGGGTTGCTAAAGACCAGCTTCTACTTGGCTGGCTATATTCTACTATGACCTCTGAGATGGTTACCCAACTAATGCAAGAAGGTACTTCTAAGGAGCTATGGGATGCTGCCAGTAAACTCTCTGGCTCACAAACAAGGGCTAGAATCACCTATTACAAGTCAGAATTTCAAAGAACGCGTAAAGGTACTTCTACCATGAATGACTACCTAAGTAAGATGAAAAGTATAACTGATAATCTTGTTCTAGCTAGTTGTGGTGTATCTGTTGATGATCTGGTGACTCAAGTCCTTGCTGGTTTGGACTCTGAGTACACCCCTATTGTTGTGAGTTTGGCAGATAAAGAATCTATTGGTTGGCTAGATCTACAGACTAGTCTCCTCACATTTGAGAGCAGACTAGATCAGTTGCTAAGTCTGCAGAATAATGTGTTTAATCTAAGTTTGGATTCTGCTAACTTCACCCAAAACAAACCTACTTGCCAGATCTCCAACAGGTTTGGTCATTCAGCACCAGTGTGTTATTATAGAGATGATCCATCTGTCATGGGATCAAACTCTTCTGAACAACCTAAAGGGGAAGGAGATCACTCTGCCTACCTAACCACTCAAGACTCAACTGGAGACTCTGCTTGGTATGCTGACTCTGGTGCTAGTCACCATGTAACTGGTAATTCAGCTGTGCTGACACAGAAGACTGAGTATGCAGGTAACAAGGGTATTATGGTTGGTAGTGGTCACAGGTTGCCAATACACTACATTGGGAATTCTAGTTTGCAATCCTTCACTAAAACACCTATTTTCTTAAAAGATGTCCTACTTGTACCTAAAATAAATAAGAACTTGTTGTCTGTTTCACAACTTACTAATTCTAACAGGGTGTTTGTTGAATTTCATGATGGTATTTGTCTTGTGAAGGACAAGGTGTCAGGGACAGTGCTTCTCAGAGGGACTACTAAGGATGGGCTGTACAGAATGGAGAGTTTACCTAAGTCACAAGTATCCAAGGGTCACTCTGTCTTTCCAAATTCCGGGTCTCTAGTCACTGATGTAGCTTCTCCTACTGTTTTATCTGCTAGTCTTTCTAATTCCCTAAAGGATGGATGGCATAGGAAGCTTGGCCATCCATCACAGCATGTTCTAAACACAGTTCTTAAAGCTTGTAATTTGTCTTCTATTTTAAAAGATGAATGTGGTTTCTGTGAAGCTTGTCAGTTTGGTAAATCCCACAGTTTATCTTATCATGTGTCTCAGTCCTATGCTAAAAGTGTACTAGACCTCATACATACAGATGTATGGGGTCCATCTCCTATAAAATCTACTCAGGGTCACAGTTACTATGTTATCTTTCTAGATGATCACACTAGGTTTACGTGGTTCTATCCTATCAAGCATAAGAGTCAAGTTGTTGGGGTTTTCAAAATGTTCAAAATTCTAGTTGAAAAACAATTTGATAAGTCTATCAAGGTTGTTCAATGTGATGGTGGAGGGGAGTACTTACCCCTGTCCACTATGGCTCAGGAGCATGGTTTTGTACTAAGAAAGTCTTGTCCCTATACATTTGCACAGAATGACAGGGCTGAAAGAAAACATAGACATCTTGTAGAGACAGGACTGACTCTCTTGGCTCAAGCCAGCCTGCCCTACAAGTTCTGGGTTCAAGCATTTGAGACAGCTATATATCTTATAAATAGACTTTCTACACCAGTCTTGTCTAACAAGTCACCTTATGAGCTATTATTTCACAAAGTTCCAAATTATCTTGTTCTAAAAGCCTTTGGTTGTGCATGTTTTCCTTGTCTCGGATCCTATCAGGCTCATAAGTTTCAATTTCACACTACAAAGTGTATCTTTTTGGGATATAGTGAGTCACACAAAGGGTATGTCTGTCTAAGTTCTATTGGGAAGGTCTATGTTTCTTGAAATGTGGTCTTTAATGAAGATGATTTTCCTTGTCAAGGGGGTTTCCTAAACAGTTCAAATTCCGAGTCTATAACTAGTTGTCCTCTAGAGATATGGTTTCCTTCTTTACCTACAGGTCTTGTGACTAAAGACAATCTCACTGCTATTGCCTCTCCTGGTGTCTCTCATGAAGTCACTCATCTACATCAGTCTTCCTCACAAGGTAACTCTATGAATTCTTCTAAACCTGGTAGTGATACTTGTTCTGAGCCTGTCACTCATACTAGCCCTACCTCACCTATTAATCAGCCAACTTCTTCTTCCCACATTCACATTTCTAGTCCTACTTCATCTCCTCACAAACATGACTCAAACAATGCCCTAAACACTGACTGTTCTAATCCTAAAATTTCTATCTGCCTGCCTTTCCCTAATCCCTCTCTCCAATCAGAATCTGTACCTCACACTCATCATATGCAAACTAGGTCTCAAGATGGGACTCGTATTCCTAAAGTCCCTTATGTGGGCTCCCTCACCACTACTGAACTGACTACTCTGTAACCTACTACCTATTCTAAAGCTGCTCTTAATCCTAAATGGGTTACTGCTATGGAGGCTGAGTATCATGCCCTTATGTCAAATAAAACTTGGTCTTTGGTTTCATGGAGTCATACTCAAAACGTGGTTGGTTGTAAATGGGTTTATAAGGTCAAACATCACATGGATGGGTCTGTTCAGAGGTACAAGGCTAGACTTGTTGCCAAGGGGTTTCATCAAACCCCTGGCATTGATTTTTCAGAAACATTCAGTCCTGTAATCAAGCCATCTACAGTCAAACTAGTTCTTACTTTGGCAGTTTCTAAAGATTGGGAGGTCAGACAACTAGATATCAACAATGCTTTCCTAAATGGGTTTCTAACTGAGGATGTATACATGGCTCAACCATAGGGGTTTCAGGATCCTGCAAAGCCTACACATGTGTGTAAGCTTCACAAGGCCCTGTATGGTCTCAAGCAAGCTCCAAGAGCCTGGTATTCTAGGCTAAAGGATACTTTACTTCAATGGGGCTTCAAAAACTCTAGAGCTGACTGCTCTTTATTCTATTTTGTTTCTAAGTCCACTGTAATCCTAATTTTGGTCTACGTTGATGACATTCTTGTCACAGGCACACAATCAGCATGTTTACAGGGGTTTGTTCACAGACTCAATGCCATGTTCTCTCTTAAAGACATGGGGCCACTCCATCTATTCCTTGGAATAGAGGTTCATCGTGACCCCTCTGGCATCTATCTCACTCAACACCAGTACATAAGGAACTTACTGGTTTCGCAAGGTTTTGCTCAGGCCAAGAATGTCCAACTCCGATTGCCTCTGGTGTCCATCTCTCGAGCACATCAGGAACTCCACTTGCTGACCCTACACCATACAGAAGTCTATTAGGGGCCTTGCAATATTTAACACACACTCGCCCTGATATTGCCTTTGTTGTTAATAAGCTAAGCCAATATCAACAAGCGCCTACTAATCTACATCTACAAAGCTTAAAAAGAGTTCTTCGATACTTATCTGGTTCGAGTTGGGTTGGCCTCCATATCAAACCCAGCTACAGTCTTCAACTCCAGGGCTTCTCCGATGCTGATTGGGCATCTTTTCCAGATGATAGACGAAGCATTGGTGCTTACTGCGTCTATCTTGGCGATTATCTGGTCTCGTGGTCCTCCAAGAAGCAGAACGTTGTTGCTAGGTCGTCGACTGAGTCTGAGTATAGGGCATTGGAAAATTTGTCGGCTGAATTAATGTGGCTTCGATCTATCCTCTCTAAAATCGACTTCTCAGTCACACCTCCCTCTGTCATCTGGTGTGACAATCTGGGAGCGAGTTCACTCGCCTGTAATCCTGTCTTTCACGCAAGGACGAAGCATATAGAGCTTGACGTCCATTTTGTTCGAGATCAGGTACTACAGGGCTCGCTTCAGGTCAGATTCGTCCCCTCATACGATCAGATCGATGACTGCCTGACGAAGCCTCTTGCTCACCATCGATTTTCCTTTCACCGGGACAAACTCGGGCTTACAGAGTCGCCCCTTCGTTTGCGGGGGGATGTGAAGAATAATTTGAGCCATTAATGGCTGCTGTGTTTTTTAGGTAAAGAACTAGAGAGAAGGAGAAGAGAAGAGAAGAGTGGAACAGCAGCTAGGGTTTTCAGACAACAAACAAGTTGTCGATTTGGTCTCAAGAGCTGCTGGTATTTGGGCCTTGGTTCGGGTCGGTCCGGTTGGCTCACACTAAGACCCATGTCGAGTCCAGCACACTATGGACCTCATCACACGTTCTCAAGTTGTGTTGGACTAGACTTGTTTACTAAAATACAATTTGATTAAATAAAAGAGTGTAACAAACTGTAACTGAATGCCCATGATGGTATAACAACCTAACAAATTAGATTCCCTCTACTACTATAAAGAAGGTCTATTGGTTAGATTTTCAATTAAGAAAAACAGTTACAAAATTTCCACATCTCACATTTTTCTTCAATCTTCAACTCCCCTATCCTCTCTATTTCTTTCCGATTTGACTAAATACCACGATTTATGAAGTCATAAATAGTGCATCATCAGATATGATCAGTTGTCATAGTTGTCTGTAGTCAGTATCGCTGAATTGAGCAATATTCCTTTAGTGCTCGAACCCATTTTGCATATGTTCTTGAAATTTTTTAGATAAACTCCGCTCTGAGTATATGTTCGATTTTGATTTGAACCAGAAAAGAAAACAAGAGAACACACGTTATTGGAGAATTTTCTATTTAATTCATGAACAGCAATTTGACAATTCAAAATATAAAAATTGCTATGACCGCGTTGACCCCATTACAGCCGAAACTGAATATTACTCACAATATATTGTCTCCAAGACATCCCACACTATTACAATGTAAAAACGACAGTTTTAATAATCAACTGCTACAGGTTATAATTTTAGATAAACGTTGAAGAAACAAAGCTTTCCCACAAAGTGGAAATCAAAAACTTGCACATAATCTATATATAGGTCATAGAAATTGCATGCATGCTTGTCGAAGATATCTAAAAGCTTTCTTGTAATTCAAGAAACCCATAAACCAGAACTCAAAGTCATCCTTTGTAACAATTTCAATATATTTTTGGAATGGCTTTTCCACGTTCTTTCCCTCGTTCACAATCTTTATCTTACTCATAGGGATCCAAACCTTGTAAGGAACTCTGATTAACTCTCCGTTAGAGGATGTAACTTTTATAGGGGTTTCACTGCAAAATGAGACGTTATTGCTAGAGATAAAGAGAAGACCTGGTATTGGACCGGCCGTTGTTGATAGATAGCAATGGCTGGCCTTCAACAGTTTTTCCTCTGCCTTAACCCCAAATTGCTTCTTGAAAATGTTCTCAACTCCTCTTCTTCCTTGTAATATTCGAGCTCCTAATTTAAGCTTTGCTTTTATGGTTTCTGCCATCTTTGAATTTCCAGATTTTGGTGGTGTATTTTTTTGTGTATGTTAAGATCTTGTATTATGCAAACCATATATATATATAGCTGGTTGAATTTGATTCATTCTCGTATGACTTATCTGCGCCTCATCAATGAGTCTCTTTATGTACCGGAGAAGCAAGCTGGAGCTTGCCTTTGGAAACCTCAAAAAAGTTTGATATTTTCTTTGATGAAAGAATATATAAAAAATATTATAAAAGATTGATCTTTATTGTTTTTCTTTAACCATTACTATGTCACACATCTGGTATTCTTGCAATAAGTCGTCGGCATGAGGGTATATAATAAAACTATATATCAATTCAAATTGATAAACAAGTAGTTAAGGTCTATAGACATTTTCCTTATGATACAAATCATCCACCCATTGATGATGTATACGACTAAGTTGGATTGACTCGGTTTTTTTATTCCCTTTTCTAAAACCAATATATTAATTAGGGTAAGTAATTCTTCCAATATTATCACCCAAAATCTAAATAAGTACGAGTGTACGACATTTGTGTCTTTTCTTAATTTTTCAAATTTTATATCTTCTACATTTTAATTTATTTATATTTTTTAAAATATAAATTTTAATTTTTCTAAAGACAAAATGAAATCTAAGTAATGGTAGGTTTAGTTTCTAAGATCAAATGTGCAATAAATTGCGCATAACACAAATTACATAAAATTTCTTATTGAGTAAATATTGATTTTCCATATTTAATTTGCAACCAAATTATACATAATATTTTTAAAAATTAAAAAATAAATTGTTTTAAAAAAATGCACATATTTTTAAACTAAAAAAATTAGTTTCAAAATGTAATTAACAATTATCTTTTCACAATACTAGTTTTCTTTACGCACAAGTAGACTTATTTAGCAATAAAGTTCGTATAATTATTTTATTTTAAGGTTTGCAATATATTTGCACGTAATTCAACAATTTCAATTTTTTTAAATGTTTTTTCACCATAAAAATGCACATATTTTTGCAACTACAAAAAAAGTTAATTGTTTCACACCCAACTTATTTTTCATAAAATAAGTTTGTATTTTTTATATAACGAGACTTATTTAGCAACCAAAATAATATTTCCGGAACTATTTGTTTCTTATTTTCATAACATATTTGCGCATAATTCCGCAATTTTATTTATAAAACAAATTCCCATAAAATTTCACATATATTCTCAACTACAAGAAGTTAATTGTTTCACACACAATTAATACTTATTCTAACAAAACAAATTTGTATCTTTTTCACAAAATCATACTCATTTACCAATCGACGTCTTATTTCCACGACAAATTTGCACCTAACTTTTAAATTAAAAATAATTATTATTTTTTATAACCAAATTACACATAATTTCATAACTAAACGATAATTTCTTTTTCAAAACCAAATTACACATAGTTCTCTAAATAAATAATAGTTGTTTTTCGCAACTAATTTAGACGTAATTTTGCTACTAATAAATAAATCTTTCATTGATTTAGTTTTGTTTGGCTTAAAAAATAATATCAATTTTATTTTCAAATTTTGTTTTTCGAGCTATGGTTTGAAATATATGGAATTTTAAAAAGACACAGAAAGAGGAGAGAGAAAAATAAGTTTTTTTTACTGATGGATTCTGAAATTAATCAATCGACGCTCTTTTACGTGTTGAAGTTACAAATAAATGAGCTATGATCGGATATATACAAGCTTAATATCTTGCAGAATCAACGCGATGAAAAGAGCCGAAACCAATTTCAATTGCTGACCAAAATGTTACACTTGGTAGCGGAGAAAATTACTTTAGCATAAAATGCAAATTTAAGTGAAAATATGGTCAACTTTGATTTAGTTCGTGACAAGAGAGTTGTTTTAAAAGAAAAAAAGATTAAAATTAATGCAATGAAACATCGTAAAGAAAAGAATATCGTAATAGAAAAATGGAAAGTGTTTGGTGACGGTAAAAAAGAAGATGCGATACTAATAAGGTCTTTGTGCACGTTAGCTAAATCTACATTAACACAGAGAATTCTAGAATGAAAGTTGTCAAAAAAGTTTGATCTGTATAGGATGGAAAAGTACGATGGTACACCAGATCGAGAGTACCATCTCGAGCATTTTTGTAATAGCATGTTGGTATCCAACAAACACGATACTCTACTCTTTCGGGCCTTCTCTGAAGTTCAAATAAATTGTATTGACATTGTTCAACTATCTACTATCGAGATCTATTGATAATTTTGATGATTTATGGATGTTGTTTTAGAATCACTTCATTGCTCATAAAAGTTTAAAGCTAAAATGGGATCGCATCATGACTCTTAACAAAGTATTTGAGGAATCTCTAAGAGATTATGTGTAATTATTCCTTAAGAAAATGAGTTCTTTAGAAGGTTATAACGATAATGTAGTCTTTGTAATTTTAAAGAGAAGTCTGCCTTGTGGCAGTAGTATGTTAGAAAATATAATCAAGTTTCGGATGGGTTGTATGGGAGATCTGTTAACAAGAATAGAGATGTACATCAAAGTTGTGGATACAAAAAAAAAGTACTGCAAAATAAGGTGACATAAAAGTTTTGGATACATTCGAGAAATAATGAATGAATCAAACACAATTTTGAAGGTTACTAGAGAACCAGTGAATAGTTCTCGTTAAAACTATTACCATAATTTGAATCGGTAGTTCCCCTGGCTAAATGCACTTATTTCCATTGATAGAGTGAGAAATCCTTACGGCCAACAGACAAAATTACCTACGTTTGGATATCCGAACCCAGAGGGTGTGGGCATAAAAAACAAAACTATCTTATCAAACAAATATTCAAATCTATTTTTTTTTAAATAGAGAAAATGTGATATAGGTAGAGAATGAATTGAAGGTATTGCGGATAAAACTCTGGGCAGTAAGACCTCATAAGTTTAGAAAAAATATCTTCATTAAACAAAAACTAACCCAAAACTTAGTATGTATGAAATTTTAAGTAGCATATACTCAAAACCATAATCTCGAAATATGAAAATTACATAATGTCTATTAATAATAATAAAAAAATATGAAAAATAGATTTTAGGCTCCAAAACAATGGAATTTAGGGTCCGAACTTCGTGAAAAAAAATGTCACGTTTTTAACAGTCATTGTGCTCGTCAAGATGTTCGTTTAGAGTCACACAGTTATGATATCTGAGTAAAAAACATGACATACTTCTGCAAAGATATCATCCTCTCTCACTTGAAAAGAATTCTCTCTCAAATTCTTAGCATCATTGGCAAGTAATAAGTCGAGGTCATCCCCCATCGCAATCACATTTATCGACCTCTTATAACTTGCAGAATCAAATTCATAACCAAATGATTGAAGAAAATAAAATTAAGAGAATTTGTTTTCCTGAAATTCTGAATCCATTCAAGTTGTTCAAATTACATATACATAACGGAAACACGGAATTTACGGAGGGAGTTGCAACTGCACATAATTTATAACGGAAACTAATAAAATATAACTGCATACATATAAATAAAATACGAGATTAAATTAATTATGCCAACATTTCTCCCTCTTAATCTCGTAACTCAGCTTTCAAGTTGAACACACCTATTACATCTCTTAAGAACTCGAATCTGCCACGCGGCAATGGCTTGGTAAACAAATCTGTAATTTGTTCTTCTGTGTTGACATGCGCAATATCAAGGATTCCTTGTTTCAGGCAATCACATAAAAAATGAATCTTGATATTTATGTGTTTACTTTTTCCATGGAAGACTAGGTTCTTTGCTAAAACAATTACAGACTTGTTATCAACTCGCAGACTAACTTTTTCAACTTTAATTCCACATAACTCTTCCAACAACCTCTTGAGCCACATTGCTTGGCAAGCTCCTGCAGAAGCAGCAACATATTCAGCTTCACATGAAGACAGTGCTACAACCTTCTGTTTTTGTGAAGTCCAACTAATCGGATCATTGCCCAGAAAAAAAAAACAACCCCAAAGGTACTTTTTCGATCATCAATATCTCCAGCAAGATCACTATCAGCATACCCAATCAACTCTGGATGTTTTTGTTCTCTTTTAACATACTTCAAACCGAAATTGAGTGTACCCTTTATATATCGAAGAATTTGTTTGACAGCAATCATATGTTTTATAGAGGATTTTTCCATGAAATGACTAGCCACGCCGACAGCAAATGATATATCAGGTATAGTATGGACTAAGTACCTCAAACTCCCAATGACACTGCGATATATTGTTGCATCAACGGATGGATTTCCATCAGTCTTGCTTAGCTTTAGCCTTGAATCCATTGGTACAAGACATGAATTACAACTCAGCATTCCCATTTTCTCCAAAATCATTTCTGTATAACTTGTTTGGCTTAAAGTTATATGATCAGGCCTCTGTTTTACCTCAATTCCCACATAAAAACTTAATAAACCCAAATCTGTTATGTCAAACATTTCTTTCACCTTTTCTTTGAAACTTCTCAGGTTCGCCAAGTTTGAGCCGGTTATTACTAAATCATCCACATAAACACCAACATACTGCATATCACCTCCATTTCTTCTTTTGTAAACTGCATGTTCGAGACTACATTTCTCATAACCCAAATTCTTTAAACAAAAGTCTAGTTTTTCATTCCAAGCTCTTGGAGCCTGTTTCAAACCATATAATGCTTTCTTCAATTTCAGAACTTAATATTCTCTTCCTTTCTCAGCAAAACCTGGTGGTTGCTTAACATAAACTAATTCCTTTAGATCCTCATTCAAGAACGCTGATTCACGTCCATATGGTGTACTTGCCACCCTTCGTGGGCTACTAGTGCCATAAGCAATCTAATAGTTTCTAATCGAGCAACTGGAGAAAAAACCTCGTCATAATCAATTCTATGTTCTTGAATATAGCCTTTGTCTTGCCTTATATTTAATAATTTTACCGTCTGGATTCTTCTTCAACTTATAAACCCATTTCAAACCTATTTCTTTGTGTTCTGGTGGTAATTTTCTAAGCTCCCATGTTCTATTTTTCTTAATCGCCTCAAGCTCCCCCACCATTGCCAGCCTTCAATTTTTATTGTTAAATTCGTCTTCTTGCGTTGTTAGTTCTTCAATAGACAGAAGACTCATATCTGAATCTAACACAATTTCCTTTATTTCATCATATAACTCTTGTAAAGATCGAAAAAAAATTGGTGTATTTTCATCGTCCTCGTTGCTAGGTTCCTTATCTGATCTTGTATCATCCCAATTTAATAAACTTTCAGAAGAAATTGATGGTGATTCAAGATTCGTAGATTCTACTTCTCCAGTTGAATATCTAATGGAAATGGAGTTATTAGGTTTAAGTTCCGTGGATTCTACAGTGTCAGACCAATTCCATTTCTCAGACTCTCGAAATACCACATCTCGACTCACTATTTTTTCATTGTTTTTGGATTCAAAAATCTGTAGGCTTTTGAACCAGGTTCATAACCAAGAAAAACAACTTTGTTGCTTTGATCATCAAGCTTCTTCACATCATATTTCAGATTTTTAACATAAGATATACATCCAAAAATTTTTGAAAATGACTTACACTTGGTGTTTTTCCGAAGTAGACTTTATATGATGTCCTTCCACTTATAGATCTTGTGGGACAGCGATTTAGAAGATAGGTTGTTGTAACTACAGCTTCTGCCCAAAATTTATAGGGTATTTGTTTATCATTCAGCAAACATCTCATCATCTCGACAATGGTTTGATTTCTTCTTTCCACCACACCATTTTGTTTTGGTGAATATGCTGCTTTCATTTGCCTTTGAATTCCATGAATCTCACAAAATAATTTGAACTCTTGAGATTGAAATTATCAGCCTTTGTCTGTCTTTAACATTTTTATTTTCTTTCCCAATTGCGTCTCGATCTCTGCTTTGAACTTCTTCAATCTAGTAAGGGCTTCATCTTTTGATTTCGGTGGTTTTAGCCACATGTACTTGCTAAAATCATCAACAAACAAAATAAAATACATGTTCCCTCATTTGGTAATTGGTGAAATAGGACCACAAATATCTGCATGGATTAGATCTAACAATGAACTTGCTCGATAGTGACTTTGTGTTGGAAAGCTTCCTCTGTGTTGTTTCCCAAGAACACATACATTACAATTCTGACCATCTTGTTTAAACTCAGGTAATCCATGTGCTAATTTATCTCGTCCAAGTTTTTGCAAGGATTGAAAGTGCGGATGCCCATGGCGAGCATGCCACAAGCGAAAGTTTTCAGATTCAGTAGATAGGAGACATTGTGAAATTTCTTGACTCATTTTCATTGCCTAGAGTCTATTTTCTGCTCGAGGTATTTTGGCCACCAGATTGTAATCTGCATAAAAAACACTTAGAAATCCACCTTCAACAACAACCTTTCCTCCTGACTCGTCTACTTGTCCCAAACTAATGATATTAGATTTTAATCCTGGTACATAATAGACGTTCTTCATGCGGAAGTTTTTCCAGGTTTTTCTTCGGAAGTTTGCAGTTCCTCTTCCACAAATATTGATCATAGAGCCATCGCCAAACTTTAATGTACCAGTCATTGATTTGTCTAAGTCTGTCAATAGGTTTCGGTCCCCGGCCATATTATTTGAAGCGCCTGTGTCGTAGTACCACATTGATTCATCAACACTCCCTTTCGTTGCCACTGTTTCAGATTTATCTTTGGCCAGCATCAATTTTTTCTCTCTAGAAAAAACACAATTGGTCTCCATGACTAGCAATGTATCTTTATCTTCTACTTATTTTCTTAGATTTATTGTTTCCTCTTTCTTCGGTTTGCAATCCCTAGCATAATGCCCAAAATTATGACATGTATAACATCGTACCTTTGTGATATCAAAGTTTGAATTTCTCTGGATATGTCCTTCTCCATCGTCAGATTTTGATATTCTATAGGAAAAGCTTCCTCTCCCATAGCCAAAGCCACCTCTGCCTCTTCCTCGACCGCGACCTCGGGTCCCTCCAGAATATGTCGAGTTGAATCGTGACTCTCATGCTGCTTTTGTTAACAACACCTTTTCATCATGCTCTTCTTCTTCATCACCTTTAAGACGTTCTTCATGGACTCTTAGTGCCCCAATAACATCTTCAAAATATTTCTTTTTGGCATCTCCAAATTGTTCAATTGACACTGCAATTTGGGTAAACTTTGACGAAACAGATCTTAACAATTTCTTGTTCACATAGTCTGGCTTAATCGCAACACCAAGGCCTTCATTTGGTTCACTCCCACGCTTCTCGTGCTATCTCAATGCCACCCAATTCCATAAATTGGCCTTCAGTCAATCCTTGAGAGAGAATTTCATACGCGATTTGATCTTGACGGAGATCAAATGGTTTGTCGGGTAACACAGCTTCCCAAACTCCATGAGCCCTCATGCATATCTTCATCTTTAATGCCCATCCTTGATAGTTTGTGTCAGTGAGAATTGGATACGTAAGTGATAGATTTCCTTCCTTCTGTGACACTCTTCTTTCTAATTCTGTTAATTCAACGCTACCACCGCTTCTCACCACACTCGCATAACTATCGTTTTTCGACATTGGCTCTGATACCAAATGAAGAAAATAAAATTAAGAGAATTTGTTTTTCTGAAATTCTGAATCCATTCAAGTTGATCAAATTACATATATATATAACGGAAACGCGTAATTTACGGAGGCAATTGCATAATTTATAACAGAACCTAATAAAATATAATTGCACACATATAAATAAGATACCAGATTAAATTAATTATGCAACAATGATAAGTCGTCATGTCCAGTTATATTAAAAATCCATAAAGCTTGAGAAACGTAGGCTGCTGGTATGCGATGGTCAGATATAATACTCCTAGAACTTGACTCAAGCGTTGTATCATGGCTGTAAAACTGATCGAGGGTCGTAGCTTCGAGAAGGTTAATCATGAAAGGAATGTTTTCGGGTCTTTGAAAACATGGCAAAGTTCCAAGTTTGAACCGGATGTCAAGGGCATGACATTCTTCGTCTTGTATTCCGCATACTGCTTTGAAGGATCATCCGGGTCTTTACAACCAATGGCATTATTACTGTACTCATAAGTATTCCAACAAAATCAATACAGAAAATTTGGCTGGAAAGAGTACTTTTTTCGTGTGTATAATTAGAACCAGCAAGCTGAATTATGTCTCTCTTGGACGGTAGAAGAGCAAGAGCAATAGATTCTCGAAATGGTATATTTTCAAACCAAGCAACCACGACATTGCCAGAAACTTGCAGACGAACGAACATATTAACAATTTATGGGTATATTTTAGTCCAAACTCAGAACCGTCAAGTGAAAATAAACCAAATTTGAGCATGCAAAGTAACGACAAACAAAGGTAAAACTATGCTGGAATTGAAGGCTTCCAATCTTGCAGCAGAGGCAAATCCGTGAGGAGCAGCCTTTCGTATTAGGAAACCCAAAACGGAAGGGTCGACGGCAGCAAACTCACTCTGGTGAGTGACCACCGACTGCACAGGCTTGGTGACAGATGGAGTAGGCGGATCATATATAAGTAGGTATTGATCATCTCCTACCGACCCAACATCCTCAACAACGCCTTCATGAACCTTAAAAACCTGCATAGCACCAAGAGCCTTATATTTGGGAGTTCCATTAATGTCCCACAGACAAATCTGAGCATTATGACAAATTTTGTCTACAAAACCCACTTCTTCGCCTTCCTATTCATTTTTGTATTTTTTTTCCTATGATCTGAGCGGCACATTCTCTTGGCACTACCTTTTCCTATGATCCTCGTTTGGAGTGCTCGTTGCTCATCAAGCAGTGTGGCTTGATTGGAGTGTATCAAGACGGTGGTACTTGTTTGGAGTGGCACTAAGGAACAAGGCAGGATGGTCGAGATCAGATAGATTCGCTGTAAAGGCTCTAGAGATCAGGCAGCCCCAACCTAATTAGAGTGAGCGGATGGATGTCAATTGAGAGGAGGCTAAAGTGGTACTTTGTTCGAGAGGAGGATTTTTTAGGGTAGCGACCAAAGTTCCACATCCCACATCGGTAAAACATGGGAAGGATCAATGGTATATAAGTGAGAACATATCTCAACTAGTATGAGGCCTTTTGGTAGTGGACCAAATGCAAAGCCGCGAGGGCCTTCGGGTGCCAAAGCGGACAATATCATACTAGTGTTGAGATCGGTTGTGTTCTTACTTATATACGGAGGAGGAATATGCGGACCGGACCCCATATTCCCAACATTTTTTACATGAGTTCGTTGCCTGGCTAGCCATGCATCATTGCGCTCTTTGTTTTTTATTGCAACACTCATTATTTGAGACTCTTTGAGAATTGCAGCATGCGACAGCCCACAGCTACTTGATCAGCGACAAGCTGCAGCGTCCCACTTTTAAAGCTCGATCCATGAAGTATTGGCATCTGTATGGCAGCTACGGCTCCCAATGATAATTTATTAGATCCATGTCTGTAACTTTTAACCCCAAGCGCTGGATGCAGTTTCACAATCATAACTCCTTCAGCCTTTTTTATCTCCAAGACATCCAGATCGTCAAACTCGACATATGTAAAATGTCTTTAAGATCATCCTTTGATATTATGAGTTAATTCATATGAATTTTGTTAGATAATATTGAACACGGTTATTAGAATTTATTGTGTCAGTTTATTAGATAAGATCGGCTAACTGTTATGTATTAGTCTATTTAAACAAGATTCTAGTAATATTTTAAAGTACGGCGAAACAATTCAATTTCAATTATACTTTCATTTCTTAAGTCTGTCTTGTGTTGTCTCCATTTTTGTTTGATTATAGGGACCATAGTTTACATTTGGTATCAGAGCCTATCTTTCCAAAGAAATGGATGACATCGATGAAGAACAATCAAAAGCAGTTACTGTCTTCAAATTGACGGCAAGAGGAGCCTCAATACCGATCCAATATCCAACGTTAAGCGAAACGAACTACGGCATATGGGTTGTCAAGATGAAGATAATCTTGCGTTCGCTAGGAGTATGGTCAGTGATCGAAGGTGAAGACACAGACGTCGAAAAAGATCAAGGTGTCATGGTAGCCATTTCTCAAGCCGTGCCAGATGACGTGATGAGGGCAATATCCAAAAAGCAGACGGCAAAGGACGCTTGGGTCGCACTCAGGGAGATGCGAGTTGGTGAAGATCGTGTCAAGAAGGCACGCGTACAGGTACTGAAACGTTAATTTAATAAGTTGCAGATGGAGGACTCAGAGACGATAAATGGCTGTGCAATGAAGCTTACTACGCTAGTAGGCGAGATCCGCTCACTCGAGACAACACTCGACGAAAGAGAAGTTGTTGAAAAACTGTTTAGTGCTGTTCCTGATAAATTTCTCCATATTATCGGAACGATTGAGCAGTTTGGCGACTGTGAGAACATGTCGGTCTCAGAAGCAATCGGTCGCCTCAGAACCTTTGAAGAAGGGATTAAAGGATGATTGAACTCAAGAGGCAGTGGAGATCAGTTACTCTATACCCATGTCGAGTCCGACGCAAGAATCCCAAAAGGAAAGAGAGATGAAGGTTCCAGCAGAAACCATAGAGGAGGACGTCATGGGAGAGGACGTGGTCGTGGGCGTGGTTATGGTAAAGGTCGGGGAAATGGTGAATGCCATAACGAAGACCGAAAGCCACGTAACTTCGACAAATCCAGGATCAAGTGTTTCAACTGCAATGATTATGGTCACTTTGCAAAAGAATGTCTCAAACCAAACCGAAGAGAAAGAGTCAACCTTGTTACAATGCAAACCGAAGATGAACCGGCACTGTTGATAGCCGAAACTCGTCTTCTCAGCCATGAGGTAAAAAACAAGAAAGTGTTACTGCACGAAGAAAAGGTAGTGCCAAAGTTTAAAAGCACCCGAGAGAAGACTTGGTATTTAGATTCGGGCGCAAGTAATCACATGACCGGTTGTATCGAAAAATTTGCTGAAATTGACAGTGCTATTAAAGGGTCAGTCAAATTTGGTGATGGTTCGGCAGTAGAAATACAAGGAAGAGGTTCGGTTTTGTTTGAAGACTTCACAGGTGAGCATCGAATACTTACTAATGTCTATTACATTCCGATGTTGAAAAGTAATATTATAAGCATTGGTCAGCTTGATGAAAATGGATGTAAGGTTATGGTTGAAGGAGGTGTTATGAGTATTTTTGACAGTTAACAAAGGCTATTAGCAAAAGTGAACAGGTCAAGCAACATGCTGTATGAATTTAATATAGCACCAGCCCTACCCGAATGTTTTATGGTAAGGAACAAAGAAAATGCATGGAGATGGCATGCAAGGTATGGGCATGTAAACTTTCAAGCCTTGAAGCTTCTAAGTCAGAAACAGATGGTCCACGGTTTGCCCATAATCGAGCATAAGGACCGCATCTGTGATGGTTGTTTGATTAGAAAACAACATTGAAACCTATTTCCAGCAGTGGCAAAATTCCGAGGAAAAGCACCACTTGATTTGTGGCATGGAGATTTGTGCGGGTCAATAACTCCTACCACACACGGAGGTAACCGTTATTTCCTACTGTTGGTTGATGATTGTACAAGATTTATGTGGCAGGTACTGATCCGAAACAAAGACGAGGCATTTGTGGCATTTAAAAAGGTGAAATCTGCAGCAGAAATAGAGAAAAACAGTAAGTTGAAAGCTTTGCGCACTGATCGTGGCGGTGAATTCACCTTAAATGAGTTCAGGATCTACTGTGAGGGGTTGGGAATTAATCATTATCTATCGGCGCCGTATTCTCCTCAGCAGAATGGATTTGTTGAACGAAGAAATCAGACAGTGGTCGCCATGGCAAGGAGCTTGTTGAAAAGCATGGGAGTCCCAGACGAATTTTGGGGGGAAGCGGTATCAACTGCCGTGTATCTCCTAAATCGAGCCCCAACAAAAAACGTTTTCGGCAAAACTCCTTATGAAGCATATTATAACCGCAAGCCAAGTGTTGATCATTTTCGTATCTTTGGATGTGTCGGACATGTAAAAGATGTTACCCCTCACCTTTCAAAACTTGCAGACCGAAGCAAGCAGATGGTGTTCATTGGTTATAATTCGAATACAAAAGGCTATCGGATGTTTGATCCGAAGTCAAAACGAGTAGTCGTAACACGAGACGTCGTGTTCGAAGAGGAGAAAAAGTGGGAGTGGAGCAAATTTCCAGTAACGGAAACAGGGAACATTTTTTGCCGCACCTTACTTTACCATAGCAAGCACATCTGATACAAAAAATCTCCAAGATAAAGAAGGTGTCAACGATTTCGGCATGGATTTCCCACAACCGAAACAGGAACTAAACGGTATCCGAAATCAGCATGTTACGCCAGTGATAAACACAAGATCCAGAACATCTGTTTTAAATTCACCATATACTCCAGCAGCAACGTTTGAAGATTCAGTATCAACTGAAAAACTACAACCCTCGACACTTGATGGGAGTTCATCCGAAGGACCACGGGGTAAGCGTGACATCAAAGAAATTTACGATGAAACCTTCCCAATAGAATTGGAGTATTCGGGACTGTGTTTGCTTGGAGAAGAGGAGCATTCAACTCTTGAAGAAGCCAAGGCTGATCCGATGTGGAGAAGAGCAATGGAGGAAGAAATTTCTTCTATTCGATAAAATGAAACTTAGAAGCTCGTTCCATTACCTGACAGCCACAAACCTATTGGTTTAAAGTGGGTTTACAAGCTAAATAAGGACACTCAAGGCAGAATAGTGAGGCACAAGGCGAGAATAGTGGCAAAAGGGTACGTTCAACGACAAGGTGTAGATTTTGATGAAGTTTTTGCCCCTATTGCTCGGCTAGAGACGGTACATTTTCTGATTTCTATCGCAGCACACGAAGGATGGGAGGTGCATCATATGGATGTAAAGTCAGCCTTCCTCAACGGGGATTTGGAAGAAGAAGTGTACGTTACTCAACCGCCGGGTTTTGAAGAAAAATGAGAAGAGCACAAGGTATTAAAACTACACAAGGCATTGTATGGATTACGACAAGCACCTAGAGCTTGGAATTCAAAACTGGACAAGTCATTGAAAACACCATATTTTGAGAGGTGTTCATTAGAACATGTTGTGTACAAAAGAAGTCAAGGAAAAGGGAATTTGATAGTTGGAGTTTATGTGGATGATCTAGTCATCACTGGAGAGAGCATACAAGATATAAACAAGTTTAAATCTCAGATGAAAAAGATGTTTAGTATGAGTGATCTTGGTTTACTAAGCTACTATTTGGGGATTGAAGTCTGTCAAAGTTGTAAGAAGATCACACTCAACCAGTCCGCATATGCAACAAAGGTGTTAGAAAAATGCGGCATGAAAGATTGTAACCCTTCACAAATTCCGATGGAACCTCGTCTACAATTGAGCAAGAAAAGCACAAGTCCACCTATAGACACAACCCTATATCGAAGCATTGTTGGCAGCTTAAGGTATCTACTGCATACGCGCCCAGATTTGGCATTCTCTGTCGGCATGGTGAGTAGATACATGGAAAAGCCCACAACGGAGCACATGGCTGCAGTAAAACATATATTACGGTACGTGAAAGGAACTTTAAATCTCGGTTGCGTTTATGAGAAAACGAAAGGAAGCTTGGAGCTGTTAGGTTACTCTGATAGTGATCTAGCCGGGGATGTTGATGATCGGAAGAGCACTACAGGGGTAATATTCTTTCTTGGGTCAAACCCGGTTAGTTGGTGTTCACAAAAACAAAAGGTTGTTGCGTTATCTTCCTGTGAAGCAGAATATATCACTGCCTGTGCAGCAGCATGTCAAGGAGTGTGGCTAGGACGATTGTTGGCAAATTTATTAAAAAGGAAGGTTAATCAAGTGGTTCTAAAGATAGATAATCAGTCCGCAATCGCATTGAGCAAGAATTCAGTCCACCATGAGAGAAGCAAGCACATTGATACTCGATTCCACTACATTAGAGACTGTATTGAATCAGGAATGATTGTAATCCAACATGTTTGCACAGAAGATCAACGTGCTGATATTCTCACAAAGTCGCTATCAAGGAAGAAGTTCATGGAGATGAGAGAAAAGAGTGGTGTGCAGATGATCAAGTAGAAAAACAACAATTGTGTTCAATCTTAAGGGAGAAAATGTTAGATAATATTGAACACTGTTAGATAATATTGAACACGGTTATTAGAAGTTATTGTGTCAGTTTATTAGATAAGATCGGCTAACTGTTATGTATTAGTCTATTTAAACAAGATTCTAGTAATATTTTAAAGTGCGGTGAAACAATTCCATTTCAAGTATACTTTAATTTCTTAAGTCTGTCTTGTGTTGTCTCCATTTTTGTTTGATTATAGGGACCATAGTTTACATTTCTTCTTCGTTTGGCATCCAGACCGCACATTTCTGCAAATCCAAAGTCTTTGAAAGCTCGCCCAGAGTAATGTCAAGTATAGTGTGCTAATCAAGGAATTTCCTAATCTCTTGCGTCAATATTTTGACATGCATACTCACTTCTTTGTTTTAGCACATTTTGTTTTACAGTAGACTGCAACAACCTGAAGAACAATAACTGTATCCTCTGATACTGAATACTCAGTAGTTTTATCATTCAGTTCTTTTTTCTTTTGAGTTTGTCTTCAGACTTTGATTTTCTTTATTGTCGAACTAGGTAGTACATTGTTAGTGATCGATTCATTGACAGATCTGGTATCTTCTTTGGTGCCTAGCTTCGTAGGCACATCTGATTTTAGATTCAAATCATGCATTTTGAAGGTAGGAACTTTGTTTCCTTGTATGTTATTTGAACATACCAACCTTTTTAAAAATTTGCTTAGTAGTTATGTTAAGCTTTGTATTTGTATTCATGTCGTCAACTATATCGATAATTTTATTTTGAACATCCATGATTGGATATATTGGTTCTAGTGTAAGAAAAAACTTTGCTTACTTCTCACATATTCGTGAAATTTACCCTAATGATTAGATATACTGGTTCGCTCTTAGAACCAGTAAAAACCTCAATGCAAAGATGGGTGAGCAAACTTACCTTTCAATGTTAACAATGTAGACTATAACGGCGAATGTTTTGTCAGTTGGTAGTCATCATCATAATCATGGTATACTGGCTCCTTAAAGGGTTGTTCGCAATCTATAGATTGTTCAAAGGTATGTTTACGATGCTTTTATGGAGGAACATAACTTCTGTCCTCCTCTCTCTTTGGAGCAAAAGGATTCTGACCCACGCTGTAGTCTTTTTCAGAACCGGACGGTAGGTTGCTCGACCATGGAGCTCGGAATCCGATGTTCATTCTGTGTATCCCTTCTTGCATTTGTTTCATCTGCTCTACCAGCTTACTCATTTGCTCTCCAATCGCCTGGAATCGTCTAGTGTTGGCATACCTCTTCAAGCCTACAGTTTAGATCTCCACGACTGTAGTTCTCAGTGATTGGTGTAGTTCTCAGTGATTGATGCAGTACTCTTCTTCCCTTTATCTTTTTGCGGCGGCATAGTTTCCATGTATCCAGACCCTTATGTTCTCATACCGAGAGGATATAGCCAGAAAATCAATTGAAGGCAAAAGTGGATAAAACCCTAACCTAGAATAGTAAGAACTCCGAAGTTCAAAAAAAATATCTGAATTAAAAACATACTAATCCAAAACTTATTTAAATAGAAAATACCCAAAATCTTAATTACAAAGTATGGAAATTACATAAACTTTTTAAAATATTAAAAATGAAAATAAAAAATATGAAAATTTGTTTTCGGACTCCCAAACAATAGAGTTTAAGGCTCGAACTTTGTGACTCACGTCACGCATCAACATTCGTTGGGCTCGATTAGACGGCCAATATCGTCCAACTCTGGTATCCGAATTAAAAACATAACCTATTTTTACGATAACATCAAATAACAAATTTAGCTATACTCATCCTCAATCGAAACGAATTGTACATCCGAATCATCATTCTTCATATTTATTCTCTTCTACCCACTTGTTTTTTTCTCCTTTCCCAACTAATGTACCACTTACCCAAATTGAACAAAAGCTATGGGCAGTGTTGATAATTTAAGAGTTTTCGTACATTTACTGTACCAAATACAAGAAATTACCTTATCCAATTCTGAAGATTTTCTTCATGTCAACTTGTTTGACTTATGATCGTATTTAAGCAGTACACTGAATCTTCCCAGTGTAGCCGGGCCAGTATAATTATGAATCTTGGTGTGTGAGTCAAAGATCTGGAGCCAATTTGTGCATTATCTTTTGCCACTTGATTTTTCTTTTCTAACAAATGGGCCACCTGCCCAAATTCCACAAAAAACTGTGGGTATTATTTGGCAATGGTGGAGCCAAAAATCGCGATTAGATTTTATATTTTATTTTTGTTTTCAGTTAATTTTTTATGTTTATTCTTGTTTTACGGTAGTTCCGTATATTTTAAAATTTTAAATATTTAATCTTTTAAACGTGCGCTTGTATATGAACTGCACTAATGTTTTGTCCAATAGTTCAACTTCGACTTAAATTTTTAATATTTATTATTTATAATTATCATTTACTATAAATTTTTACTATCTATCTTTTACTATTTACTAAATTAATGGACCAAACCAGGTCAGTAATTAAAACTCCACACAACTCACTTAAACTCAAAATCATATTTAACTCCACACATGTTCTAGGAAAAGAAAAAATGGCAGCCTTGATCAAAATCAGTGTGCTTTAATACATGATTTATATTATACACAAGAGACTGTATAAAGGATGCTAGAATCCAATAGTAGGAGTGCCTATAGCGTGGATACATTCTATATAGGATTTTCAAAGCCAGTTTATTGCGTGTCCATCATATCTTGAAGACGGTAGCTAAAAATGCAAGCTTGGTTGCTCTAGCTCTAAATGAAGTGCATTTATGTTCCTTCTTAATCCACTTCAGCGCGCTATCAATGGTAGTCATAGTGTGACCAATGCCCAACCGCTATCAATGGTAGTCATAGTGTGACCAATGCCCAACCATGTACGGATACGGTCTCGTATTTCCTTTATGAATCTGCTAGCAAAGAATAGGTGTGCGGATGTTTCTTCGTTTTGCCTACGGAAAGAGTAAAGTGTGTTATCAAGGTTTAAGAAGTGTAGGTTGTCCTTTGTGGCTAGCCTTGTGCGAGCGATATGCTAGTACCATATCGAGTTATGAGGACTCTACAATATAAAACTTAAATATTGATCTTTGCTTCATGTTTTGATTTTTGAATATAAAAAAAAATAGTTTTCGTTCCAGGAAAATTTATTTATTAACGAATTTGCTTACATTGTGCCTCATTAATAATGCTCTCACGCTCCTAGAAGAGAAATATAGTTCATAACCACATTATAGGCTATTGTTACACATTTGAGGTATTTGATGTTCCAATGGTGCTTTCGTGTGTTCACTTCCATGTTTTCTAACGGATACGCTCCATGATACATTTTAGAGATTAGTATGTATGGTCCTTCTCATTTAGGAGCTACTTTACCGTTATTTTTATACTTTCCCCCCTTGAATATTTATTATTGACCATATCATCTTCTATAAGAGCCTATGGCTTTAATTTGGAATCGAATCCACTCTTTATTAAAAAGTATTGTATTGATCTGCCTAACTTGAGCTTGATCTCGTCTTTTCTACATCAAGTTGACCTAAATATGTGTTCCTTTACTATTATTTTCCTCCGAGTAATATTTTATTCTATAATTATGGATGATGGTATATGTGGGAACTACAGCGTCCATCCCATATACTAAGGACAAATTGATTTCGCATTAGTTGACTTTGGGGTCGTCCTATATGCCCAAAGAAAATCTCATAATTATTGGGCAACTTCCCTTTAATTCCCATGGTATTTTCCTTTATTACGTCTATAATAGTTATGTTTGTCACTTCTACTTGGGCAGTTTCTTGAGGGTATTGCATAGTCAAAAGTTTTTGTTATACCTCATATCTTTTACTGAACGTCATTATCACCCCATTTTGAAACTAAGTTAAGTTATCTATCATTAAGATTCTTAGGACGTCGAACGTGGATAACATTTGACTTTATAAGAATTCATAAGTGTGCTAATTGATATTGATCTAGCCTCTAAATATATAAAGATATTTTGTAAGAACTCATGACAGCTTTATGTTTGCATCTAACTATCCAAACCAAGTTTCCGATAGGGTACTTAAGGCATTGTCATAAGAAAAAAGTCGCAACCTTGAATCTGTATAACCAAGGCCTTCTATGATTGTGTTATACGATTAAGAGAATTAGCTACTATAAATGGTGTTGTCGTAACTTGTTTGGTACTACCATAACCAACAGTTCCAAAACAATTAACTACACCGACACAAGTAGATAACTTTCCTTAGTACATGGCGAGTTGCATGTCGATTGGTTTGTACAAGATTACCCAAATCATTTTTATTGTACTGGTTTTGAAAAATACATTGGTCGACCATCTGTGACCAACACATGGTGGTCACAACGTCTTCATAAAGGGTAACAATGACCCTCAAATCATTAGTGTTAAAAGTCAGGTTAGCTACCGTTGTCCAATAATTGTGGTATGATGATTCATCCACCATGCGATCCCTCTAAGTATTTCTTGTTTTTTTTTTGGAATTTGGGGTTGACCCCGACATCGTCTCCCCCTCAGATGTAGTATGTAGCCACTAGTGTTTCTCCCGTCTTCTCTCCCTTTTTTTAATCATTCGTCCATTATCTATTTTTTATCCTTCTTTTTGCGTCTCTCTCCTTCATTATGCTTGACTAACTGAACAAGCTCACCATGATTAATTAACCTCTGAATCGCATCCAACAATTTCCAAAAGTTAATAGTGGTATGACCATGATCACCAAGGTATGAGCATATATAACCACGAGATCTCTCGTTACTATAGACTAACATGCTACGATGAGACTAAGACTTTGTTCTCCCTTTGGTTTTATCAAATATAACTATAATATTTGCAGTTAGAGGTGTAAACCTCTAAGTCGTGTTATCGTTATACAAGACCCTTATTGCACTTGATGAAGTTCTTGCGACCTCGTTGTTACTCCTCTTATCCGGTTCTAACGCCTTCGAATCTTGAGGTTTAAGGAAGGAAGAGGCTCCCTTCTTAGAGTCTTCTAATATGATAAATTGGTCCAACCTTTCCAAAATACCTCCCATATTTTCAACTGGAAAACCTGACACGTTTGTCGTACAACGGTCCGTCTTTATCAGATTATCTTTTGAATGCTACCATATCAACATCCTCTTTATACATCACCAGACCATTGAACTCACGAAAACCTCTCTGAAAATATATTTTTAATATCCGATTATTCCTTTTGGTAAGCTATTAAACCAATCGAGTGTGTTTCCTTTAGATATCATGAAAAAAGCTATGCATAGTAAAACATCGTCCTAATTAAACCTCATAATCATTATTTGGAATTGTTTCATATCGTGTTCTGAATCCAATGCACTGTTGCAAGTATCCATTTGATATAGATCAAATTTTCGAGGAAGTTTTCCCTCAAATATTTTCTTATCCAATGGAGATTCTTTGCTATGTAAACTTTCATTTTTGGGCTTTTATTATTATGTACCACCTCATTCCTCTCTTTGCTCATGTTTAAAACCATATTACTTGACTGGTCCTCGTACTCGATACTTTTTAGCTTTTTCTCAGTTTTTTACCTCTACTCTCACACGCATATTCAACATCCTCTATATTTTCTCTTACCATCTTCGTATGATCGGTCAACAATTGTAGAGCCTCAGTTAACGTTTCATTCTTACATTCTCTTTTTAATCTCTTTCACATCACAACTAATTTCCCTTATAATTTTATTGCTTTAGCTCTTCAATATGCATATCCAAAATTTACATGTTAGACGGAATGGTCGATACACCTTGTTTGCAAACATTCTCTCCCTGAATTGGCGTAAGCTTAGTGTGAACACGGGGTGTTGCGTCAACCATACCACCCTAGGCATCACCACCTCTATACCGCGCATCGTACGTTACACAGACTGGTTGACCACCAAATTTCGTCGTGTTCTTGACCAATTGCGGTGCGCATGGCCATCGGCTCATCCAAAAATTGGTATTGTCGTGTGTTGCTTCCGTTAATCGGTAAGTTATTCGTGATTCCTAGTACAATCACCGAATTATCTCGAATATGATGGATACCTGGATATTCCCTTTTGATTCTCGATCTTGTCATCACCAATGGTATGTTAATGCTTGAAATTTTGAAAAGAAAAGATTTCCCACGGATTACACCAAATTTGATAAGAGATTTCACTCTCAAATATAAATCCAAAATGATGAAAGATAATTGAGAAAGAATATTGTAATGAATATAATGATTTTTTTGTATCAAAATATGATCAGCTTTTATATAGAGATTTTTACCCATATTTATACAGTTTCCCAAATACCCTCTCTCTTCATGTTTACTTTCTAACCGTTCCATATTTGAACGTGTTATCATTCTCTAAACGTTCGTCACATTTTCTTATAAATGCGTAGACTCGTTTCTTATTAACTTATAATGTAGTTACACGTGTCATTCCACCATAACCGTTCAAATGTTTTCTTCACGTGCTCATCTTGTATTTTTTTTATAACCATCGGCTCGTAATTCTTCATGAACCTTGTCTGGTAGCTTCTGTATGAATCGCGTCTCGAATTTCTTCATGAATCTCGGTTGACTTCTTCTTTACAGACAACACGATGCTCCCCCCCCCCTCCCCCGCAAGGACAAAGAGAATACACAAAGCGATGGCAAAAGGACTACTATTAGTGAAGAACCATGAATGAGACGAGGACAAACGACCAATATGAGCCGAGGGAAATAAAGCAATGCATACGAGAATCTAGACGAGTACTCTCAAAAGAATACACAAAACGATGAATAACGTATTTGAACATCTATTATGCGTCACGAGCAATGCTCAAAATTAAAACATGTAATAAATAGATATTCATTAGAGAGATAAAAAATAACTTAAAAATTTTATAAGAATAAAAAACCCTAACTATGTTTCTTCAATTAAATTTAATTTTAAGAAAAACTTATTTCTGCAAAAATTTACTTTTTCAACAAAATTAATTTCTGTTATTTTGATATCATATTCGAAAAACAATCTCTCAATAATATCCTCGATTTAATCCATACAAAGTTTACGACTCCTTATTACCGAGCACTTATTCTTTTGTTCATTTTGAGAGTAGAAATTAAGGAGTGAGTGAGAGAGTATAAATTGTAAAAGTTTTTCACTAATTTCATTAAATGTAAGATCTGAATTTTAAATACAAGTTCACGGTGTAACAAACTATGGAATATTCCATAGTTTGTTACACATTTATGTTCATGATTTTACTGAGTTTTTGGATACAAGTATAGCATGTGAATGGGTGTTTGGATACATGGATAGCACATGGGTGTTTTAGCTTGGGTCTTGTGAGGCTTTAGTGGTACCCTTTGAGTCCAACATATCATGGCCCAAGTCCTGATTCTTTAACCCGAAACACAAGTCCAGCATGTGTTTCGACTTAACCCTAGATCGAGTCTTCAGTTTAGTATCGACTTCAGTTGCCTCCTCTTTCTCAGGGTAGTCACCGTCCATGGCAATCCTTTCCGACGGTGAGTGCTTGACATCCCCCTCAAACGGAACGGTAAATCCAGGAGCCCGAGTTTATCACGAAGATAAACGAATCGAGAGGGAGGTAAGGCTTTGGTGAGGGAATTGGCGATCTGGTCGTGAGTGGGGACATAGCAAATCTGGGCAGCCCCTTCAAGAACTTGATCGCGGATAAAATGCACATCAAGCTCTATGTGTTTGGTGCGTGCATTGAAGACTAGATTAGAGGCTTGTGCACTCGCTCCCAGGTTGTTGTACCATATGATAGAAGGGGGTATGAGTGGAATTTGAACTTCAGTGAGGAGAGATCGAATCCGGATCAGTTCGGCAGACAGATTGGCGAGAGCTCTGTATTTGGATTCAGTGGATGATCGAGAAACGACATTCTGTTTCTTGGAGGACCAGGAGATCAGTGTCTCTCCAAGGAACACACAGTACGCCCCGGTGCTGCGACTGTTATCGAAAAAGGAAGCCCAGTATGCGTTAGAGTATCCATGGAGTTGAAGATGGAAACAAAGCTTGATTGGAGTCCCAGTCATCGTGACCCAGATAAGTAACGTAAAACCCTTTTAAGGAATTTACAGTGAGTAGTTTTAAGAGATTGTTGGTATTGGCTAAGTCGATTAACGGCATAGGAAATATCAGGTCTGTATGTGTTAGGTACGGCAGAGCCCCTAACAGACTGCGATACTGTGTAGGTGAAGGGAGCTGAAGACCATCAGTGGCTGAAAGAGCTGTACCAGGAGCAAGAGTGGGGTATGGTTTGGACAGTGCAGCACCCTGGTTGACAAGTTTTCGATATAATTATGCTGAGTGAGATAAATGCCTGAAGAGTCATGATGAACCTCTATTACTAAGAATAGATGGAGTGACCTCATATCTTTGAGGGAGAACTTTGCATTAAGATTGTGAATGAACTGAGCGAGGCACACTGCATCATTACCTGTGACCAAAATGTCACCAACATAGACTAGGATAAGTAGGACAGTAGTTGTAGTAACTAGATAAAAAAGAGAGCACTCAGCTTTAGAATTATTGAACCCCCAATGAATAAGAGTGTCAGGTAATTTGGAGAACCATGCTTTAGGTGCCTGCTTCCAGCCATAAAGAGCCTTATGTAGCTTGCAGACATAGACATGATGACTGGTATCTTCAAAAACCTGAGGCTGCTTCATGTAGACAGTCTCTTGTAGCTCCCTATTTAGGAATGCATTGTTGATATCAAACGCCTAACTGGCCCGGTACTGTGATACAGCAATAGTGAGAATAAGTCTGAATGTAGAAGCCTTCACAACAAGGCTGCAAGTTTCATAGAAATCAACACCAGGGGTTTGATGAAACCCCTTGGCTACTAACCTGGCCTTATAACGTTGAACAGATCCATCTATAACATGTTTGACATTGTAGACCCATTTGCAGCCTACCATTGTAGAATAGGGTGGTAATGGAACCAGAGACCAAGTGTTATTGGTCATGAGAGCACTGTACTCAGCCTTCATAGCAGCCTCCCAGTTAGGATTTCCAGCAGCCTCAGAGAAATTAGATGGTGCAAGCATGTCCCTGTTGGTAGTAGTAAGTGTTCCAATGTAAGGTAGTTTAGGTTTATGAATGCCATTTTTGTGTCTTGTATGCATACTATATGAATTTGTGTGTTGTGAAGGAGGAATAGAGTGATCTATGGTATGCAGGGATAGCTCAATGATAAGAGTGGGTGTATGGTTAGGTTGGGGATCATTGTGTTGATATGAATGAGTATCAGTATCTGAGTCTGTGAGAGTGTGTGTGTGTGGAGATGTCTGCATGAGTTCTAGATAGTTTGTGTGATGAAGAGTGAAGGGGAGTGGTCTGATGTTCTGGCTGTGTGGCATACTGAGAAGTATGGTGCTCAGTTGGAAGATCAGAAGTAGGATTAGGACAGGTAGTTACTCTTTCAGAGACCAAATGATTAGACATAGGAGGAAGCCAGAGATTGATAGACTGAACAAGAGACTAACTGCTTTGAGGGTAGTGAAGGAACTCTGAAGTGAAAGGAAAGTGAGTCTCATTAAACACCACATTTCTAGACAAGTAGACTCTCCCTGTCGGACTTAGGCATTTGTACCATTTGTGACTGTCACTATAACCCAGAAAGACACATTTGAGATAATGGAACTTAAATTTGTGAGTTTGGTAAGGCTTGAGGCCAGGAAAACAGGCGCACCCAAACGTTTTTAGGACTAAGTAGTTGGATTTTTTGTGAAAGAAAACTTCAAAGGGTGAAACATTGTTAAGAGTGGGGGTGGGTAATCTGTTAATAAGATATACACTTGTGTCAAAGGCTTCAACCCAGAAATTTTAGAGTAGTTTAGACTAGGCAAGTAAGGTCAGATCAGTTTCCACAAGATGCCTGTGTTTACGCTCAGCCCTTCCATTTTGGGCTGATGTGTAAGGACAAGACCTTCTTAGAAGAAACCCACTCTCTTTAGCTAAGGTAGCCAGAGGTCTAAACTCCCCTCCCCCAATCACTTTGAACTACTTTAAGTTTCCTCTCAAACTGATTTTCAACAAGAGCTTTAAAGGTTTTAAACACCTCAATGACTTGCCCTTTAGTTTTAATAGGATAAACCCAAGAATATCTAGAAACATCATCGAGAAAAAGTATATAATATATGAACCCTTCAGTAGATAAGATAGGAGCAGGCCCACAGACATCAGTGTGAATAAGATCTAACACATTACTAGCACGAGAAGTAGATATAGGATATGAAAGGCTGTGAGACTTGCCTAGATGACAAAGCTCACCGAAACTGCTCTCATTTCTTGAAAGAGTGTGAAGGTTACATGACCTAAGGACATTAGTTAAAACATGATGAGATGGATGGCCAAGCTTCATATGCCATCCATCTTTAGAAAGCTTAGAGACACTAGAACAACACACACTAGCAAAAATTTAAAGAACCCTTAGACATACAGACTTGAGAACTAGAACTGGCTGAATTGATAGGTAGATTTTTTGAAAGAGTTTCCATCCTGTATAATCCATCTTCACATCTCCCTTTGAGCAAGACATTCCCTGTTACCTTGTCTTTCACAAGACAAAATTCTTTGTGAAATTCAACAAAAACATGATTATAACTAGTAAGCTGAGAAATATATAGAAGATTTTTGTTGATTTTAGGAACATGAAGTATAGGTTTGAGTATAATAGGTTGTTTAGTTAATGAATGTAGAGAGGTTTCACCAATGTGAGAGATTGGAAGTATCTCACTACTACCAAGTAGGACATGCTTAGTACCTGAGTAGTCATGTTTCTGAGTCAGTTGACTGGTACTAGATGTAACGTGGTGGTTGGCTCCACTGTTAGCATACCACACTCCCTCTGCTGTTGTATCTTGAGCTGTAAGCAAGGAATTGTGTTCACTTTCTGACTTAGGATGTTCTGAAGAGGTTGACCCCATAACTGATGAGTCATCTCTATAGTAGCAAACTATACCAGAGTGACCATATCTGCTACAAATTTGACAAGTTGGTTTGTTTTGAGCAAACCTTCCACCTCTGCCTCTGTAAAAGCTGCCTCGACCTCTATAGTTAGGATTGGACCTTCCTCTCTAATTCCTATTGAAATTTCTATTCTGTCCAGAGTAGCCTCTTGGACTAGCGTTACTGACTTGTTGTTTTGTATCACTCATTTGAGCATAGTTAGCACTTGACATGCAAATTGTGGACATTGTGTTTTGCAGGTCATTGAGTTGTTCTAACCTGCTTTCAAAGGTTAGGAGGCTTGTCTGCAGATCAAGCCAAGACAGCCCATCTTTGTCAGCAAGGCTTACTACAATTGGTGTGTAGTCACCATCAAGACCTCCAAGGACCTGAGTAATCAGATCATTCATTGAGGTAAGACACCCTGCAAGTATGAAGTTGTCAAATATCATTTTCGTTCTATTCAGATAGTCAGACATAGTAGTAGTCCCTTTACGAGTTCTCTGAAACTCTCTTTTGAAGTAGGTGACTCTGGCTCTTGTCTGTGAGCCAGACAGTTTACCTGCTGCTTCCCAAAGCCCTTTGGAGGTCTCCTCTTCCATTAATTGAGCTGCTCTCTCAGGGCTCATAGTGGAATACAACCAACCAAGCAGCAGTTGCTCTTTTGAGATCCATTCTTCATAGTCTGGATTCTCAGATATATTACCTTCATTATCAGTAGAAAGCTTTGAAGGACAGACCTTCTCACCTGAGATGTAGCCACCTAGTTTGTTACCTTTGATCATAGGTAACACAACTGTTTTCCAAAGAAGGTTGTTGCTTCTGTCGAGTCTAATGTTTTTTGCATTGTTGATTGAATGCAGCTGAAGACTTCTTGGAGCAGCAGAAGGATTGTTGCGAAAGATGGAGCCTATGGAGTCTGAGGACAGCGACGGAGACTCAGCGGAGTTAGCCACTCAACGGATCAGAATGGCTCTGATACCAAATAGAAAATAAGGAGTGACTAAGAGAGTATAAATTGTAAAAGTTTTTTACTGATTTCATTAAATGTAAGATCTGAAGCTTAAATACAAGTTCATGGTGTAACAAACTATGGAATATTCCATAGTTTGTTACACATTTCTGTTCATGGTTTTAACTGAGTGTTTGGATACAAGTATAGCATGTGAATGGGTGTTTGGATACATGGATAGCACATGGGTCTTTTAGCTTGGGTCTTGTGAGGCTTTAGTGGTACCCTTTGAATCCAACAGATCATGGCCCAAAACCTGATTCTTTGACCCAAAACACAAGTCGAGCATATGTTTTTACTTAACTCTAGATCGAGCCTTCAGTTTATTATCGACTTCAGTTACCTCCTCTTTCTCAGAGCAGTCACCGTCCATAGCAACCCTTGCCGGCGGTTGCTTGACATTGAGTATCACTTCATTATAGAAAGATATATATTATTATCTATTGGCTGTATTATCAAGTAGATCACTAAATACGTATGTGTCAATCCATTTAAATTCTAACATAAGGTATATAAAACCAGGCGAAGTAGATTCAGGTTACTAAAACTTTAATATTTTGTAGGTTATATTTTCTATTTCTAAAAAGTAACTGAAAAACAAATATTTTGTGTAATTTTAGTACTTTAACAGTATTCTTTAAATAACATGTGAAAAAAATATTCATAACTATCAGTAATTTCAGCTTTTGTAACCAATAATACAAATAGATAGTTTGATAAAAGTTACTAAAAACAAACAAAACAATTTAAAAATAGTTTTTTTTTTACATTTAATATTTTAGTTGTATTTTGTTTTATATTTATCGAACAAATAATTCGAAACCATGATATTTCAAATTTCTTCAAAAAGAAAAAATTTGTAGTTACTTTTATACATTTTCGACGAAAGAAAGTTGTACATGAAAAAATATACAAAAATAAAAAATAACAAAAATAAAATTAAAAACCTGATAATATTTAGAAAAAATAGTTAATGCCAAAATATTATAAATTATCATTATTGTGTATAAAAATATCTCAGCTCGTTAAAAATAAATGGATGTAGATAAATGAGTTAGAATAGGGATGGTTGAAGTTTCATTTATGAAGTCAGCATGCATATGTATGTTGGGATGCGATCAAAATCTCATAGCTTATCTGGATTAAATATGGAATGATCCATGGTATATAAATAAAAATATAAACAAAAAATTTGTTGGGAATGGACCAAAATTAAAATAATACATATTCTCCAATTTAGATCGGATAACATGATACTAATTTAAAGATCGGATCGTTGTTACTTATACCCAGAAGACATAAATGGTACCCATATTCATAAGAGGGAAATTGTCATTAGAATATTTAAGAAATAAAATATAGAATAATTAGAGAGACATGGGTGGTTGGCAATTTATCAACTTGTTGATGGCGGGCTGTTTCTCTTATTTATTGACGACTTGACTATGCAGAATACCTAGATAACATGCATACTGCATACACTGAACTTTCAGCCCAAACTCTCGAAATTTCTATATAAAGTAAGCCGAACTGAATAAAATTTATAAAATGGAGGGGAAATGGAAACCTTGGGACTTAAGAAATGTGGCTGTTCTCCTAATCTCTCACTTACTATGTCTTATGGGGCCATTTTACTACAATCCCAAAGCTTTGGTAATGGCCTGTATCCTAGGTCCCGTAACAGGTCTTTTGGGTATTACTTTGTGTTACCATAGGTGTCTTACCCATGCTAGTTTCAAGCTACCAAAATGGCTTGAGTATCTGTTTGCCTATCTCGGACTATTGGCTATCCAGGTAGTAGTAGTAGTCAACTTGTCAATAATTTCGTTTTGATTAATTTACTTACAAATTAGTACTATTCTATATATCTTATTTCAGGGAGATCCGATGGAATGGGTTAGCAGTCATAGATACCATCACAAATTTGCTGATACCGAAAAAGATCCGCATAGCCCTATTTCTGGACTTTGGTTTAGTCACGTTGGCTGGTTCTTTCAGTCTGACGTGTTCTACGAAAAGAGAGGCGTACGTATTCTGCTCCTATATCTATATATCTATATAGTCATATATAGACAGACACCAAATATGTCAATGTAACTTCTACATAAATTGCAGAGTGCAAGACGAGATAACGTTGGCGATATGGAAAAACAAGCATTCTATAGGTTTCTTCGACAGACACACGGCTTTCATGTGACTGCCCTCGCGCTTACTCTTTATGCGCTAGGAGGTATACCCTTCATTGTATGGGGAATGGTAAGTTACCTTTGTAAACCTCAACAATCAAGCTAGCATGTTTCATATTTGGTCTTGTAAAAGTGGTCTTGAAACTAAACATGTATTATAACATAAATTCGGTGGATATTCGCAGGGAGTGAGGCTAGTTTATTCTTACCACGCAACTTTTATGGTAAACTCCGTGTGCCATATTTGGGGAAGACGGGTGTGGAACACAAAAGATTTGTCAAGAAACAACTGGTATTCTTTCTTCACATTCGAGTATATGATTATTATACTTCACAAGCTAAAAAATGAATGGATGTATACAGGTTTGTAGCTATTGTTGCATTTGGAGAGGGTTGGCATAATAACCATCATGCTTTCCAAAACTCTGCTAGACAAGGACTTGAATGGTGGGAGATCGATACCACTTGGTATGTCATAAGGTTTCTTCAAGCTATCGGGTTGGCCACCGACGTTAAGCAGCCGAGTGAATTTCAAAAACGAAGAATTTCTGTCAATGGCAATGCAGTAAAGGAGAACTAGAACTTTATGCTTACCAAAATATACTATATTTCCCATGGCTTTAGTTTAAGCGCTTTAATATAACCTTTTTTTTTTGTAATATTATCTTTTTTATTATTATGGGCCATGAAAGTATTAATATAATCTAACTAACGAAATGTTTTTAAAGGCTTTGAACATGTTACTCGTAGTTTCTGTTAACCAAATGTTTTTAAAGGCTTTGAACATGAATTTGTTTGTTTGAGTATCGGTGATATATAGTTATTTGATTAAAAAAAAATCGTTTTACTTCTCTTAACTATATTTGTGATAGATAATCATTTAATTATGTTTTTAATTTTTAATTTTCGATGAAATTTATTTTTTAAATAAACATACGCAAAATACTAATTTTATCCAAATATGAATAGTTAATAGATTAAAGCCGTTTTTTTAGTCAAAATACTATATGTTACGAAAATAAATAGTTGAAAAACTAAATCCAAATTTTTTTTATCTAAAATTTATTTATCACAAAAATAGATAGCGTAATTATTATTTCGGATTTAAAACCTGTTTGTAAATAAACCAACTGGAAAAAAATGAAAAATAGTGAAGAGAAATTAAAATAAAATAAATATGTCACTATCGAAAACAAAAATGAGATAACATTAAATTATGATAAGGACGAATATAGAATACATAATATATAAAACCTGTAGCTATCAATAACCATGTTCGTCAATTTATGCTGCACGGCTGGTCTTAAAGTCGATGTCAGGACGATTTACATTTTAAGTAGAAGGTATTGAATGTTGCCTTTTTGGGGACTGTTTGTTTGTATAGTTCTTATAGAGCTACCAAAAGCAAAACAGGACAATTAATGTTGGAATTTATAACTCATATATATCCAATTATTATTGTTTCGATTTACTATGTGGGATCTACATGTTTTTTATTAAATGCACTACTATTAAGTAATCGCTGCACATCGGAGTCAGGTCCCTTCAACGTTATCAGCTTAATCTTTGTAATTTCTTTTAAAGAAAACAAAAGCTGTGATAGTTTGACATACTCTCTCCGTCTCATAATATTAGTCGTTTAAGGTTTCTTCACCAATATTAAAAAAAGTAATAATGATTTTGAAAGAATAAAAGAAAATAAATTTGATTGGTGGATTTAACAACTTATGCAGAAAGTTAACTATTTTATTGGTTGAAAGTGGAATACATGTAATAATGCTGCATTGGAAAACGAGAACGACATATATTATGAGACAAAAAATCTCTTCTAGAAAGACACATATTATGAGACAGAGGGAATATTTGATATTATGTCCGCGCCTAATTATGTGATAGATGTAATTGAGATTTGGTTTTCCTCTATAAACTTTTGTCAATAGGTTTGGTACTCTTTTTGGTCCAATATTGTGTTTTAAAGTTAGGCACATATATTAAGAAGAAGAATAATTTTAATTTTTTGTAAAAAATAAAAAGGAAAAGAAATTTAATTAGTGAAATTTAATAAATAACATTAAAGTTTACTTGATACCTGAGAGATGTATTGGGGAACAAAAATACTTTTTAAATGATATATGTATCCGGGAACGGAGTTAGTATCAATTTTAAAGAAAAAAGTTTAGTTTTCAAAAATATGATCTTTTGAACTGGTAAAATTAAAATTACATATTTTATTATTGAATGTGAAAATAAAACTTAAATTTATGTTTAATAATTTTGTCCAATGATACAGACTTGGATAAAGAGTTTTAGTTTTATTTTATTTTATTTTATTTAAATATTGTGTAAACAAGTTCTTTTATATATTAAAAAAGTTAATTGATTGTGTTTAATTATATATATATATATATATAATAAAATCATTACATTTTTTATATTTAGATAAATCTTAAAACCACATGTAAAGTGGGACAAAAATAACATCTTTTACTAATATATTCGTGATAGAAGTTGACCGTGTCCTTAAATCTGTTGCAATAATGATGAAGAGTTTACAGAGAGTTATAATTTTTTGGTTACCACTCGTCACATAATTCAAATTTTGGAAGAAGAATAATTTTTCAATTTGAATGTATTATTGTGCTGATTCATGCATCATCAAACATTTCTGAACATACCATCGGTGTTATAACTATTTCAAGGATAAAATGTTACGTGTAACTAGGTTTCTCGACACACTTCTCCTGCCGTAATGTTTTTCTCAATGATTAAACTTAGCAGAATTTTCATCAAGATTCTCGGTAAAATGTTACCATGTCCAAGATGTTTTCTTTCGACTCTTCATACGTCTCTAAGTACTATAATGGGATATTAGCGCTAGCATGGGAAGAATGTGTTTCGAAGTGCGGGGTTTCAAGATTAATATCTACGAGATTATACAGATCATAAAAAAGAATTTACGTCATGATTAGCCATAGCTGGATGTTGGCATTTCCCACGACCACAACCAGTCGAGACATTTTTTGTTTTGGTTTTAAAAGATATTTTTTTAAAAACTATGAAAAAATAGTAAAAGGATTGTCTATTTTTTTTAATGTATGAAAAAACTATTAATTTAAATAAATATCAAGCAATAACGCAAATAAATAAAATAAAAGAGTATACCAAGCACTTAAATCAGCAATAATCCTCCTCCACCAAGCAACCTTGATTGAGTTGATCGATTAAGAAATTTGAACGAATATAATAAAAAATAATATATAAGAATAGTTCGAGGGATTATAATAGTAGTTGTAATTTTTAGTTTTGAGAGTTTTTGGAGGAACAATATTGTTTGACAGATGATTTAAGAGATGAATTAGAACTAGATTATTCTTTATTGTATAGAATAAACTTATAAAAAATCTGGATCAACTCGGATATTCGATATCGAAACGAAGTTTTGTTTTCAAAAGAAGATCAAATCGGATATCTAGTTTGGAAAATTGGATATCCAAATTGATCATAATTTTTAACAAAATTAGGTGTAACCAATCGAATATCTGATTTGGTAAATTAGATATCCAATTTGATCATAGTTTTTAAAAAAATAATCATAATCCATCGAATATCGGATTTGTCCAATCAGATATCTAATTTAGCTAATCAGATATCTGATTGGCAATGACAGAAAAATATATATAAATAGGCTACTTGTTGTTAACTACTCTCACAATTATCATCATACTTCTCTCACAAATCTCTAAACTATAAATATTCTTTTATCACTCCAAATTTCTAATGGCTCATAAAGTCGAGAAGTCTAGAAAAACTTAAATCAATGTCACTGACACATCATCATCATCAAGTAGAAGGAGATAAACATCCAAGAGAGGTTCGTCGCAACATGAACAACTCTGTGAGATCATCCAAGATGGGCATTGATAAGGATATGAATTGTTAGGGATTTAATTCAATGGTATTAAAGTTACTATAGGTAAATTGTAAAGTTTGAGAAGAGATTAATATTAATAGTAAATATAAATGACTATTATACAATTTGTCCATTTTTATAATTGATTCAGTTAAAGTCTACATTTGCGCCTATAAACAGAGGCGGGAGTTGATAAATAAAGGAGGACTTTACTTTCTGAGTTACACTCTTGGACTTTGAATCTCTTTCTCTCTCCATAATTTTTCTTTGCACTTTTTTTCTCTCTCTAGGAATACAATTCGAACTCAACAAATTGGCGACCAGGGAGGATTTGGTACCTATATAACATATCTAAAATCCAAAAGAAAGAATTCAAGTTGACAATGTTACTTAAAATGGAACCACGTGAGACAAGAGTTGATCCAACGGTTCATGAAGTAACCAAAACTATTATGTCATATTTACACAGGAAAGTAAGTGTCATAGAAGAAGGTCAAGGAAATTCTCAAATTCCTGAGCAGTGTAATCAATCTGACATTTCGAGTTGAATGAATTAGTTTCTAGAAACAGTTACTGTTTTAAATGACGAATATACACAAAGAGAACAAAAAATCATACTTGGTGGGTTGAAATATGAGGTGCGTCCAATCGAGGAAAATGATGAGGTGGAAAATCCATCAAGCGAATCTTATGTAGCTTATCGAATTCAAAGAGATCATAATAAAGCACATTTTCAATCAGACGAAGGATATCGTTCTTCACAGAAAGACATAAAGGATAAACAACGATATATTTTGTATAATGCTAGTGAATTTTCCATTTCGAACTCTGACGAGCATTAGTTTAAACAAGAAATACATCTAAATTATTTGAAGGGGAAAGAAGTCGACATCAAAAGTTGTGCAAGGAATACAAGTCAAAGAAAGAAAGTAAACCTTGAAAATGTTAATTATGCTTTACTTTATGAGGGAAAGACGAATAATCAGTATTATAATACATCATATCAAAATTTATATGAAATAATGGGGAACCGATGAAGATGATTAATATATGCAATGAGTGGATTAAAAGAATTCTTCTTTTTCTGCGGACATCAGGTATGTACCGCTTCCGACACGTTTTGTTATTTCAAAGACAGAAACGTTTGATGGAACAAAAGATCCCGATGATCACATTGAGCAATTCAAGAATTATATGATGAATTTCGAGGACGATGATAAGCTGGTTTATAGAGATTTTCCTTAGACTTTTAAAGTTACTACTTTGAAATGGTATAACAGGAATCTGAAGGGGCCTGTTACAAATTTTAGATATTTTTATACTACTTTTTAAAGACAATTTATAGATCGTAAGGAAATACGAGCTAATGGTGACACGATTATACAATACAAGCAAGATGTGAGGGATAAGTTGAAAGATTACACGAGGCGGTTTGTGTTAATAAAAACAGAGCTAGAGGATTGTGAAGAACTTGTCACTCTGGCAGCTTTTCGAGAAGCTTTACTTCCAGGGGATTTGGTAAATGAAATAACTAGAAAAAAGGCTTTGACATTTGGAGCTTTAATGGCTCAAGTCAAGGAGAAAGTTAAAATTGAGGAATCTACCAGGGTTCGAGGTAGTTAAAGTTCTACTCAGAGGACTTCAAGACATGCATTTATTGGTCGGGGGAACCAAGCGCACACTTCAAACTTTTAGGCACCACCGCGTCCGAAGCTTAATACTAATCTACCTCCTCGAACAGGAGGGGCTCCAACTCATGGGTATAATCATTAATCATATCGGTCTAGACCAAATCAATGGATAAGGCTAAAATATTTTGCGGATCTAACTGAGAATGTGGCGACTATCTATGAAATAACTAATGGTCAAGTACACTCTAGAAAACTAGCTCTCATAAATAGGCTATGGAAGAACCCAACCATAGTTATTGAAAGTATCATAATAATATTGGGCATGGAAATGCAGATTGCATAACATTAAAAAAATACATGTTTTAAAAGAAAATGTCAAGTTAACAACTTTTCTCAAAAGCCCAAACTAGTGGGTTAAAAAATCTTAGCACGACAAAACAACTAGTTGTTAATCCAAATTCAAAGTAGGAAAATAAGTTGATGATTTTGGACTCTAAATTTGACAAGTTTGATGCAACGACAGAGTATTTAGACGCAGACCCACATCGACTAATTTGTTAGATGTGGATGAACTGCCGGTTCCACGATGAGTTTGAAGTTTTTATAATTTTTTGAATCCCTAGCAAATTTGGTGAGGATATTATGACTAGAAACACTAACAACTCTAGAAAAAGGCATATGATAAGTTTGGTTACTCAAGTAGAGGGCACGATACCTACTTATTTTTATGGGAAGGTAAATACATTGTCTATTTTATTCGATGATGACGATCTTCAAGGGATAACGGGACCTCGTGAAGATGCGGTGGTTATAGGGTCAGACATTGTTGGGGTCAAACTTTGATGTATTTTTATAGTCACTAGTAGTTTAGCGAATGTTCTGTTTAAATCTACGTACGATAGGATGCACAATCCCTCTAAGATTCTGCGATTTGATCGTACTATAATTGGGCTCATTGGAGTAACAGTACAAGTAATTGGAGAATTTGAAGTAGAGGTATATGGGGGGAAATACCCTTTCAAAAAGAGGTTCCAAGTTTGGTTTATGGTGGTCGAATGTTTAACGAGTTATAATACTATCTTTAGGAGATCTTGACTGTCAAAGATATATGCAGTAGTTTCCACCATTCATCAATGTGTGAAATATGTTATTGGAGATCGTATTGGGGTGATTTGAAGTGACCAAACGGTATACAGGGCAATGACGGAGCTACTAGAGGCCAAACATGGGTTGGAGCTCCCCTTCATCCTGGTCCCGCCGCTCTATTCATTGTTATATAATTACTATTCCCTATAATATTATTCATTTCCATTGTTACCTTTTGATATATAACATGAACCACCACCTACTATACTTAATATAAAATTGTATCTAGAAACTAAATTATCGAGCGAAGAACGACACGTCTAAATAGGAAATGGGTTTGTTATATAATTATTATTATTATTAGGTTTTAAAATATTTAAAAATAATGAAAACGATGTTATATGTTGCCAGGTACACTATTTGTTTTATTTTTATAATGATTAAATACAAGATACGCTGTTATTTATTTTTGCATTGATGTTTTAAAATTAGGATTACTATTCTTAACTCTCTATTAACTATTAAATTATATTTTATAATATAGTTTCAACTAATCTTTTAGCGATATAGTAAACCGAATTAAAAAAAATTGTCTAAAATATTTATAAAGTTATGTTATTTTTGTTTACAAAATGGTTGGAAGAAGACTGTTTCACAATAGTTTATGGTCGTACTGTTGTGAGAAATTGGTGTTTTTATAGTTAGATAACACATTCGAAACCAACAATAGAAGTAGGTTTAGCGAAACTACTGAAAAACAAATCGAAAAATATGTATACGATTTTATAGTTTAGCCCCCCTTATTTCTATTCCTAGATCCTCCACTGATCCAGGGAGTGTTACGCAACAAGTCTTCATTCTCAAGGATCTAACTCAAATGACCAGATGGTAGAATAAAAATTAGGGGGTTCGTCTCGAATGAGGATGACGTGGATGATCCGAGAGAAACCCTGGGTCCTTTTACAGTAAGTGAGGATATTAAGGAGTATACGTTAACAAATAGGAAAACTCTACGAATAAAGACTTTATTGTCACCTACATTGGGTTTTCAGCTGTTGGAGTTTTTGTTTGATAATTTGGATATTTTCCATTGGAAAATAGAGGATGTCGTTGGAGTATCACCAGAAATAATATGTCAAAACTTAGTTTTAAATGTATTGGACATTCCTATTATTCATAAAATGAGAACTTTCCTGTTTAAAAATCTGAGGTCATTCTGGCAGAAGTGGATCGATTAACTAAGGTTTGACATATTCGAGATTCATGATATCCACTTGGGACTGCCAACCCAGTATTGGTTAAAAATAAAAAATGGAAATGGATAATGTGTATTTACATCATAGATTTAAATTGTACATGTCCTAAAGACACATTTCTTGTTTCTCAAATTGATCATTGATTGATTCCACTTTAGGAACAAAATTCTCTCATTTATGGATGCGTTTGAAGGGTATAACCAGATTGAGATGAATCTAAAATATCAGAAGAGTACTACATTTATAACTTGTTGAGTATTACATTGTTATAGAGTTATGTCGTTTAGTCTAAAGAATAGAGGGGCGACATATTAGAGCCTGGTTTATAAGGATTTTGCTTCATAGATTAGGAGAAACATAGAAGTTTACATTGATGATATGCTCGTTAAAAGTCCAACGTATGTTGAACACTTAGAGATTTAGAGGAGATTTTTTTTAATTTAAGGGTCATTCAACTAAAGTTAAATTCTAAGAAATGTAGTTTTAGCGTGAGGTTAGGTTAGTTTCTAGGGTATATCATTAGTGAAAAAGCGATAGAAGCTAATTTTGAACAGCTAAAAGGTTTTGTATAGATGACATTAAAAAAATATGCCGCCAAATAGAAGCATAATTATCTATGGTATGTTTTTAGAATATGATAAACTTATCAACATGTCAGGTATGAGAGTATTTTTAGGATTAGGACACGTTGAGATAAAGTTACTATTTGGATTGGTGAATTACGCACCATCCAAATATAATGCGACTGCTACATACAATTAATGATACTATATAATGGAATTGGATATGTGCGTATAACATCCTTCACCACCATGTGGCAGTCAAGATCATCTTCAAGCATGATTGATTTAGTTTCTTTTTGTATCTGGTTTTATTAAATATTTTATTTTAGTTTATTTTTTTAAATATCATTATTAGTTTATCAAATTAGTCTATTGTTATGGTTCTACTTTATGTTAATGATATTGATCTATTTAAAATATATAAAGATATAGCTGAAAGGTCTAACATAAACTATTAGTTAAAAATATCTAGCTTGAACTATTTAAAATATCTAATAGTTGAAAGATCGAAAATTCCAACTACTTTGAAGATGTAGTTTAAAATATAATAAAATAATAATTGAAATATCTAATGAACTGTTTACAATATCTACTATTTAAAAGATATAAATATCTAAAAAATTCACACAATTTTAAAAATCTAATTTAGGTGAAAAGTAATAAATTATTTAAAATATTTAATAATTGGAAATTTTAAATTTTTAAAAATTCCAACAACTTTAAATATATAGTTAACAATTCAATAAGATATACTATTTAAAATATTTGACTTACCATTTATGACTCATCCAACAAACCTAATACGGATAAAAACCCAAAACATTTAAGAAACTTTATAACTAAAATACTCTTCTATATAGAACTCAGCAAACAGCACTTATTTTCTTTTATTTTTTAAATTAAAATTTTAAAAGTTCATATCTATTAAACCATAACGTGAAAAAAATCCGAAAATACCATTGGTTACGACGAACAAAATTAGTACCACTCATAATAGTTCTTTATTTTTTTAATATATTTTTTACGCAAGTTTCCCATTATATGGTTTCGCATCTATCATAGTGGGCTCATTTCGCATCTAACATCTATCATAGTGGGCCTTTGCATCTAGCATCTACTACAGTGGGCTTGGCTTCGCATCTAGCAATACTAAATTTAAACGTGTTTCATATCTAGCAAAACAAAGAAGGTTTCGCATCTAAAAAAACAAATAAGGTTGCTCATCAAGAGAAAAAAAAAATTAGGATTCACATCTAGCAAAACAAAATAGCTTTTTCATCTAGCAAAACAAAAAATGTTTATTATCTAGCAAAATAAAGAAGTTTTCTAAGCTAGGAAAATAAAGAAGTTTTCGAATCTAGCAAAACAAAGAAGGTTTCGTATCTAGCAAAACAAAGAAGGTTTCGCATCTTCTTCGTTTACACTATAAAATTAAAATTTTAAAAGCCTGTATCTTTTCAACTGTAACTCGAAAAAAAATTCGAAAATACCATTGGTTTTGTTTTTTTAAGATGAACAAAACTAGTATCACTTATGATAGGTTTCGATTTTCTTTTTTAAAATTTATATTTTATAGATCTCGAGTTACCTATTAGTACACAGGTTTCTCATTATATGGTTTCGCATCTATCATAGTGGGGTGGTTTTGCATCTAACATCTATCATAGTGGGCCTTCACATCTAGCATCTAATATAGTGGGTTGGTTTCGTATCTAGCATTACAAAATTTAAACGGATTTCACATCTAGCAAAACAAAGAAGTTTTTGCATCTAAAAAACAAATAAGATTGCTCATCAAGCAAAACAAATAAGGATTTTCATCTAGCAAAACAAAAAAAAACTTCTCATCTAGCAAAACAAAAAAGGTTTATCATCTAGCAAAACAAATAAATTTTCTAATCTAGCAAAAGAAAGAAGGTTTCGCATCTAGCAAAACAAAGAAGGTTTCGCATCTAGCGAAGCAAAGAAGGTTTCGCATCTTCTTCGTTCACACTATAAAATTAGAATTTTAAATACCCGTATCTTTTCAACTGTAACTCGGAAAAAAATCGAAAATACCATTGGTTTTGTTTTTTTAAGACGAACAAAACTAGTATCACTTATAATAGGTTTTGATTTTATTTTTTAAAAGTTATATTTTACAGATCTAGATTTACCTATTAGTACAAAAGAATACTAACATTTCACATCTATCAATACAAAAGAATACTAACATTTCACATTTATATAAAAAAAATTGCATCTACTAGTCCACAAGAATAAGCATGTTTCTCAACTATCAATACGTAAATTAAAACAGGTTATGTGTCTTCTTACTGCATCTTCTTCGTTTTAAACCCTGAACCGTTAACTCACACAAACAGACTAAAATCGACGAAAAACTTACAGAACTACAACAAGTACACTACATTATGATGAGGGAATACCCCTCACCTAGTATGTCTCAGCAAAGGGGAAAGGTAAGAACACAAAAATAACTACAAACCGAGCGAGTAATTATAAAAGCAGACAGTTAACCAAGGTTGCGCATCGGAAAATGACAAATGTAATGTAATCGAGGTCTCATGGAGGAACAATCCAGAACAAAGACATATCATCGAGGGCTAGCGCGAGAAGCAAAAAGAAGCCAGCAAGGCAACCGATAGATAGAGAATGAGCATATCAGACGAGATTGACAGATAATTAAGGAAGTTATTAAAGGCCACGTTGAATAAGTTGGTCAACAATGTTAATGCACCGAAACTGAAGTAGTGACCGTAAATTAGGGTCTCTATCATAAATATCATTCTACGCACTGAATTAGTGGGAATGTGTATTAATTAGTTATTTAATATGACGAAGGGGATATAAATAAGCTCCAAGGTCTAAGGAATTGTATTTTTCCCCTATGATAATAGAACTCCTATTTATTACAATTTTTTTTATATATTTTTCCTATAACACTAGCAACGTAATACAAGAAGAATACAAAAAATAAAAAATAAAACAGATCTCGGGTTACTTGTTTTGAAATAAAAAAAAATCAAGTTACCTAAACACGCAACCCGACTTATCTAAACATGTATTCAAAATCAAACTTCAAAATCAAATAAAAATAAAATCAAATCCTACAAAAACAAAACAAAACGAAAACAAGAAATCGATTTAAAAATGAATTTCATCTAAGACTATTAAGCTATTGTTAAGTATTGATATTTAAAGCATTATTGAGTATTAGATGGTAAATATTTGAGTGAATTAGGTCTTTATAAAAAATATAAAAAATAATTTGGGTCAGATGTGAATAATACTATGGTGTTGGGGTGTATATGGTATTTAAACCTTTGAAAAATATCAAATAATAGTTTTAAATATTTTATTCATGATATAATTTTTAGTTTATTTTATATAATTAAATTATATATAATTAAAATATAATAAAATGTTAACCGATTTTATACTGATAAAACACTTTAAAAGCAAGGAATTTTAAGGAACGAACTGTTTGAAAAGTGACGTGATGGATCAAGAGACTGCAGTACGGGCTTGCAACCCTCGACTAAGGAACATGCTGGTTGGCTATCTGACGTGGCGTGAAGTTACGTCAGGATAAACATCTCTACTCGTAGCTATCTGCGTATGTCAAAATCGTCTTAATCAAGACACTGTTTCAATGCAACCTCTCGACTAAGGCACATGCTGATGCTGGTTGGCTACCAAGTTTGGACCCTATTGATTGATTTATTGACTTTGTATAAGATTTATCGAATTCAAGTTGCAATATCTAGATTCTAGATCGGTAAGTAACGGTAAGTCCGGTAGTGATGATAAATCTATATGGGGTAAGGATTTGTTTTACAAGTTGATTGCACTATTGAATCTACTGATTTTAGTACTTGCTGATAGTCTGGTTGAAGCTTTAAATTGTAGTAGTGGATATGCTTGAGTTTCTAACCATTTTTATACGTGATCAATTCAAAATTGACTATCAAGTACTAGTAGTAGTATACTAGTTATAATGACAAACATTGACAGACATTAATTTCTCTAATAACTCTGCTCATTTTAGTAGTTGCTGTGTGGTTGAAGCTCTAAATGGTAGAGCAGGTTGAATGGATATGTTTGAGTTTCTCACAATTTTTATATGGATCCTATTTTGAAACTAAATAATACCTATTTAAACATTAACAATTATTTGGAAATTACATATATATTTTATAGTAAGTCTACTCAACATTCCCTCCCAAAATACGTTTATAGTCAATTATGTCAAATTTATTAAATATTTATACAAATTTTTTTATATATAAAAAAGTATTTACAAAATTGATCTTCTCATTTTTACCATTTGTCAATTTTTTTTAATAAAACATCGGTCTATTTTAAAATGCTTCATTCGATTATGTTCAATCATAATTGTCGTTTTATTGTTATAGTATTATCTATTGTTTTGGCGAGTTTAAATTCAAGGTCTTTCTATATATTTCATATCCATAATATATGGTTCGCATACATCATACGATGCCATGAAACTTAAATTTTGATCTAGCAACAACTTTTTGCTTCTTTGCTCTAAATGTCACCAAAATGCTCACATACAAAATGTAAAATAGTTTGAAGTTGACCTCATGTTCATCATATCTTTTGTCCAATCTACATCAATGTATCTCATTACCGACATTCCAGAATAATAGACATTTTCTTCAAGATTTCTTCAAGTAGTTAAATATTCGAAAGATTGTCTTCATATATATGTTCATTGGATAATGCATGAATTATCATACTTCAATTACTTTATGTAATATCCAGTTGAGTATGGGAGAGATAAATAAGGCTTTGGGCTAAGTGTTCGTACAATCATTTCTCACATTGTATTTGCTCGTAAAATAATCCCAAAAAATGTTTAGACAATAGTGAGAAACGCAATTTAAGGGAGATACATTTTTTAGATAGATTGGCTTGAGAGACGTCTAAGATTTTGAGAGACGCGGATTTGTGAGAGACGACTAGGTTTTGAGATAGTGATAACGAAATAATTTATTTAGGGTATTTATATTAAGGGTATGTTACTATTATCTTTTATGGAAGAAATAATAGAATGAAAAATCCGTCAATAAGATAAAGGGAATAAAAAATTTGATGGAGAAAATAGTATATCACTTAGGGTACATCCACACGGACTTAGGCTATCAGCAACAAAAAATCAAGACATAACACAAATCCTATGGTCAGAAAATGGAAAAGACCTTGATTCTAACATGCATACCAGTTTATGGATGATTTAGACAATTAATATAAGGATGAGGATGCCCATCCAGACAAAGAGTATCCACGGGCCTGGGAAGTTTTATATCACATAATGACGTCATATTATGATAATCTTTAAATGGAGAAGTATGACAAAAATGATGTCCTGAGCACCACATTCAGTAGTTCAACAACAAGATTTTACATTTCAAGTTAGCGATGGAATAAAGTGTCGATTCTTTTCCATAATTTTCAAAGAAAGTGAAATCTAATGGTACAACAATCTGCCAAAATGATGCATAAAATAGAATATTTCAGACAACATTTCGAAAAAACCTAGTAAGTTCGATGAAAATAAACAGAAAAGAGGATTGGATAATCCATTATAAACATATATCTAATGAAACGTTTCGAGACCATACTAATCTTTTATCAAAATGAAATTCCACTTGAAATATTGACATGATTTGGTGGTTGTAGTAGGCAAGGAGTCCGAGAAGGTACCGTATCTAATGAAATATTAAAACAAATGTTGAACTTCGAGGACCTGTTAGATAAGGTGGAACGATATATCAAAGCAAATGAAATTTCTGGAGCAAAGAAAGTATGAGATACTGACACTCCAACCGGATGCCCTTCGACCAACAAAACACATAGGATGACAAAGATTAACACAAAAGATAATACGTCAAGGAAGAGTGGCATTTCAGCTCCAACACGGCTGAGATATAGTCAGTCTCAAGGCCATAAGGGGTGATTGTAAGATTTACTCAAGCAATGGAAATATCAACAAAGTAGATAATCAACCTAGATGACTATTCACAAAGTTGGCCGAATAACTAGCAATTTATATAAAATCTAAAGACACAATTAAGTATAATCGACATGGAATATTGTTCGGGAAAATGAGAATACAATAAAAATTAATACTATAAGTTATATAGAGATACATAAGTCATTTTACTAGAGTGTTTGGGGTTTGCATGCTCAAGTCTAGATTTAATCAACAAAGGCAAGCTCAACCAATTTGTGAACCAGTGAGAGGTTCTGTTGATGTTTTAAAGCAAGCCTCAGCTCCGGCCGAATAACAAAAGCACTTGATACAAACAATATCATGGCGTCCGAGGTAGAGGAAAATATGGATACCCGGGACCCAGATCCGAAGAGGTAAACCATACCAGTGAATACTGGTGGAGACCAATACTTTGGAATAATCAAGAAGTCCATAAATGGTATGTTGATGAGATCAAAATATTATGTCAATGGGAGCGTTCCCACATTTGCACATAAACCCGTATCTAAACATATCATTCTCTAATGACAATCTAAGATGTATAATGTCTCAACAGAGTAATAAAGTTATAATAATTGAGGAGTTGGTATAAGTAGAGATCAAGACGGTGACTATTGATACTGGCCAACAAACATCATATAAACATAAACATTTATGACAGAATTAGAGGAGCTCCAACACTAACCTTGAGCCAAAGAGTCATGACAACTTCAAATACCAAATGATCCAGTCTTAAGAGAGATAACTCTCGATATAACTCTTGGAAAGCAAGATTTTATATAAAAAAGTATAATATCGTTTATGGTGGTAAATGCGCCATCTTCATATAAAGTCATACATCATGTCTTATCTAGATGCATGTCATAGTATCTACGGTTAACCAATGCCTACAATATCATATAAACAATAAAGTGGTCGTAATTAGAGGAAACCAAAAAAATCCATAGCCAGAAAAAGAAGGGGTGATCTTTTAGGCAGTAGATGACCGCGGAGAATTATCTCGGCTGGTACAACCGAGGGAAGACTCATAAGATATGGTCATTGGACGAGGAAAATCTCGAAGATCGGTTATGAAATACCAACTAATCATAGGTATAATATTTTATTTTTTTGAAAAATAATCTAAATATATTTGCATGAAGTACACTGGACGTAACAAGGTTTCAGATATAAGTCAATTGTCATCATTTGAGCATCAGCAACTACTTTTTTCCCATTATACAAAAAAATAGATCTTACTATCAATAAAAGACTGATACGATAATTGAAGAAATAAATAGTTAGATAGTTGTGGGGCACATACAAGAATTCCATTATCTAATATGGATAGCTAATCATGTATTGCTAAAAATCAGAATGACTAGTGGAAAATATATGTAGAGTTTATGGACATAAGGAAATCATGTCCAAAAGACCAATTCCCACTACTAAGAATCGATCAACTCGCAAAGGAAACATCAAAATACAAGATGATATTTTTTATAGATGATTTAGGAGTATACAATCATATACAAATGAAATAGGAGGGCCAAGAACATTCAACTTTTATAACCGAGATAGGGCTACATTGCTATAAAGTCATGCTTTTCGGTTTGAAAAAAAAAGTGCAACAACGTACCAAAGGTTGGTAAAAAAAATATTTGTAACTTAATTGGGTAAAAATATACAATTCTATATCGATGACATGTTAGTAACACGCCTTTTTTTCCAAGAAATTGAATTTTTATTGATGAAAAGCTTTACAAATGTTAATACAAATTTTTGAGATAGCTACTCATTTCGTACACATTAAGTAAACTACATTTGTATAGTTTACAAACTTCTAACTTGTGTAACCTCTCTTCTTCATCCTTTCTTTCAAGCTTATGTTAGTAACAAGCCTTCTTGAAGAAGACCATCTAACAGACATAGCTGAGATATTTAGCAACCCAAGGCGAGTAAATCTAAAGTTGAATCTAAAAAATGAAATTTTAGAGTTTAGTATGGAATGTTTGTAGGATAAATGGTGAGAGAAAACAAAATCTATGTATACTCAATAAAACTTTCAAATTTTGCAGCAATGGATCCACGAAGAAATATAAAGAAGTCCAAATTTTGGGCGGAAGGCGAACAACACTAAATAAGTTCTTGGAAACATCCTCAAACAAGTGCCAACCATTCTTCTAATTATTGCGAAGAAAATAAAACTTTTAGTGGACATCAACATGTTATGAGGCATTCAATAACATATAGCTTTTTTGATTCCTCTGAAGTATTAACCAAACCATAACTAGGATAGAGCATGTACATGCACCTTATATTTTGAAATTATGCAGTCATTGTCTTCTTGATAAGGGATAAAGGAAGATAATCTAAATTCTTATATTATGTAAGTAAATACATATTACTAGCTGACTAAATACTTACAATTAGAGAAAAAATTATTTAACATTAATAGTTGGATCTAGGAAAATTAGACTTTATTTTTAAGTACACACTATAATCGTTAGAGCTTCATATCTCCTAAGAAATATGTTGCAAAAGCCTGATGTTATGGGAAGATTGACTAAATGGTCAATATATTTAGAGGATTATGGCATCCAATATTAGTCAATAACGATGATAAAGCCTCGAGCACCAGAATTGTTTTTAAGAATGCAATCTGAGAGACCTATATTCCTAAGGGATGAACCAAAATATACTTGAAGAATTATAGCCGATGGAGGACGCAATAACCAATATTGGGAGCATAAAATTCCGCTCGTATCTCAAATACAATATTTCTATAAACAATTTATCAAGTTTGGATTTCTAATATTTAACAATGAATCCAAGTATGAAGATGGTATCGTGGGCATCGAACATATTATCCCCGTTTATAGGATGTATAATTATAAAATTGTCATGAATTGCTTAATAACAAGCTTTCTATCATATTTATTTACCATAAGATATTAATAAGAACGAGGAATAACATTTTTTTTATATAATCATTCCATTTAATGTACATTGTGACTGAAGCATCCTAACTAGATGATGGCTCACCTTGAGGACCATTTTTCACAATATAAAGTCTTTCTCCGACAAAGTCAGAAAGGGAACAATGATGGGAAAGTACAACAATAATAGGAAATGACTTATCTCTATTTCAACTTGTAATATCTTTTTTCTTTGAGGATGTGAATGAATCAGATGAGAAATTTCCAAACCGCGTTTCCAGAAGAATAACCAAAACCATCATAGTAATTGATTCCATCATTTTAGTATCACTAGATCCATTATCCTCTCTATTTCTTCCCATTTTACAATAAAATATGAAAAATTAACAACAATATGTCAATTGACAAAAAATGATTGAATAATGGAGGAGAATCAAGAGGAAATAACAAAATTATAAAAGAAAGAAAAGAAGCTAAATGATGTAGAGATGTTGTATTTATAAACAAATTTATGATTCAAAATTGTAGATATTTTATAGTTTAAGTAATACATATAATAAATTACTAAGGGATGGAGAAGAATGAAGGGTCATGACTGCGGCAGGCAAAGAGTATGCACGTGTATCCCTAAAAGAGCATGCTTTCCACAACGTATAAATCTTTAGGCACCCACTTGCGTTTAAAATAAAAAAATACAAACATGTCATTAAACTTCAATAATACGATCTTCAAAAATAACTTCATTAATTAGGTTAAACTATCCTCTCCACGAATTAATGTATTAGCAAAAATAATTTTTTTTTTCCCAAAAAGAATCAGCAGCGGTTACTCAGAGTGCAATAAGTGCGCAAATGGTAAACCCTCAGCCTGATGCGATAGTCTGCAAACCAACGCCAGAAAGTAAACCACACATGGTGACATGCTCAGCCGAGAAAATGTACGTAGAAGAACTCGAATTCATAACCTTTGGTCACAAACATGTCATATTCAACCAACTCGGCTTCCGGCCACGTTAGCACAACTTTGATATATATAGCATAGTGTAGAAGGAGGAAGGAACTTAATGCTAAAGGACACGTAACAACAAACTCCCCGCGTCTTATTTACTAAAATTAAGGGACTTGGTGTCAGGGTATTTACGAACACGTCGATGGCGGGCTGGCTCTATACCTTATTTATTGACATGATGGCTTTGCAGAAGACCTACCTATCCAATAATGGGGATATTATTAGATGATTCCCGAGGCATCGCCCTAATATGCTTTCTTACCTCCTTGGTCAATCAAGGTGGATATTAATAAGAGTTAGGCTATCATCACCTTTGTCCCTCGCCTAACTGCCTAAGTCACCTTCGCCGAGAAACCCATATTTTCTTTCCACTTCTAAAATTAATTTTAAAATATCATTATGTAAACCATTAATTTTTTTAGTATATTTGTTGTTTTTGACATCTATAAAAATTTAATAAAAAAATAACTATTTCTTGGATGAATAAAAACTAGATGTTGGACGATATATAATAAAAACTATTATTTTAAAAACAAATTGATGTCTTATTTCGCATTTAATCTATAATTCAATTCACGAATTCATCACAATGTCGGTCATGTGCAGATCCAGCATGGACAACTCTGAATATTAAGACTAAAACTAGCATAAATAACCATAGGTAAAAAAATCTCCACCATCCAGTTTTCAAAATAGCAAGCTTTGGATACTTCAAAAATAAAGTTTTTTTACTATAGAAACCCACTGTAATCAAGTTTATAAAAAAAACAACATAAACTAATATAAGTATAAAATTTTGTAAAATAAAATATAATAAAATAAAATTTGTAAATAATATAATAGACTAATTGGGTAATTACAATGGTTGATGATCATAAGAAATTTCAATTATAATTTGTTTGATTAAAAAAATAAATATCTTTTACTTTATTAGTAATAAATAATTAAGTTATGGATAGAGATGCTCCATGTTTAACTAAGCATATATCGTTAGATGATGAATATTTGAATTTTTGAATATTAAAAATAAAAATTATATAATAAATAAATATATTATTAATTATTATTATAATATTGGTGGAGGTTAAGAACAGGTAAGTTATGGTTTGAGTGTTTTAAAAGTTTACTAGTCTCTGAATTAAAAAAAAAATTAAAATTTTATCATAAGAGTTTTAACAAAATAACATATATAAAACTTAAAAAATATAAAAAAACGATGAGAGATTCAACAAAAACCGCTAAAATCTAACCGTAAGAATTCTAACAAAACTAAATTGAATATAGTTAGAATCTTATTATTAATTATTTTAATTATAAACATTTAATTTTTTTTTATTTCGGTAGACCCCTCAGTTATAATACTTAAATAAGTATGAGATATCATTAGTATATTATATATTCTTACGTTGTTAAACAAAGTCATATACTAATAATATAATAACAAAATACAAAGTGCCATTAAAATTAGTAATCTTTTAACCAAACAAAATCATATAAATGGTATATTAAACCATGGAATTTTCTAAAGTAAATTAGACAACAATAATAACAAATACAATTAGGTACCAAACTAAAAATATAAACATTTCGTCTACAAAATCGCTCATCTCGTGTGAATACTGATTACAACTCCTAACCTCCGATATTCCCATATAAATCATATTCGGAATTTTAAAATCATGTTTCATAAATATGACATGTTTTGGTTTTATATATACTAATTCATGCTACTATCCGAAGGACTAATTAAAATTAGTAATGTTAAGTTATAAAACGATTCGAATATTATATTCTCACGTTCTTTCTACATAAAACCGGTTTTGAATTTTGCAAATATATTCCCCATATATCCCTTATTTTAATACTAATAATTAATTCATCACTTGTTATTATTCTGTAAAAGATCCTAAACTTTTATTTTATCGTTATTCTCAATTAATAAACTTTATAATTAAGATAAATTAATTTATATTTAACATATATAAAACTTTAAATTGAATAAAATATAGATTTTGTTTGAAATTTGAAATCGGACTTTTTTTTTATAACAAATCTTCCTAGCTAATAATTAATATAATTCATTAAAAATAAAAATAAAAAATATAATTATTTTTTCCCCAAGAAATAAGATTTTATTGATGTTAAAAAAGTTATTACATATGTTCAACTTTCTGATACATTTTGAACATCCTTAACTATCTTATTGTACAATTTTGTGACTATTCTTGTACTTCATCCATCCTAGGTGATCTTGTGCCTTCACTCCATCCCCTTGCTTCACACCATATAGTTCTTGTAGCTTCTAGTTCACTCCATCCATGCTCCTTATCCTGCAAAACAGAAGCCATATAGGTCAATTTTTTCAACTTGCCAAGCCAATTAGTCTTTAAAGAACCTAAAATAACCCAAATTTAAAGATTCAAGCAATCTAATTGCATTCAATTCATTCAATGAATGTGTTGATTCAACTATAAATTTAGACTGTATCTTTAATGCATGTTTTGCCACCCAATCGACAACAGAATTCTGCTCTCTATATATGTGTTTTAAAGTCATCCGTGGTTTTATCAATGATCTGCAATATTGAAGAATTTGATCTAAATGCCAAGGGTGTTTACCTATTCCGAGCATGTTGAATAAACTAAGACAATCTATCTCTATATCTACAGATGTTAAGTTCTGATCATTGCAATACATAAGACCATTTATTAGAGCTAAAACTTCAGCAAATAGAGGAGAACACTTCCCAATTATATCACCTTTAGCTATTAAGATAGTTCTGAAGCTGTTCCCAATGATAAAACCATAACCAGACTCACCATTGTATAAAGAGGAACCATCACAATTCAATTTGAATCTATTATAAGTAGGCAGAGACCAAGCAACATACAAACATGGCTTAGAAGTTTTAACATGATTAAAACATCTTAAGTCCTTAGCTAAGTGCAGGTCCTTTGACCAATGTTTCCTAGTCAAATGCAATCCTGAATCTAAGGATGAAAGCATGAATAATATATGATTAATAATCCTTTTGAGAGATAAGATTTTGCCCTTATGTTTGAAACTATTTCTAGCATACCAGATAGAGTATACAATCAAAGAAGGTAGGATGGTTCTGATATGTATTCTTTTAGGCGTAGACAATAACCAAAGATTAATAATGTGATTTACTGTCATATGCTTGCCTATATCTATATTAAACCTAGCAGAAAAGTAAGACCAAATATACCAAGCAGATTCACAAGATACGAAAACATGATTGAGAGTTTCTAAATTCTGGCGACTAGTACATTTAGATGCTAAAGAAAAACCTTTCTGTTGAAGCTTTATGTCTATACTTAATAGGTTATTCAATACTCTCCAAAGAATGAAACAACATTTCTTTGGTGAAGTATTATTCCAGATTTTATCTTTTATTTGTGATGTTATGGTTTTAATTCTTACTTCATTAACAATCTTCTTTAAGTTGAATTTTCCATCAATTGAAAGTTTCCAAATGATTGAATCAGATGTGCATGTATTAAACTTTATTCTAATGATTTCATTCACATATTTAGCAGGCAGCATATTTAGAAGTTTATCAATGTTCCACACATTATCTATCCAGTATTCATTTATCTTTGATTGTGTATAATGATTAGAATTGAGTGCTATTAAAGTTATTAAGGGTTTAGAACTATACCATTGGTCTAACCAGAAATCAGAATTACCATCACCTAATTCCATCTTATATGTTTTTCTGCTCTTTCTTTAACTTCATACATTCTTTTCCAAATTTTAGAATCTGATATTTTCAATGTAGATTGCAATGGATGAATGTTATTACAGTATTTTGAGTGCATCATATTTGACCAGAGGGTTTTATTATTCCTAAAATTAAACCATAGTTTAAATAAAAAGTAGTTTGTATATCTCTAATGTTTCTGATGTTTAATCCATTTTCATTATATGGTTTACACAATTTGTCCCAACTAGACCATATTATATGTTTGTCTGTTTCACTAGACCCCCACAAAAACTTATTTAGTAGCTTATCAATCCTAGATATTGTTTTCAAAGGTAACTTAATAGATTGCAAATAGTATATTGGGTATGACATTAGAACAGAGTTTATTAAGGTTATTTTGCCTCCAAATGATCGGTTTTTAGAGTTCGAGTCGGAGATTTTACATCTTATCTTATCAATTAATTTCTCAAAGTGAATTGAATGATTGTTTGAATGAATTGGAATTCCTAGGTAAGTAAAAGGAAGGTCTGCATGCTTAAAACCTAAAATGCTTTCTAAAGATGGTACTCTTGTTCTGTTCATTCTTAAAGATGTAATAAATGTAGTCTTTTGTCTATTTATTTGCTGACCAGAGAGAGTTTGATAGGTGTCTAAAAACTTAGTTAACTTCTTTATACTTGTTTGTGATCCATTTGAAAAACAGAAGGATATCATCAGCATAAGCTAAGCAGTTTATTTTCACTAAACTTTTCATGTTATATGACATAGAACTATGTTGATTAATTAAGTTATTCACACCCCTAATTAAGAACTCCTCAGCTATAATAAAAATATAATTATAATAAAAAATATATTTCATATATTTGTTATTAAATTTATATGGTTATATTAAAATACTATTATATATAAAAAAAAGACTAAACGTATCAAACACTAATATTTAGTGCGATTTATTATTTCAATTTTACTATTATCTATCTAATTTCTATTATGTTTTAACTATTAAGATATACATTTCTTTAATAATATTTTAAATGAAACGTTTTTCATGCTTAGTCATTTATCTATTTTTTTGTAATCAAAATATTTTTGAAAAAGTCATATATTTCGAACCGAAGTTCAAAAAAAAGAATCTAAATGTACCGTTAGTTTTGATTTTCTAACATGAACAAAACGAAATACATTGATATATATATATATATATATATATATATATATATATATATATATATATATATATATATATATATATATGCCATAAATCAAAAACCACGTCAGACATAATAAATCATGCCAAAACGAGACATCATAGATCATACAAGACCAGACGTATCATGGGAAACCAAACACAATAAATTTAAGAGATAAAAAATTACTAAATTATACAAAAAGAGACATGACAAAGTTGAGAGACCATACAATATTAAATCATGCAAGAGAAAGAATGATAAATTTGAGAGACTAAACATTACTAAATCATGCGACAACAAACATGATAAAGGTGAGAGATGCGACATTATTAAATCATGTGAGACTGTACATCTTAAAGTTGGATGAACATATATTATTAAATCACGGGAAACCATATATATATAATGAGAGTGAATAGATGTGATACCAGAAATAACAAAAGCGGAGATATGCGAAACATGTACTACTTGATCTTGATGATAAAGATGCGAGACCAACGTTAGTCGGTGTCGCGAAAAACAATTTAAAATAATAATAATTAATCAATCTAGTTTTGTTTGTTTTAGAAAATACAAAACGCTGGTACTTTTTTTTGGACTACATCTTGAGAAAGATACAAGTTTTTTAAAAAGAAGTATAAAAAAAATTGGCTAAAAAAGAAAAAAAAATTATTTATTATTTTTGCTACTACTTAATGTATCTATTGCTGTTACTACTTCCATGTATTAGATTGTAAAAAAACAATTGATTGATTATTTATCGATAATTTATATAAAATTATTAAATTCTTTTACCTAATTTTTAATTAGTTTGAATGTAAAATAATAAAACTTATATTATTCGATAATACAATAAACTTTACATATTTTTTTTAAAAAACCCCAAACGTATTATGGATTCGACTATATCCATTGTATCCCTACATAATACTTTGATATATACACTTAACAGCATAGTGTCAGAAGAGGAGGATATATAATTTAATGCTAGAATGACCACGTCTCATCCGAAATTAAGAGACTTGGTGGCTGGCTATTTATGAACATGTCCGACGACTGAGTCTTTAGTCTTGAGCTTATCTACTCACATGTTGACTTGGTACAAGACCTACCCAGCAAGGAGTAATGGGAGAAAGATACTCACTATTCCGGATACGCCACCCTAAAATCGTGTTTTGTTATATCATTGGTCCACCCAGTTAGGACCAGTATTGTAAGGATAATTAAATAATCCGTTAATAATGAGCGATTTCACATTTTTCTTTTCCCGTTTAAGACTCTCACTAACGATTGTTAATGTATTTTTTTAGGAGCAGCGAATTGAAGCGGAATAGAATCGGCAAAATTAGATTGAGAATGAGCGAGTTTTAGTATTTGATTTACAGGATTTTATTTTAAAAATCGAAATCGATAAAAATCGGATCAATAAAAATAAAAAACTGTAAAATCAATATTGAATCGAAGCGATAAAAACGATAAATCGATAAAATCGATACTTAATCTAGCCAGTAAATTTAATAAACCGATAGTACTATACCGGAATGGAAAAGAAATCGCCTAAAATAAAATCCTAGTGATTTGGTCTGATCCGATCATATAAGTTTAGCTATCCGATATGATTCGATTTCATCAGAATCCAAACCGAATGAGACCAAAATAAAATTCTACTATCACACGCAAAGCATAAATTTTAATAGTTTATTGTTTATCAATTTTTATTCTTTTTCGAAAATAGTGATAATACTAAAATCAAAATTTTTAAACAACTGTACGAAGATTCAATCTTATGTTTTCGTCTCTTACAATATTAAATTAAAATCGTGTTATTATCTAGAATTGAGCAAAATCCGAACCAAACCGATCAACCAAACTAGACTGATGCGATTTTATCGGTTCGCTTCAATTTTTTATATCTTTGGTTCAATTGGTATTTTAAAAATAAAAAATTAGTTTGATTAGAATATTTATTAAAAAAATCGGTTTCAAATGAACCAAACTGACTGAACTAATATTAAATATATTAAATAGTTTATATCTAACTCAGATACCATAAATCGTTAGATCTAATTTTTTTATACAAGCCTATTTGAAGCATTGTGGATATTCTCTCTGATTATACTTTTACCATGTAATTAAAAACATATTTTTAATTTTTTCCGGATGAAATCTGCAGCCGCTACTCAACGAGTGCGCACATGATAAACTCTTAGCCTAACACAATAGCTTGTAAACCAACACCAGAAGATAAACCACACAAGATGACATGCTCAACCCAAGAAAGTGTCCATTGATTATCTCATGATTAGTGCATACATACACTAATAAACATGAATATCTTTGGAACCTAATATATTATAGTTGAGTGGCAGAGCCTAGGGATCGGGGCAAGAACCCCCTTGCCCCTAGGTAGAATCCGTATTTGTTGGATTGCTAAATAATTTAATCTTATTATTGTAACTGGATGAGCAAAGAAGGTACAAAACTGGTAAATTTTCTGGGTCAACTATACATCGAACTGACTCAACCGAAATTTTAGCGATTGGGTCGGTTACATTTAGGCCTATATATTAGCGTGATTCTTTTATGAATCATTATGTTTCAACAATTGTTTATTAGATATTCTTGTATGAATCATTATGTTTCTCACTTTCTTATGATTTTCTATAACCTTTATTTTTTACGAACTAAATTAAATCCTCATTTTCTGAATTTTATCTCTTAATTGAAAACAATCTCCTATTGTATGACCATTATCAGTATGATGCACACAAATATATTTTTGATCTTTAACTACATAGAATAACCATCTTTCTATGAGTTTTTAAAACTCATAGTACCCTTTGTTTTATTATAAATCATTGCAATTCCTCGTGTAAGTGGTGTGAACATTCAATTTTCATTATCATAACTTGAAAATTTAACCCGGTTATGTTGCATTTTCCCAACCTCATCATTTTTCAAATCATCTATCCTTCTTTAATCAGTCTTTATGGTGGTGAACTAGAGGGATTATCTACATTCGTATGCCTCAAGGTTGTGAATAAGGAAAGCAATGATGTATCTACTTATTGAAAAGACCCATATATATGCTGAAACAATCGCCTAGATAATTGAATATATGATTGGATTCTTGTACGAGATTTATTAAGTATGTGAGAAGCTATTGCAACAACTATGTTTATTGTAATAGGAAAACACACATGAAAAGATAAATATTGTTACTTCTATATGTTGATAATATATTGATATATGATAAAAATTGACTAAAGTAGTTATGCTCAAACTTTAGGGCGGAGACTTACGTTGGTCAAGAGTTAAAGGAAAGAACTACCATAACTTTAAAAAATGAGAGACAAGAAGTCAGCCGAGACTTAAGTGTAAAATGTATAATAGAACCTAATTGAAGGAATTCAAATTATAATTTTGAATAAGTAACAGTTTGAACCAAAGTGTGCGACATCACGTGCTAAAACTTGTATGCATAAATTTAGATGTCAAAGATTTTGAATATACTTTTGTACTTCTAGAGTGAAATTGGTTTTACAATTACGTGAACAATCTAAAATATATGGTAAATTCTCATCCATTTCTTAAGCCATTTAATTTGAGTGTGCTTAGACGGTGGATATAATAGTAATGTTGTAACATATGTTAGATGTGATAGGTTGGTGTAACTACATGGCAGTTTGTACAAGTCAGTATAAATATCAGGGCAGTTACGCCATTACCTCTATTTTGTTTACGAGAACAAGATGTCAACTTCTAATGTAAGCCTGATGTACTTTGTCACCCATGTTTTGTGATATAAATTTTAAAAAATCGTATAAAGTTTTTGCTCGAATGATTATAGTGTGAGCATAGTCGCAAGAGAGAACTTCGGAAAATTCTATGGGTTTTAGAGAGAGAACCGGATTTAAGAACTAAAGACTAAGAGAAATACTAAAGAATAAAAGTTCATTTTGTAAACTTGAACAGGTTTTGAACAAAAGAACAATGACTGTGTAGTTGGTTTAGAGACTTTTATCTAACCTATTCAAGCATGATTCGATTCATTCTTTCAAAAAACCAATTCTATTGGGGAGTCTCACGTACGATTAGGTGTCTAACAATGCCATAATTTGCAGAATAATAGTGAGCTTACTGTTTACGTATTCCAAGCCATTATCAGTTTGTAGTTTCTTTAATACTTTCACGGTTTGATTATTCACAAAAATCTTACATTTAAAAAAAGTACCAAACACTTTATCTTTGGTTTTTAAAAGTAGAACCCATACATTCCTAGAATAATCATCAATCAACAACATAAAGTATCATACACCACCTATGGAAGATTATCATGTTGGACCTTAAAAGTCTGGATGAACATAATCAAGTACGCCATTGGATGTCTGGTTGTTGGGAAGAAACTTCACCCTCCCGCTTTTACCCAATACATGCATGTCAGAAAATCTCAGCTTCTAAACTGTGATACCATCTAATAAAACAGATTACTTAGTTCACTGAGTCCCTTCTCACTTAAATACTTCAGCCGATGATGCCACAACCTGGTAAAATATTACCTTCAAGAACTAACACAATTAGTTCTATAGGCTTTCATAATATCAAGGTAGCCTTATAAGACGCCAAGTTTTCCATCTTCACCTTTATAAATAACCCTTAATAATCTAATATCCTAATAGTACAGGTGCGTTTAACTTTGGGTACATACCTTACGTTATTAACCCCCCTCGTATGTCTTCTAGACAAATTGAGTTGTACCATTCCAATTTATTTGACATCACACGATTTGTCATTCCCTAGATTGACCTTTCCACTATCAAGCATTTATAGGTCTTCAAACGAATGCTTATTGGAAGAAATATGAAATGATAAACCCGAATTTAGCAACCATTCATCATTGTACCTTCAAGAAAAAGAAGTCATAAATCCATTAATGTACCTACAATCATGAGACACAATTGCAACATCTCTGATTTTAGCCTTCTAATAGTTGTTTCCTTTTCCATTTTCCATACAGTTCCAAGTGATATGTCCATTTCTCTTGCATACCAAACATATCACTTTTGAACCCTACCATGCCCTTTGGGCTTTAACTGAGAGTTTTCTATCTTCTTCTTTGAGTCTCTTTTTCCCGAATGACCTCTCACGCTCAATATGTTCCCTTCACAAAGAATACTCTTCTTGTGAATATCTTTGAAGTTCAAGGTGCTCTTGACATCAGCCACCATAAATGAGTCTTTCTCATAGAGCATGGTGTCCATAAAATATTCATACGCATTTGGTAGAGAACTTAGAAGGATGAATGCTTGGATCTCACACAAATTATATTCAAGTCGAGTACGATTCAATTGTAATAATCTAAGTGGGCTTCATATTTTTTTGTTACTTTAAACAAACAAATATAATGATCCTTGTATCATCTGTTACACAATTGGTTGTCAGGTTAGACTTTTAACAGTCAAAGTGAACAATTTATTGTCATATGAACATTTTGATGTTATCTATTTTGATATTAGCTGTTAGAAAAGCGTAATAACTTTCTGTATAAATTTTCTAAAATATAAAACTAGACTCACAAATATTCACACAAATATAAAGAATTAAAATTTCGAACTTTCAAATAAGAGGATAATTATACTTCAATTTGATCTAGAATATGTTGATGAAAAATCAATTTGGACAGTTTTGGCGGCTATTACAAAAAATACTATTACTTTGTGTAAAAATATTAGTTCAATATGATATTTTTAGCATTAGAAACTAAAATTATAGATATCAGCAGCCATGTATAAAATTACATATTATGCATTATAAATCATTGCAAAATTACATTTTAATTTGGTTAAAAATATCTTGATGCAAAAATATTATTTTGACATCTTCGACGAGTCTTACGAGATATACTATAAGAAAATTGCTAAAAACAATCAATTTTTACACAGTGAAATCGCCCTTTTTGGATTTTCAATATTTACAAAATTTCCACTAGACAAAAAACCAAAATAACCCTTTAAACCCTATTAAATTACAAACGATTCCAGTGAGGAATCCAATATACTCCATGAAGTTGCAAAACACAATTTCAACTACCAAACTATAATCCATATTCTCAAAACTACCAAAACATCAAAACTCTAACCCCACAAACCAGTTCTCTTGTAAACCATCATGAAAGTTGAGGAGGTGTATTGGTTTTCATCGTATTTGTTTTTAGAAATAGAGATTTAAAAAAAACTTGTTTTTGTGTTCTTCGTCATACGTTGACGTCGAACTAGTGTTCTTTCCCATACTTTGGCGTCAAACTATTGTTCTTCACCAAACGTAGTGGCGAAGAGAACAACACCCACACCATAGCATGGCGTATCAACCCTTGCCCACGCCACACGTGTGGCGTGGATTATGTTGGTTACAACACTAGATGGTGTGGGTTATAGTCTATGTACCATACCCCGACGAATTGGATTAGACTAATCCGGAATCCCTTTTTAATTGATTTGTGTACTTCTTACATATTATAAAAGGTTACCAAATGCGAAAATTTTCTTGTATCGTACTACGCTCACCATTTCACCACTCACGACGAGTATAACTTAAACTCGATGACCAAGTGGGTCAAAAGTATGAGAAATTCGTTAGATTACTTGATGAACATAACATTTAAGAAGCGGAAAGAAAGAGGGAGAACATCTACAGTAGATTATCAGTACAAACAATCCGGTATTTTCAATTTAGTTGTTAAAGAGTGCGACCGTAAGCGTAAAGCTATCGGTAGCAAAAACATTAATAACCCTTTTCATTTGGTAGGAAATTCGATAAAAAGCAACGATAACTGGGCTCTAAGTGTCCTTATGAGAAAACACAACCATGAACGGATTAATTATGCCCAAGGACATTTGCAATGGTCCAAGTTAAAACAGGAGGAAAAAGAGCTCGTCGATGTTTTGACAGTGAACGAAACAACTCCACGACAAATATTTGGTGCTTTGAAGAAGACCAATCCATAGAATGGTTCAAACATTTGTCATGTATACAATCACCGTCAAAGAACAAAGATGGTTGAAAACGGTGGTCATTCCCAAATGCAATGTTTTCTAGCTAAACTACAATTGCACAAGTACAAGTATTGAGAAGGAATGGTCAACGATGGCTCGAACGTGATAACCGATTTGTTTTTCGCACACCTACTTAGTATTGATTTATTACGGACCTTCGCATGCTTGCTAATCATGGATAGCACATACAAAGTTATTAGTTGCGGGATTCCTTTGTTCGAAGTAGTCGGGGTAACATCAACCAACAAAATGTTGATAAGAGAAAAATAAGACAACTAGGAACGGTCATTAAGGTTCTTGAAAACGGTAATGAAGGAGAATGCTTGAGAATTACCTTGCATTATAATAACATACCGTGAACTAGCTTTGATGAATAACATAAATAAAATATTTCCTAGCGCGAGTCAAATGTTATGCGAGTGACATATAAATGGAAGAACCACAAAAATGTTTAAAAACGGCAAGGTGTTTAACAACTTTTTGACGGCTTGAAATGACGTCGTTTCATCCATTACCATTGACGTGATGAACGAGAGGTTGGCTAAGATGCGCTTTGTGTTCAAAGATCATGATATGACCGTCGATTATGTCGTAGACTTGTGGATTACACTTTATAAGGAGAGGTTCATTCACATCTATACTAAGAAAATCATGCATTTCGATAATCATACCTCAAATACGGCGGAGAGGTATAAACGTGTCAGAAGTCGCGACCATGGTCACGGTAAAGGTAGCAAACTCGAACGTAATTATTCAACAAAAAGGGATCATTCCGTTTACGAATACGTCAAACAAGAATGGTTATAGTCTCATGACAGTGCCAAAACTCCAAAAATGGTAACATCCGCGGCAAGTTTGGTAACCCCGGTCAGCACTTTCGGTAGCATTCCTTGAATGGTCGTCAGACATACTTGTACTAATTCCGGATCAAAACCGCCGAAAATGTATAATATACGGGTTGAATGTGTAGGTTTAGGAAGTCTGATTGTGTCAAATAAGATTGCCGCTATACCGTTATTCCTGGTTATACCATTTCCGGTGAGGATGCCAAACGTGTCGGACTTGAGATATTACAAAGACATGCCTCAATTTATGCGTCCTTTCATAATCCGCATTACAAACATATGCCCGACAATATTTGTGGTTTTAGAGCCATGGCACATGGTATGGTCGGGTACGAAAGTGGATGGAAGATATTTAGAGAAGTCATGGTTCACGAGCTAAAGACGCATCGAGAGTTTTATAAAAGTGTCGCATACTACGGTGACGATAGTGAAGTCAATAAGGAGATACACCATTTGAGTTATACTAATGAGAATGCACCAATCGAAAATTATATGTCGGTAGTTAGTTGCAGCAAACTAGTCGCGACGACCTTTAATTGTGTTTTATATTTCCTAGCTCCCATTGGACGTACGACTAACTTACTGGTGAAAAATGCACCACTGAATGATTGTTTAATACAAAATATCGATGTCGCATTCGTCAATACAAACCATTTTGTTCACGTAAGTAAACAATTTTTAATTTTATGTGTTTTTCGTAATTTTTTTATCTAAATGCACAATTCCTTTCAATGTCAAATTGTGGGTCGATTTGGATCATTGTTCACATTTACCGTTTATAGATCCAACGTGGATGCGCACGGCTAGATATGATGCTAGTTTTTAGTTGATCCCCTCGTTAGATAGAGTCGGTGTATTTTCAGGACTACAAAATCTCACGCCGAAATATTCTATCGAATGTGAACAACTCGTAGTTGACTTAACCAAAGACTTCTAATTGTATTTATGTTTTAATTTTAGATTCAAATCGAGATAAGTTGTTGTTTTGTGGTTTTTGTGTTGTAAACTATTTAAGTTTTGTATTAAAGAACCATTATAGTTGTTGTAGCATTGATTCATATATTATTAGAGTGTAGTTAATTTATCTTTTTCACAAAACAAAATTGAGCCAATCTACCATGTATATGGCGTACGCATCAAGACCACACCAACCGATGGCGTGATATTTCATAAACACGCCAATGGTAGGCGTGCTCATGGCCACCCACGCCACCGTAAGTCGTGGGATGGTGTCACCATTTGATGTGGTGACAAAATTGGCAATTAAAGGAATGGGCTGAGCTAAAAGTCTGCCCTATTGCCGCGACATCACGACGGAATGGAGGCGCGTTCTGTCGTTGGGTGGCGACAATAGGCCAGACTTTATATATATATATATATATATATATATATATATATTATTTTTGTTATTATAATTATTATTGTTATTGGAAATATTATAAATATTATTATTATTGATACTACTATTGTTATTATTATCGACGTGAATGAAATGCAACATAATCTATAAACTTTATATTGTTTTGAATAATGTTCTACTTGGGTCATCTAGCACTAGTTTTGATAATTAGCACCGAAAAAATTTAAAAGTAAACATTCCATAACAAAGGTCAGTTCCAGACAATAGTTAAGGGAAAGTGTAAACTAAAACAAAAATCAATGGAAAACGTAAACTAAAACAAGAACTCATATGTCCGGCCAATTTCATTTATCAACTTCCTTTCTTCTTTTGCAATATGCTAATCCACCGCAGAAGCACACATTTCCTCTTCTTTGATGGTAACAATGTCAGAATGGACATGATCGAGTTGATTATCCTTTAAAGTATCCATAAGTTTGCAGTTGAACTGCTTAAAAGCAGAGTGACGTTCTAAGTCATTAAGGTTGGAAACTAGGTGTACACAAAATTTTACTATAATAGACCACCTAGTTTTCACATCATCCAAACCCTTTGAAATCTTAAGCGGTTGGACACCATCTTTGCTGTATCGTAAATACATATTGCATAGCATTTCCTCCCAGTAGTGTTTATACCATTCATTTTTATAGTTTTTACCTAATTCGATGGATGCTTTCATTAAATATTCATCTTCCAACTCACTCTAAAGAGACATTTTTTGAGTGTCAATTTTGTGTATTTTAAATTATGTTATTACAGGAGAAGATCATCTATTTATTGACCATTTAGTCTTTAAATAACGTAATCCAAGTAGACCCATCTCTGTTTGGCACGTGTAAGATGTGGATAACGTAATCCCATAATCCAATAATTTTGTGACATGTTATGGATAAAAAAAACACATTTCCCTATGTGCGCCAGGATAGACCATGTGTGTTTGATCTGGGTTTAAATACAACTTCATGGAGTGGTTTTGGATATTTTTTAGCAATAAACTATAAAGCAAAAATTCAACAACAACTACATATAACATAAAAACGCAACAAAAACTTAGAAAATCAAATAACATGTAGAACCACTACTAAGGAAAAAATAAATACTGAAACAAAAACTCAGAAGATCATAGATACTCAAACAAAGAAAGGAAATCATAAAAAATAAAACAAGTGGGAAATCATAAAAACTCAAGCAAGAACATAATAACATAAAACTTGGAAGTCGAAGTCGTATCCCATGCTGTCTTCATCAACACCATTCTTGCTTTCCACAATCATATCCTCCAGATATGCTACCATGTCCCTAGTAATGTAATCTACAACAATCATGTTCCACATTACATATGCTTGTTGCTTAATTTTATAAGGCATGAACAACAAACGCTGGAGCAATTTCACAAGATTGTACCCGGCTTTGCATTCGTCCAGCTATGAATTGGATGATTTATTAGTCCTAATTTCCATACTCAAAATAAATCGTACATAGCACCCGACCAAACAAAACATCGCTCGTATCATCAAACATTGTCTGGCGGACAAACTTCACTGACTGAAGCAACTGGTAGTATCCATCAACATTAAACTCCATTCCTAAATGCCTTTATGTTTTTTTTATGTTTGTAATTTTTTGTAAATTTTTTGGGGATAAAATACCTACATAGGTTTGAATTCCCGGACATTCCAATTTTTCTAAGCATGTCTCTTGCTGAGACATTATGTTTTATTTTCAACTTGAAAATAAAACATAATGCCTAAGCATTCTCTTGTTGATAGACAAAACCTCATCGTATTACCCAACCAAACGATCTAAATCACCGTCAAAGTCACCAACCCCAGGAAATTGAGATCCTACGCATTTATGCGCGCAAATTTCATATGATGGCTCCATCTTGATCCTCGTATACATAGTCATCGAGCGATTATATCACACTAGTGATGAGGTTAAACCAGCTAATCTTCTGACGGAGGAGAAAATAATCAGGAGTACAAAACAAATTTATCTCGTCTCTCATTATTTCTCCCTTGAAAACCTAATATAAACAATACAATGGCCAATTCTTCCAACTATCCTCGTCGAATGCATATGACATTGTCTTCGATTTTATTTTCATCTTCGACTGTATCTTCAGCAATGGAGGCGGGATAAGCCTATGGACACGTCAAAACTACCTCAGCGCCCGCTCAAGATAGTACGCCCGCGAGTGCTTTACACCGACAATGACATCACTAAACCATATTATATCCTCGAATGGAAAATGGTTGCGTATCATAAAATAAGGATCAAACAATACCTCTAATACAAACCAATACGTACACAAACACATATAAACGCCACGCAACCTAACCAACCTAACACACAACAATTATAAAACTATAAAACAATTCTATCTTATTCTACTATCGCAATAGGTTAAACTATAATTTTTTTTTATCTTATTCAATGATAAAACTTACATCTGTCTCCTGTGGGTTGTTGACGGTGATCCGAAGGTTCAGATTTATCCGGGAGTAAAAAATAGCCGCACCTTTATCCCATCTCGCAATAGTGGGCCGACACTCGGTGTAAGTGGAACAAGTAACAGGACGGAGCAAAACAAAATGATCCTGTATCCACGTATCCAGCAAAGCTAAATATCCGGCCATAGTCATGGTCTCGTGAAGCGAGACCTCACCAAAATGATGATACAATTAAGCAAAAACAGCCGTATCCCATGCGTAACGTCTGATACCCTCATTCGTCAAATCACGCAATTAAAACATATACTTAAAATTAACGTACATTTTACTCTTGTCGGGGAATAGAACGGTGCCGAACATATGTAATATATAGGCCCGCACAACCTATGTACCATACGGTAAGTGAGATTAGGGAAGTCGTCGCAAACCTGTGGCCCACTAAACCAAGTTCGCAGCCATCCATAACACAAACTCTTGCCCTTGCATTTCTCAACATTCTTCACAAAAAATACATCGCTTATCGAAAGCGGATCAGCGCACTCATGCATGGACAATGACTTGTCAGATATAGCTCGTAAAATAGCAACTTGACCTTCTACTATTGTTCCTAAATGACGTGCACGTCATCGAGCGTGATCATCATCTCACCGAATAAAAAATGGAAATTGTTTGTTTCCATATGCCACAGCTCTAAAAATACCTTCATAATGTTAGATTGTGAGTGGATGCACGAGAACAGCTCGATCAGTCTACCAAAAGGCGTGCCATTAAGTACGGCGCATAACCTACTTTGGGAGGCCACACTCCATCCTCTATGGCTGGGATAATAAGCGTATAGATGCATCCCGCACTCTTGAAAGTTGTTGTTCTCAATATTAATATATATATATATATATATTAAATCGGTAAAGAACTAAAATATAAACTATATATGTAAATATTACCTCTCCCTACCAAATGTAGTAGGAAGCATGGGAGGTGAATGCCTCTCTAAATAGGGAAGGTAGTTTGGAGGGGGGAGGAGTTATAGGATGGCCTCTAGGTGGGAAAGGTGCGCGTCGCCCGCGGAAAGAGGAAGTAGAACTGGATCCGGAATCATGCGGTCCTGAAACTATTGGTAGCTCCTCCATCGAAACCGCTGAATCGGCTACTAAATTGTGCTCGCTAGCTGCCCGTACCTTTGTTCGCTTCTTCACTCTCTTCGTATGAGAGTCATCACCAGACCCAAAAGTGTCAACAGGATCCATAACCTGAAACAAAAATATACAAATGTCAATGCTTGGTTCAAAATACCAAGTGTCAAACGAGAAGCTTTTAACTTAAAAATAGTATAAGTACGTAATATCCACACCAACCAACAAGAATAAACCAGTCCCGGGATACTCCGATGACCGGACCACGCTATACTCATGGTGTGGGTATCTTCATTTCTACCACTAGTTGGCGGAAACATTCTGTGTAACGCCAGTAAATGGCGAACACAAAACCAGTTACAAAAACCTGCAACACCTAGATTCACCAAAATTCACCAAAATTAATAAAAAGAACTAAAATTACACCCCGATTCACCCTATTCGACACCCTAAACCCAAACAAACTAACAACCTAACACTTATAGAGGATTGATTCAATTATTCTCCTCGGCTAATGGGTCGACTGTGTCGTAAGTGGCCGGAACTCCTGCTACTCGTGTGTCGTCCGTAGGTTAGCTGTCGGGTGTTGTGGGTGGTGGTTAGTCGGTGGTAGTGTCGTTAGCTTCAGGGGGTTGGGTAGAAAAATTAGGTTTTAAGGGGGTTGTGATTGCTGCTGAGAGAGAGGTCAGACATAGATAGGGTAGAAAGAGGGGTTTAGTTGTAATTTTTAATTAAATAATTAATTTTTATTTCAGTTTGAGTTTAAAAATATAAATCTTAATTTAGTAATATATATATTAAGTTATAGTTTAAGTGATTATAAGTTCTTAATGTTATTAAATTTTAATTTATAGTATTGTTTTAGTTTTTTTAGAGAGAAGGTAGAGAAAATGTATACTTTTATGAAATTATGGTAACTTCGTGGAGTAATTTTTCCTATTTATAGGATTTGTGAGGGGCAAAATAGTCAACAAAAATAACTTCACGTAGTAATTTTGAAAATCAGAAAAAGGAGACTTCATGGAGTAAAAACGGATTATTTAGCAATTCCCACGCTATAAGTATGTGGAAATGTTATCTTTAATAATGATATTTTTTTGCATTGAAAACTAGAATGATAGATCTTCACAATCATATATAGCATTAAAATTTAATCACATCGGTTAGATACGAGAAAAATAAATGGTATATAAATAAAAGCATATCTTAAGTAGTATGAGACCTTTTGGAAGTGAATAAAAATCAAAGTGATACGACTTTCGGCTCTAAAACGGACAATATCATACTTTGTTGAAATGATGTTGTTTCTATTTATATACAAAATCCGAATATTAGATACCCATATTTCAAACATTTTTTTATTAGATATATTTTTAAATACTTGGTGAAACAAAATTTGACCAAATTCACTTACGTTACCATCACTTGGTTAATTTAATTTATAATTTTTAAAATTTATTATTAGAAACGCTTACATAAGTTCGACACGTGAATGCTCAATTATATATTAATAATAATATTATAAATGTTTAGAAAAAAAGTACCGATATCTAAAACCGAAACAGATAGCACCCTAATACTTGGAGATCAGATTCTTCACCTTTGTATATAAAAACAGAATATGCATCGATATGTAATATTTTAAATAAATAATATCATAACATTTATTTTAAACTAAATTTGAGCCTTTTATTAAAGAATTGTAAAGTAATACACACCGAAAAATTCAGTTTAAAATCGATAACCAAAACAAAAGAACCCCCAAATTCTCCTAAATACTTCTTCAACCTTCCTCTTCGCTTTCAATCATCTCTTCAATCAACCACAACCAATTTTTTCACAAACCACTGAAACCCCATAATCAATCCATCTTTGACATATTCCTTCACCGAATTCTTACAAAAAAATCAATACATCTAGGCGAACAGAGGAGAAGCATCCGAGATTGAAGCTTTCGTCGAGACTACAAACATGTACACTTTCCTTTCAATCTGACAAAAAAGAATCATTCTCTAATCATTAAGGTTGCTTATTAAGTAGCACAACCCCAGAATTTCGATAAAGTCAGTGACTCTTAATCTATCATGAACTCCATTTTCTTCAAAATTCAAGTTTTTGTTCGATTCGAGAGTAGATTTTGCTAACCAATCTGCTGCTTCATCCTGTTCTCTGAAAATGTGAATTACTTTGAGGAGATCAGTTTGTAACAGCAGGTTATAATGACTTTAAGGTACGATGAGGCTCTTCCTGTGAGTATCATTTGAGCCAAAATTCGGGAGTCTGTCTCAATATCCAACAGATTTATGCCCATTTCAAAGACAATATGCAAATAATGAGACTACCTTTACCGTAGACTCTGCAAATCTAACTAGACCTCCACCATAGCAATCACCAGAGTCATTACATGGTCCATTAGAGTTGAGTTTGAATCGACCAAGCTTATGGTGGAGGTAGCATTCCACCGATGTTAAGTCATAGACTGGTTCCTTTAGCCCTTTTTGTATATGTTGGTGTTCTATATGACCGACATAAGACTCGATTAGAGAAACAGGAACATTAGGCATTATAAGATGGTTCACACACCAAATAGAAGGCCCAGTCCTGCTATCGTTTTCCCAATGCTACCTCTTCATTAGGTGAGCTTTGTCCATACTCAAGAGAATGTAAATAATATGCCCAATCATGTCCTTTAACTTAAAAAACTTATCCCTCCATCTTTCTTTTATTTCTAGCATACCATATTACCCATACTATAATCGAGGGTAAAATGGTACGCAAGTGAATATCCTTGCTAGTAAACCAATACCAAGTTCTCACCAGGTGTGAGAGAGAGAGACATAGTCTTGGTAATTTATATGTTCAAGTAAGAAGCATAATATACCCAAACTTCCCAAGCCTTTTGACAATCAACAAACATATGTTTAATGGTTAATGTATTATTGCAGTTTTGGAATTTTGATGCTAACTGAGTATTCCTTCTTTGCAGGATAGAGTCCACCGACACCCAACTCTTAAGAATTCTCTAAAGCAGGAAAGAAGACTTTCAAGGAGTCACCTTGTTCCACGTCCTTGCATAAAAGTTGGATTTGTTTCGGTTTTTCATGACTTCAGTCCAAGTAGCTTAAGTGCAGAATTGACCATCTCCAGTGAGGGTTCAACTGATTAAATCAGTTTTAGAAGTGTCTAGGAAAATCTTGAGAGTGTTTTGGATTTGATCTGAATCCAGAACATTCTTTAGTTTGGAGATGTTCCACCTGCCGTCTTCCCAATATTCTTTGACCATATAGCCTTCATATAGAGATCTATCTTCATCACGAGTAAAGTTGATGAAAGCTTCAGAAGAATACCATCTATCAATCTTGATATCCACATTACCAACATTAGCTTTTCACACAATGAATTTCTCAGCTCTATCTCTCACTCTCCATGACCATTTCCATGTGAGAGAACATTTAGGTTAAAAGGGGACAGTTAAAGGGTGTTGGCTATTGGAATAGATGGATTTCATAAGGCTTGACCATAGGGAATCATGTATTCTCAAGTTGAACCAGAGTTTTAAGGAAAATACCTCCACCATACCCTCAATTCTTCTTAGATTTAACTGTTCCTCCTCATAGCTCTTGCATAACATTGACCGTTTACACCAGTTTATATCACCTTTGTTAGTCTTATTTCCCCACAGAAACTTGTTATATAAGATCTCCAACCTTTTGATGATATTTTTCAGGATTTTAGAGTTTTGGATTGTGAATATAGGATAGGTGGATAATACAGTTTGAACCAAAGCTAGTCTCCCCCAAAGGAGAGACCTTTATGATCCCATTTAGAAACCTTATTGGTTGTTTTAACTATAAGATCTTCAAAGTTACTTTCCCTCTTGGTGTTTCTTATAATGGATCCCAAGTATTTGAAATGAAGGTGATTATGCTTGAAACCCAAGAGCATTTTCAGATTTTTAGCATGCTGAATTGAAAATCTTTTGGATTTAATTATTCTTGATTTTTCCTTGTTTACTAACTGCCCAGAGATTTCTTCATATTGACTAAACATCTTCATAATATTTATGATAGATGCAGATGACCCATTACAAAAGACCAGTATGTCATCAGCAAAGCATAATCATGGTAAGTTCAAAGCCCCTCTACTTTTATATATGGTTGAAGTAAAAGCAGTAGATAACCCCTTTGGACCTCTAAGAATATATTCCTGAGCAAGAATTAAAAGACTAGGGGATAATTGATCACCTTGTCTTAGAACTTTATTAGACTTGAAAAAACCCCTTAGAAAATCATTGACCAATACAAAATTGATAGTTGACCATATTCCTTTCAATCATCCTTATGAAGTCAGTCGTGAACCCAAAAGTAGCCAAAACACTTAGCAAAAAAGTTTGATCCATCATATCAAATGCCTTGTCCATATCCACCTTCAACAATATGTTCCAACCTCTGATCTTGCTTGCCAAATCACTGGAAAACTCTTGAGCAATCATGATATTATCATGTATGCTCCTAACCTTAACAAAGGCCCCTTGTTCAACAGAAATTAGGTTAGGGAAGAGAGTAGAAAACTTGTTGTCGATTAATTTGGAGATAATTTTACTGAAAACACATAGAGCATCACATAGAGCATCACATGTATGCTCCTAATTTTACTAATTTAGAGAAATTAGGTTAGGGAGGAGAGTAGAAAATTATCTCTAAATTCCCTAAGAGCATCACATAGATCAACCCTTATAATAGGCCAACAAACTTTGAAAAACTTGCCATTAAAGCCATTTGGACCAGCTGCTACATTAATACTCAGATATTTTATGATTTCATATATTTCAGTCTCTAATGGCAACCTCATAAACATTTCATTATCGACATCTGAGACCAGATTAGGAATATAATCTTCAAGAATATTAGGATACCATGGATTAGGGAGATCAAAATTAGTGTTTTAAAATGGTTCACAACAAACTCCCCTATAGTATTTTCATCATCTTCCCAATTAGTACCATTCCAGATACGAGAGATTTTAGATCTCTTGTGTTTTCTCTTAACATAATTGTGAAAGAAAGCAGTATTTCTTTCACCATCTTTAGACCAATTAGTGTGAGATTTATGAACCTAGTAATCTTCTTCTCTTGCAAGGAGCAATATATGATTGTATTTAGCCTTTTCGAGAAGATCTTTATCTGAGAAGAGTTAGGAATAAGCACCTTAGCTTCTAAATTGTTGATTTCCTTCTCCAGATGTTTTATGGAGTCAAATATATTACCAAAAATAGTCTTGTTCCATAATTTTAAATTGGATTTAAAATGCTTTAGCTTGAACCAAAACTTGTAGATAGGAGGCCCAGTATATTCAACAGCCCAACAACCCTCAAGAAAAGCTCTAGAAATCCTTGTGCATACACCACGTGTTTAAGAACTTGAAAGAAGACATCCTTTTGGTAGTAGTTGTAGAGATAGTAATAAGAAGGGGAGAGTGCTTAGAACATGTCTTAGGTAGATGGGTGATTGTAGTTTCATCAAAGTAACCAAACCATTTACTGTTGAATAGATCCATAACCAATCTTCTCTATTGCATCTCATTAGACCAACTGAAAATATTCCCAGAAAATCTAGCATCCATTAAGTTGCAATCTAGTACGGAAGCATTAAAATCATCCATACTAGCTCAACAATTAGTTGAGCAATGAAGTTGTTCATCAGGATAAGATGTAGTGTTAAAATCACCAACTAGAATCCACTCCATTCCCTGATCTTGAACATTTCTTAGATTATCACAGGGTAACCTCCTAAGACTCTTTGTACACTTAGCATAAATTACTGTGACCATGAATTCTTTAGGAAAAAAACTGTACTTGACCTTTAAATGAAGAAACTGATCTTCATTGACAATGCCATCCACCATGAATTAACCATTCCACATAACCCAAAACTTGTTACTCGTATTACTAGCAAAACCCTGAAATCCAAGCTTCATTGAAATAGAATGTAATTTAGAAGCACTGACCATAGGTTCTTGGAGGGCTAGGAAGTTTAGCTTCTTAGACCTCTTGATAGACTTTATTCTGGCTTAAGTTTTCTTATTGCATATGCCACGCACATTCCAGTTTAGAATGACAACTGTCATTTAGTTTGTTTAGAGGTTTTTGCAACATTTTTATGTTGCACACATTTAGAAGATATAATCCCCTTTGAATTTAATATTTTTTGGAATCTTTTTTAATTATTAATCATCTATCATTTTGCTCTTTGATCAAGTAGATTGTTTTGTCATTAAGTGGTTTTTGGATATACTTAACCAAAATGGAAAAAACACAAAATTACTTCTTCCAATCTCTTTTTTATAGACAAAACTTAACAAAATTTTTTAAAAAACAAAAAACTCAAAAAACTCTCAAAAACTTAAAAACCTTTAAAAACTAAAAAAAACCATTTGATTATTCGATGAATTTAGACGAGAAGAAGTTTGGTCAGCACCATGAAACTCCAAACAAGATATTCTCCGAACTGGTTATCATAGTAGGAACAGATTTAGCCAAAGTATTTCTATATTAACATAGTAATAGTGTTTAATATCCTAACAAATACATAAACACGTTTATAAATAATGCGTATTCCTCGATCCCAAAATATATGTCGTTTTAATACACAATTTTTGTTCTTAATACAAGTCGTACTCACATATCAATGAGAAATTAAATATTATCTATTTTATATTATATTTTTTATCTAGAATAAAATAATTATTACATTTCTTAATATTTAATATCTAGGCATAACCTTAAAATGATTTTCGACCACTCTTAGTTTCAGCGTCGGTGTAGACGTGCACTTCTAACGGAGAGGACACTGTTTATTAGACTTCAACTTTTAACATTCGGTTTCTGTTTGCGTTCGGAACATATTTCTCTCGTCTTGTGAACACGTCAACCTCCGGTTATTCATATTCTGTTTTCCTCGTCAATCTTTTTTCTTTTATCTCATTCCGTGATACCTTCGTAATATTTGTAAATTACCATTCATCTTATTAGTCTTTACTTAGACCTTACCCGTATAAAATACCATCTACTCAATTTTAAATGAATGTTTTGTCGTCAACAAATAATAATAATAATAATAATAATAATAATAATAATAATAATAATAATAATAATAATAATAATAATAAAAATAAATTTAGGGTGACTTCTTTGACTTTGTTTCACCTAGGCCCGGCCCTTAATCAATGTTTTGTCATCGACCATGAAAAATAATAAGTTCCGCGTGATTTCTTTGACCTTCTTTTACCTACGCCCGGCCCTTAAATACTATAGGACCCGCTCTGTATGTCCACATCAAACTATTTTTCTCTAATTATTGTGTCACGCAGTTGATAGCACATGTTGATGCTCCTCACTATTCTACTTTTAGCCAGCCAATATCTTTCTATATATGTCAAAATCATACTAATAAAGAGACCTGACTGCACCCTCCTGCAACCTCTTATCCGAAATTAAGACACATACCAGTTAGCTACAAAGTAGCTAGCGTATTTATGGATATATAGACTTAGCACTAAACTTACAAAAACACATAAGTTAAAGTTGCAATATAAATTCCTTATCCATGTCCATCAAAACTTCATCAAATACAACTTCGAAAATGGAAAAAATTGAAAAAAAATGGAGGATTTGGGATGTAAGAAACACTATTGCTCTTGTATCCACCCATTTACTTTGTCTTCTTGCACCATTCCACTACAATGCCCAAGCTTTGGCCGTCGCTTGTATCCTTATGGTTGTCACGGGTCTTTTCGGTGTTACTTTATGTTACCATAGGCTGCTCACTCATGCTAGTTTAAAGCTACCCAAATGGCTTGAGTACTTCTTTGCCTACTGCGGAGTTCTGGCTGTCCAGGCAAGTAATCCACCATCTATATTTTAAGGTTTAAGCTTCTTAAATATTAGGGTTTACTAATACATGATAGTTATCATTATTATTATTTTTTGGTACAGGGAGATCCGATTGAATGGGTGAGCAATCATAGACACCATCACAAACATGTAGATACTGAAAAAGATCCGCATAGCCCAATCGCCGGATTTTGGTTTGCTCACTTGGGTTGGTACTTCCAGGACGATGTTTTCTACAAAAAGATAGGTGTAAGTATTTTCATGAGATATATATAATTACAAAAATCAATATTTCTTATAACAATATGTTTTATGGTGTGCAGCGGGGAAGACAAGATAATGTTCGGGATTTAAAGAAACAGGCATTTTATAGGTTTCTTCAAAAGACACAGATGTTTCATATAACTGCACTAGGGCTTCTTCTCTATGCAGCAGGAGGATTACCCTACTTTGTGTGGGGAATGGTTAGTTTTCATATGTCACCTAACCTACATACAATATAACATATGTCACTGTCTCCAATTGACTGACTAGCAAAGCTGGTTTGATGTCACCTTATCATTACGTAAATATTTATATGTCCCATCTAGAACTTAAAAACACAAAGCAAGTACTTGTTTTTTTAAGAATAATATGAATGCCAGCTAGGGTACATAATTGAACCTACCAACTTTCTAACAATAATGATATGAAATAAATGCAGGGAGTGAGAATTGTTTACTCGTACCACTCTACGTTTTTGGTAGGCTCCGTGTGCCATTTGTGGGGAGGAAAACCCTGGAAAACTGGAGATAATTCTACGAACAACTTGTATTATATTCTTTCTCTAACTAAAAAATTTACTTCAGATATATCTTACTATTACTATATTATTAATTTTACTTTACTGATAAACGTAGCTGGGTAGCAATTATCTCATTTGGAGAGGGTTGGCACAATAACCATCACGCTTTTGAAAACTCTGCAAGACATGGACTTGAATGGTGGCAGATAGATACGACATGGTATGCTATCAAATTTCTCCAAGCTGTAGGCCTTGCCACGGATGTTAAGCTGCCAAATGAATCTCAAAAGAGAAGAGCTGCAATCTCCAACAAGGAAGGAAAGAATAAGTCTGAGTTGGTGGTGGATTCACATATATTGGCCGAGTGAAGTGCATCCAAAATAAGACTATATATATGTCTCCAAGTTCAGCTTGTATGGACTTGTTCATGTAATTTTGCGACGTTAGATGTTAGTCGCAAATTATCTATCTTATTATGTGATGTTTCTATTATTATGTACTAACTACTGCTTGTATAATGTTGCTCAAACTTTAATATGTTTGTTATTTATGAGCAGACTTGAACTAAATTACTTCAATGGTTTTTTCGAATTAAAAATTCTTCAACTCTCTTTATTGAGTCTAACAATCTCTCAGTCGAAGACGGATTTCAACATATCTTCACACCTTGATCTATGCAGCAGATCTTTATGGTCTTGTTACTAGTTGTTAACTGAGCTAAACCATTCATTTTTTTAAAAAAAGATTTCGTTGAAATTGTTCGTTTGGAAATTTCCTGAAAAGCTAATCATAGGTTCTTCTCTCCATCGGAACAATAGGGGACAACTTCAATTTTTCAGTAGCTACTGCCTTTGTCAACATATCCACCGGATTCTTGATTTTTTGGATCTTTTCCAGTATCAACACCTCATCTTTCAATAAATATATGATAAAATGATAACGACGACCGATATGTTTGGTTATCGAATGAAATGTTGAATTCTTCACCAACTAAATTGCAGTCTCACTATCAGTATATAGAACATTCTTTTTATGTTTGAATCCCAGCTCAGTTAATAAACCGTGAAGCCATATCATCTCCTTACTCGCTTCAGTCACTACTATATATTCAGCATCTCTAGTGGATAAAGTGGCGATTTTTTTTAACTTTGACATCCAACTAAAAGCTGTAGTTTCAACAGTAAATATATAACCGGTGGTGCTTTTCTGCTGATCGAATTCACCTCCAACATCTGCATCTGCGTAGTCTTGTACCTTTTACTCACCCTTACCAAAGTACAAATACTTTCCCATGGTTCTTTCTAGTTACCTCAAAATCGACTTGACAACTTCGCAATGAATTTTCTCTGGGTTTGACATAAACCTATTAACAACTCCCACTGCATGACTAATGTCTAGTCTCGCACAAACCATTACATACATAAAAATCCTAGTAGTTGAAGCGTAAGCCATGAATTCTTTCTCTTCCTCCGTCTGAGGGGATTGATCCTTGGATAAACGAAAGTGACCTGCCAATGGTGTACTAACTGGCTTAAGATCACCTATGTTAAATATCTTCAAAAGACGATCGATGTAATCTGGCTAAGATAACTGCAAAACATTTTTATGCTTATCTTTTGTGATTTACATTCCAAGGATCTTCCTCGCCGGATCCAACTCCTTCATTTCAAATTATTTTCAAAATTTTCGCTTCAATATTCTAATATCATCTATATCTGAGCATACTACTAACATATCATCAAAATAGAGTAGCAAAATGATATAACTAGACTTACACTTCTGCTCTGGATTGGTCTGCATTACACTTATGAAAGCTCTCTTTGTGCATCAAACCGTCTAATTTTTTGTACAGCTATCTTGGGACTTGTGTTTTGACCATACAAAATTTTCTTGAGTCAACATACCATCTTTTCTTTGCCTTCTTTTTGGAAACCTTCTGATTATTACATGTATATCTCCTCAGCCAAGTCCCCATGAAAAAATGAAGTCTTCACATCTAATTGTTCATGATAAAGGTCTTCAATGGAATCAATATTCAACACTGATCTAATCGTATTGACCTTCACAACTGGAGCAAAAATGTTGGTGTAATCAATTTTTTCTCTTAAACGAAATAATAATAGATATTCAATACATAGTTTATTGTAGTCAATAGTCAATGATAATTTATTGTAGACATTATTATGATTAAGTAGACATTATTATAGTAGACTTGAATATTATTACGATATATTCACAGCCTATATATATGGCTTTAGTTTGTACAAAATTGATATAAAATAATAAAAATCTATTTTCACTTCTACATGGTATCAGAGGTTTTATGGTTTTACAACAATGAGTTTAATCTTATGGGTTATTGTGCTATTGATTTGATTACTCTATAATCAAAACAATTTTTTTGAAGTATATCAGTCCTTAATTATAGACGATTTGGTCAAAGTCTTTAGTAGAGTAATCGGGATAGGTTCAATAGTTATGGAAGAGGTGGTTTTCAAAATCTCAACCATATAAAGTGTTTCCATTGTCATGAATTCGGTTACACAAAGTGAAACTGTCCACAACAAACACTAAAAATAAAACAACTACAACAAACAAAACAACCATAATATTTTACTAAGAAATCTTTCATAACACCGGTTGTTCTTTCTGTTGAAGAATATGCTCAGTTTTCTAAGTACCATGAATCACTAAAGTCTTTTAATATTACAAATAATGCAGCTTCTGGATCAGGTAATTCAACACCTCATCTTCCAATAAATATATGATAAAATGATAACGAAGACCGATATGTTTGGTTATCGAATGAAATGTTGAATTCTTTGCCAACTAAAGTGAAGTTTGACTATCACTATGTAGAACATTCTTTTTCTGTTTGAATACCAACCCGATTAACAAACCTTGAAGCCATATCATCTCTTTACTGGCTTTAGTAGCTACTACACACTCAACCTCTATAGTGGATAAAGTGTCAATTTTCTATAACTTTGACATCCAACTAACAACTGTAGTTCCAACAGTAAATATATAATCGATGATGCTTTTCTGTTGATCGACTTCACCTCCAAAATCTGCATCTACGTAGCCTTGTACCTTTACCTCAACCTTACCAAAGTACAAACACTTTCTTGTGATTCCTTATAGTTACCTCAAAATTGACTTAACATTTTCCCTATGAATTTTCCCTGGGTTTGATATAACCCTATTAACAACTCCCGCTGCATGACTAATGTCTAGTCTCGTACAAACCATTGCATACATAAAACTCCTACTAGCTGAAGCGTAAGGAACCTTTGGCGTGAATTATTTCTCTTCCTCCGTCTGAGGGGATTGATCATTGGATAAATGAAAGTGACCTACCAATGGTATACTAACTGGCTTGGCATCACCCATGTTAAATCTCTTTAAAATACGAACGATGTACTATGACTAAGATAACTGCAAAAATGTTCGTGTAATCAATTCTTTCTCTTAAAGAAAATAATAAAAAATATTCACTACATAGTTTATTGTAATCCATAGTCAATGATAATTTATTGTATATATTATTATAGTAGACTCGAATATTATTACGATATATTCACAACATATATATATATATATGGCTTTAGTTTGTATAGAATGTATATGACAATAATAAAAATCTATTTTTCACTTCTACATGGTATCAGAGCTTTTAGTTTTTTATGACAATAAGTTTAATCTTATGGGTTATTGTGCTATTGATTTGATTACTCTGTAATGAAAACAATTTTTTAAGTAAAAACATTTATACGTATATTTGTTCTTAATTTTATCTGATGAAAGAAAATAGATTTGGTCAAAATCTTTACTATAGTAATCGGGATAGGACGTGGTTTTCGAAATCCCAACCATATAAAGTGTTTCTATTGTCATGAATCCGGTCACACAAACTGAAACTGTCCACAACAATCACAAAAAATAAAACAACCACAACAAACACACACAACGATAACATTTTACTAAGAAATCTTTCATAGCACCGGTTGTGCTTTTTGCTGAAGAATAGGCTCAGTTTTCCAAGTACCAGAAATCACTAAAGTATTTTAATAGATAGTGGAGCTTCTGGATCAGGTAATTCAAAACATTTGCTTTCTTCATCATCAAATTGGGTCATTGATACTGCTGCCACAGAACACATGACGGGTAATCCGATTTTTTTAAACTTTTACAAACACAAACATCATTCAAATGTGGCATTGGCAGATGGGTCATTATCTACTGTTTTAGGCTATAAAACCGTTTATTTAAACGAAAATATTTCTTTGACTTCCGTTTTAAATCTTCCTCAATTTTCATTTAACCTAATTTCTGTGAGTAAAATCACTAAAGATTTAAATTGTTTTGTCACAATTTATTTTGATTATTGTTTGTTTCGAGATCTTGTGACAAAAATAATCATTCCTAATGGGTATAAGTCTGGAGGTCTCTACTATCTCAATAAACATATTAATAATTCCATTGTGTGTTCTAGTGTCTAATCTCCATTTGAAGCTCATTGTCGTATGGGTTATCCATCTTTAGCCTTTCTTACACAAATGTACCCCAATTTAAACATTCAATCTCATTGGAATGTGAGTCCTGCCAATTTTCTAAACACCATCGCCTTCCGTCATATCCTCGTGTCAATAAACGGGTTAAGTCTCATTTGTGAATTAGTTCATTCAGTTGTTTGGGATCCATGTCTAATCATATCTAAAGTAGGTTTTAAGTATTTTTTTAGTTTCGGCGATGATAATTCCCGAGTTATATAGATTTATTTCATGAAAAATCATTCCGAATTATTTTCAATATTTTTAAAATTTTATGTAGAAATTAATACTCAGTTTAATTGTCTGGTTCGTATTTAAGAAGTGATAATGGTAAAGAATATTTTTTAACTGCATTTCAATGCTTTATGGAATAACATGGAATTTTACATCAAACCACTTGTATAATAGACACAGCATCTCAAAATGGTATCGCGCGAAGAAAAAATAGACATATTCTAGAAGTTGTTCGTGCACTTCTTTTTCAAATGAAAGTGTCAAAAACATTTTGGGCAGATGCTGTTTCCACTGATTGTTATTTAATAAATCGAATGTCGTCTTCTATTCTTCATAATAAGATTCCATATTTTTCATTTAAAACCTTTATTCCATATTGAACCCCGCATATTTTGTTGTACTTGTTTTGTTAGGGATGTTAGTCCTAATCGTAAAAAATTAGAACCCAAATTTTTCAAATATATTTTTCTTGGATATTCTAGAGTTCAGATGCAGTACACATGTTTTTTCTCTCTCTTAACTGGTATGCCGTGTCTAGAGAGCATGTTTTATTTTTTCAAATTAGGCCTAGTGTCAACCTTTACACAGATAAAGAGGACGATGACCTTCACATTTATTCCCCAGTTTAGTCATCTAGTATTACTAAAATTGATTATGTTATTCAATCTGTTGCACTTCCTCCACCATCTCGACCTCTTATTCCACTTGTTTATTCTCTACATTCGAAACCTCCTCCAACATGCCCATTGCTGATTCTTTCATCTTCGGATCCTGTTACAAACGATAGTCAGTCTCATATTGACCTTTCTATTTCTCATCGAAAAGGTAAAATACAATGCACTTATCCAATTTCCTTTTCTGAAAAATAGGATCATTTTTCACCTTCTACGAAAGTTTTTATTGTAGTTCTTGATTCTATTTCCATTCCAAAATTTGTTCGTGAAGCTTTATGTCATACTGGTTGGAAATTTGCAATGTTTGAAGAGATAAAAACATTAGAAAATATTGGTACTTAGAAGTTGGTTAACTACCAGAGAGCAAGCTATTTGTTGTAGGTGAGTATTTAATGTCTAAATGAGTCTAGTTGGGATGATAGCTCGACTTAGAGCAAAACTTATAGAAAATAGATATGCTCAAATTTGTGATGTTGACTACTCTTAGATATTTTCTATGGTAGCTAAATTTACCTATATTTATTTATTAATTTCTTTGGCAGTTTCAAATGATTGTCCATTGCATCAGTTAGACATAAAATATGCATTCTTACATCGAGATCTCCAAAAAGAAGCGAATTTGGAGAAACCACCTGGGTTTGTTGCGCAGGAGGAGAGAGGAAAGGTTTTTAGTTTGTACAAATCTTTATATGGTTTGAAACAAAGTCCACATGCTTGGTTTGGAAATTTTAGTGAGGCACTCAATGATTTTGATTAAAGAAGATTAGTTGTGATTAATCTGTATTTTATAAAAGTTCTGCAAATGGCATTATACTTGTGGTTATGTATGTTGATGACATCATCATTACTGGAAGTGATAGTGAAGGAAAATATTTAATTAAAACATTTATATATTAAAAATTCCAAAAACCAATTTAGGACCATTGAAGTTCTTTTTGGGAATGGAAATAAACAGAAGCTAGAAAGGTATCCTTCTATCGCAGATAAAATATGTTTTGGATTTATTGATGGAAACATACAAATTAGGAAAAAAAACCATGGAATACACCGATGGTTCCTAATTCTCAGTTACTAAAAGATGATGGGGAATTATTTGGTGATCCAGACAAATATCATCGATTGGTAAGAAAACTTAATTATCTTACAGTTACTCAACCAAACATTGCGTATCCAGTTAGTATTGTGAGTCAATTTATGTCATCACCAACGGTTAATCATTGGGCAGCACTAGAGCATATCTTGTGTTAGCTCAAATCATATCATGGACTCGGATTGCGGTATGACAGTAAGGTCATACTAATATAGAGTATTTTGCGGATGCATATTAGGTTGGATCTAAAGTTGATAAAAGATCAACCACTGGTTACTGTGCTTGTAGGAGGTAACATAGTATCTTGGAAGAGTAAAAAATAAAATGTTGTATCAAGATCAAGTGCTAAAGGTGAATATAGAGTCATGACTCAATATACTTGTGAGATAATTTGGATTTCTCAATTGTTGAATGATATTGGCATAAAGACTACCATACATGCAAATTTATGGTGTTATAATCAAGTGGTGTTGCATTTAGCATCTAATCATGTCTTTCATGAAAGAACAAAACATATTGAAATTGATTGTCATTTTATCCGCGAAAAGATTCAAAAAAATCTCATCCATAAAGAATTTGTCAAAACAGGAGAACAATTAGGAGATATATTCAAAAAAGCCCTCAATCGATCACGTATTAATTGTATTTATAACAAGGTACACATGCTTAATATATATGCTCCAACTTAAGGGGGAGTGTTATTTCGTTTCAGTAATTCGATAAAGCTTGTAGTTCAAGCACTTCTGTCCAAGTTCTAAAGACTTCAAACTATGAAAGTGTACTTTCGCACAATCTTGAGGGGTAGTGTTAATGGAAATAATAAAATATATCGACTACATAGTTTATTGTAGTTAATAGTAAATGATAATTTATTGTATACATTATTATGTTAGACTATACATTATTAAAGTATACTAGAATATTATTACGATATTCACAACTTATATATAGCTTTAGTTTGTACAGAATTGATATGCCAATACTTCTCACTTACACACTTTTCTTTTGCTGGAATCCTTTAACGACTAGTCGGGATTTGTACCTCTTAGAGCTGCCATGCTCATCTTTCACCCGGTACAACCATTTGTTATGAAGTTCCTTCTTACTCATGGGTAACTCAGCTAGTTCCCATGCCTCATTTGATATTAAAGACTTCATATCATCTTTCATAACAAGCTCCCACTTGCTAACATCACTAGTATGACAAGATTCATCATAACATTCAGGCTCCCCTCCATCAGCCAGTAACAAATATTCAAACATCTCTTTTTGGGAACACGAGGGTCGGGAAGATCTTCTCAAAATATAAAATGCCTCGGTCGGCTCTAGAGTGTCGGATTTCTGCCAATCAGTCTGTCTAAATGACACTATTTACTGAGGGTTTAATCCAACCGGCTCTATTGCGTGACTAACCCGGACACCCTCGACATCTGTAAATGGTGACCTGTACAACTTTGAGTCATTTGATCTGGTTTTATGTTTGTCCTTGTACATAACTGTTTCATTGAAGATCACATCTGTACTTCACATCATCCTCCTATTTTCCTTATCCCAAACACGATAACCGAGCTCATCTTCACTATAATCGATCAAGAAACATTTCTTTGATTTGGGATCAAACTTATTCATTTCTCGATATAAAATATGAACACATACTGTACAACTAAAAACTTTGAGATGTGATAATTTTATCTCCTTACCACTCCATACCTCATCGGGTATTCTTTGCAAGTTAACTTCCCTACTGAGACTAAGTTCTTTCTCTGATCGGAGATCTGCCTGATATTTTTCACTTCACAGACAGACCCATTCAACTTAATCTTCACATTACCTTTACTAATAATATCACAAGGTTGATCGTCACCAAAATATATATTTGCAAGGTTACCACAGATATACCTCTCGAAAAATTATTTCTTCGAAGCAGCATGGAACGATGCTCCAGAGTCTAACACCTAAGAATCTTCCCTTCTTCCTAAGGAACATATTGACGCATCATATCTTCTGAAGTAATATTTACCTCTCTCTTCTTCTCCTGGAATTTGGTTCTTTCTTGCACTGACTTTTATAGTTCTTGGTATTCCCACAGTTCTAACATTCGATATTTCTTGACCCTTCAAAAGTTTTAGGATTCATGGACTTAGGCCTCATGTCTCTTCATCTACCTCGGTAGTTTGATTTACCACGTCCATACACTTTGGTTGAATTTCCTCCTCTTGACTCTGTATGCAAGACTGAGGAAATTGATAGCTCACATGATTCTCTCCTTTGAATCTATTCACTGAGAACTAGGTCACGAACATCATCAAATTCTAACTATCTGGTAGAGAAGATAATAATATTAGTGCTCATATTTCTTTATCAAAATCAATTTCAACCGAACTAAAATGGGTTGCGATTGTATTTAATTTATTAAGGTGTTGAGCTCCAGATGCACCTTCCGTCATTCGTAAATTGAATAAATACCTCATCAAGTGAACATTGTTAGACGCCGATGGCTTCTCATAAATTCTGTAGAGAGCTTTCATAAGAGCCATCGTTGTTGTTTCCTTTAAGATGTTTAAAGCTACATTGTGAGATAAGGAAAATCAGATGACATAAGGACTTGTTTGTCAAGAAGGGTCAATTCTTCATCTTTTATACTTTATGGCTTCTTTTCTAAGTGGGTTGATAAAGTTTTTTCTAGTATAAATAATCTTCAATATCCATCTTCTAGAACCCAAAGTTTACACCATCGAACTTCTGGAGTCACATTTCATTCGTTTGTCTAAATTACTTTAATGGCCTTTTCCGGTTAAAAACTTCTTCAACTCTTTTTAACGAATCTAACATTTATATGGACCCATTTGCAAGAAAAGTTACAACTCAACAAGTGCCTGATTCTCATTAAATAATAAGGCCCAAACTAAAAAAATAAGTGGTAAATAGAAAATATAAAATGATACGTACTAAAAAAACCTAGAAAAAACCTAAAACCCTAAAGAAAGGCTCATCCATGTTGGCTCGTACTGCTTCTTTCATTTAGAACCAGAGTTGTCGAGAAGAATATTATTTATATAATATGATATTTGTTTTTGATACGTACAAGTTATTTTGATTATATTTTTTAAGAATGAAGTTTTTATATAAGATATTAATTTTTTATTGGCCAAAAGAGAGAATATATCAAATTATACCGAGTAAAAAGATTATCAAATATTTTTTACGTTAAACTTGTTGGTCTTTTTTAATTTTTAAATAATAGTTTTGCTATGAAAAATATAAGGAAAAATATAAATACAAGAGATATTATAAGAGTAAAAGATAATAAGTACATAAAACAATAAAACACATTTCCTAATATCCATTGTATAGGAACAATTAATATGATCAGATAATACTTGTTCCAATTTTCTGAAATAAGAAACAATTCTCTTTCCATCCATAATATGAAAATAGAAGTGTAATGTTTTGTGCTTAGTGGGGGTAAAATGTTAAATGAAAATTTTGGAGGCTTTTTCAAAAGTAAATTCGCGAATAATTTTGGCAAAATTCGGACGGTTTATTAAAAATTACAAATGCAACATTGATTAGCACCCTATTTGACGTTAGTTGACTAGGGTATATTCAACACTCTCCCAAAATCTAAGATTTTGGGATGGAGGTGAAACCTAATACCCCACTAAAGGGTTTGGTCGAAAAAGAAGATTTCATCTTCAAAAGTATGGTTAAGGAAATCGGATGCGAACTTTGATATTTCCACCAATACTCCATCTATATCAAATTGTTCTTTCTTATTTTATTTTTTACTTATATATTAAGGATAATTGGGAAAAATATGGATCAAAGAAACAAATATTCTTGTCTCTAGATTGATTGGAAGAATAAATATTAACATCATTGATTTTTCTAAGTCTTGGTCTTCGAATTTTTTAGTAGAATCTACATACTTTGAATATTTTCTCAAGGCAGTATAGTTTCAAGATTATGGGTCCGTAAGAGGTAATGAAGTAAGTTCAACTTCTAATGGAACAATGTTTTTTTCGCCCATTCTTAAAGAAGATGATGAATCATTTGAATCTCTACTTTCTGAAAAACCATTACCCAATAAAACTACAAGTGGATAATCTAATGACGCCATAGTTGTTTTGGTTAACTAATAAGTTGAAGTTGTAATTATTTATACTTTGACTTGATTACTTGATGAATGAAATGTGATGTATAATTATGCATAACGTCGTTGGGCAAATCTATTGATCTAAATGAATTTAATGAGATAGTTAATTAAAACAAAAGAGAAGACAAAAATATTTTACCTTGGAAAATAGTAGAAGTAGAATGTGTAGATTTAAGTATTTATGTTTAGAGAGAGAATTTAGAAAGATAAAATAAAAGTTCTAATTTGGTAAACCTGAAATATAAATGAGTGTTTATATATAAGAGGAAGAAGATCTTGATTGTTAAGTATATTTAAGAAAATTGATCTTAATTAAATAATAAAACTAACATAAATGAAGCGTCAAAATGTTATTTAACAAATAAATATACTAATGAGGTCATTTAAAGTTTATTTGAAACTACAAAGTTATTGAATATAATTAATACCAACTCATCTTCTGATTTTTAGTCATTAAAACATATGTAATATATTTTAAAGATTAAGGGAGTCGTGATAAGGGAATATGTTGTTGGAACAACATCTACTTTCATTAAAGTAGATAAAGTTAGCATCGTTAAAAGTATAATATGAAGAGTTTGTTGATTCAAGATATTGAGTATCGGTAAAAATATTTTGTTAGTGACCTTAAAAAAGTGTGAAGTGGTCAGTGCCGACCCCAAGTAAAAAATGTGCCGACACCAAGTGAAGACTATAATAGGTTACTAAAATGCCTATGACAATTAAAGGGTAGAATATGAATTTCATATATATTTTGTAATAGATGATTGACACGTGTAGGTAAGATACACATGTCATTCATCCGTATAATTTAAGGATGAATATGTATATAAATAGAACGTCTTATCATTGAATTGTTTTTATTGATTGATAAATAAAATTACTCTTGATTATTTTTAGTAACTGCTCTTTGGCACTCTCCTAACTAACGGAACTCCCTCATTAGTTTTTATTTATCTGTTTACATATAAATTCATACTATCATTTTTCATTAGTGAGACTCTACATTTCACAATCAATACATGATTTTTCATGTCCATGGAACTTAGACACATATACATTGCATATATTGTTAACTTGTTGGGAATGTTTGTAAGTAACCTTAGATCATAAAAGTGCAGTTAAGATAGTACTATAAAATCTGCAAAAACCAAATGGGCACATTTTGGCATATAAAAAGTCGGATAGTATGAAGATTATTGGATATTATGACTCAGATATTGCTGGATCCATTGCCACATTAAAGAGCACTTCATGTATCATTTTTTGTTAATTAGGGGTTCAATAACATGGAAAAATGTAAAATAAACACTAAGTGCATTATCCAATATGTGGAGATAATGTTTTGCATGCTTTAAACATTCAATCAGACATCATTGCTTTATAACTTTGTCATCAAACTATGTGTTGTACGTGGAATAATAGGATCTCGTTTAAGTCCAAAAACGTTGACATCAAATTTATGTATGTTAAAGATAGAGTCTAGGTAGGTCGACTAAATATAGAGAAAATCGACACGAACTCCATGGTTGAAGACTCTAAAAAATATGTTTTACCTATGGTTTTATGGAAACACGGCGTTATAATGGGTGTTGTAGTTTGATAATATGGTACACATTTTTTTATTTTGTTGTGTACACTTCTTAATGCAACGTATGACTCTGTTAAGTTCATTGACTTCTCTAATTTATTAAGTAGATCTCCATTTACGTAGGAACGATTAAGAATAAATATGTGCGATTACGTTTCATATTATGTTTATGTTGAACACTATAATTGATCCATATAGTTGATTGATGGTGATAACGTGATTATTATTGCGTCCAGTTATTCACGTTGGGAGAAAAATCTCTATAAGCCTCTATCATTCATCGTCATGTACAAGATTATTCAATTCATCCATCGACAATAAAATTCAGGATATAGATTAAGTAAATATACTTTTTCAGTAGCATATAACGATGTTAGTGGGAGATTGGAAGAAATTTATGAATCGGTATGGTTAATGATGTATTTAATGGTTGTTAATAGACATTCCAAATAATAAAAAATCGGATAATTAATATAATTACATAAAACAATATATAAAAATCCATTATAAAAATAATTATGTAGAATAAATAAATTTGAACTTTACGAAAGACTGTACTAAAATATTAACACTTTGAACTAACATAATAAATTTCTGAACTAAATTGAATAGATGAGTTTCGGAGGCTATGGTCCGTGACCAAAATATTAACTAAAAATATAATGTAATTAAATTAAAATTAAAAACTAAATTGTTTTATATATAAAATGACATACCACAATAGTCCTTCATAACTAATTGTTTAACTTCGGACGCTCTTAATGATTACAAAATACGAAAACCATACGTTTTTTCTTCTTTTCTTTTTAATATTTTTGGCAGCAGGTTAATCAAGAACACATTACCGGATCTACGAGAACAAGTTTACCATTCTAATCTTTAGAATGAACAAGATGACATATAAGGGCCCCAAGAGGGTAGCTGAGTTGGTTGAGTATGTTGTGCTATTTACCCTGTGCGCACTCATTGCATTCTGAATAGCGGCTCCGGGTTTCTTCCGAAAAAAAAATGACATATAAGTATCCGCATTTTTTTCCGCGAATTTTGAGCGACTGAAAATATTTTAATATATAACTTTTTGGTTTACAGATAAAAGATTATATGCTATTTTTTTTATTTTCTTTGTACGTAATAAAAAAGAAGAGGACATGGATAAAGATGATAGAAGTTTGTTCAAATGCTTTTTGTTATTCAGTTACTTTAACTATATTGACGATTGTATTTATATATAATTTAAGTTTGTTGAGCTAGTAATTAGAATAGGTAACCATTTATAAGTTTGTTGAGATGTTATTACATTGTGTAATAATGTTTATTTAATCAAATTGTTTTCATGTAAGGTTTGTGATCCAAAGGTTTGTGTTGTTGAGTCGAGATAGTGATAAGACTTGACCCGATTTCAGCCCGACTCCCAACAACCACACCAAACATGTTTCATTTCATTTGGTGCTAAGTTGTAATTTTAGCCTCACAAATCTTATATGCAGCAGCTATTTCACCATGCCCACAGTCTTCCAGCTTCACCTTTTATTTTAATTTCCTCTTTCAAACGAATCAGAAGAGAATCAACACCAAGTTTGTCATGCAGAAAGAGAAATCGAGCCTGTAACAGAGGCTTAGTAAATAGATCGGTAATTTGGTCACAGGATGGGATATATTATATGTCCAACAGCCTTGTACAATCTAGTCTCGTACAAAATGAAGATCCAATTTAAAGTGCTTCGTCCGGCCATGAAGCATTCGATCGAAGGCTAGTGAGTTTTCCCTAAGGTTGTCGCACCAAATAACTAGGGAAAAATAAGGAGAAAAACAAATTTCTCGAAGAACTAATCGCAACCAGATCAATTCGGAGGAAAGATTCACCAAAGAGCTATACCCGGACTCAATACTAGAACGTGAAACAACACCCTGTTTCTTAGAAGACTAAGAAACAAGAGAATCACCAAAGAAAACACAGTACCCTCATATCAAACGTCGATCATCTAATGATACGACCCAATTAGCATCAGTAAACCCAGTGAGTTGAAGGTCATCACTGGGTTTGATATGAAGTCCCAGCGACTTTGTACCAGATAAGTGCCGTAAAATTCTTGTAACATACTGTAGATGAACATTTGTGGGGCATTGCTAATATGAACTCATTTTGTTCACAACAAAAGCAATGTCTGCACGAGTATGTAAATGGTACTATAATGAACTTACAGACTTCTGAATTTTATAAGACTCATGAGACTTTCCCCATCATGATGAAAATAGAGGGGCTTACACGCATCGAAAAAAGAACACCTAAAGGTTCCTAAGAATAGATAGTTAGGTTTGTGGCCAAACAATTTCTCAAAAGGTGACATATCATATAGAACAACCGTAGGTAGCGTGTTAATTAGGTAAACAACAATTTGGAAAGCCTCATGCCAAAACCTATAAGGGAGATTGGATTGAGCTAAAAGAGTCAGGCCAGTCTCAACGACATGCACGTGCTTTCTTTATGCTCTTCCATTTTGAGTAGAAGTGTAAGGACACGATGTCAAAAGTTGAATACCTGATTAATTAGTTATTAGCACAAAATAGCTAAACTCACCCCCCAACTATATGGAACTTCTTGATTTTTCTAATAAATTGATTTTCAACCACTATTTTTAAGTTTTTAAACACAGTTAATTAATCACTCTTATTTGTTAAGGGGTACAACCCAGTATACTTAGTGTGGTCATCCAAAAAGAGAATATAATATCTGTAGCCTGACTAAGATTCTAATAGGACTGGTTCCCGTAAATCAGAGTGGACGAGGTCTAACATATTAGCTTAGTGAGAGAGAGAGAGAGAGAGTTATGATAGGGAAAAAATGTTATTTTCCCAACTCGTAATCATCTAATAAAAGTTTTTCATTAATAGTAAACAAAAAAAGGTTACATATTTGTGGACAAGAAACAATAATCTATTAAAAGAATGACCTAGTTTCATATGCCACCTTTTCTTTAGTGATTTTGAACTATTAGACACACTAAAGACATTGAAAGCACGAGGTAGACAACTAAGATTGTTTTCTTTGGAGCACTGGAAATTGATGGCTCTAGTTTGTACTACCCATTTTCAATTCTTCCTGTAAGTAGGATCCTCCATGTTTCCTTGTCCTTCACAAAACCAAAAACTATGAAACTCAAGAAATTCATCATTATGTAGGGTTAGTTAATAAAAAAATACAAGGTTCTTGTTGATCTGCTAGTACATGTAAAACACCATTTAGGTTTATTTGTTTTGGCCAATATGATTGATTTGCCCAACTGTTTTATACTTTAAGTATTACCATTTTCTACTGTGACAGGTTTGTTACCTATGTAATTTGCTTTGGGAGTAGTGAAATGGTGGCTAGTACCACTGTCTATGTACCAATTACTTTTATCACCACCAAAGTCTTTTGAGGCCCTTAGGGCAGGTTGATCTAGAGAAATTCTATTATGGTCATTAGAAATTTTCCCCATCACATTAGGATCCCCCCTGAAATAGCAGTACGCACCACTGTGTGCATATTTTCCATAAATTTTACAAGTAGATTTATTAATATTGGACCTACCACCTCTGCCTCTATAGCTTCCTCTACAATGTAGTTAGTGGGATAATTGTTAGAGTTTTTGCCCCTGAAGTTTCCTTTACCTAGTCCTTTATTCTGATTCCTTGTAATATTGTTGTAGTTAGATGATCTTGAATCTGACTTGTTACTGGGTTCAGGTTCAAGTTGGCAATAGAAACCTACAACTTGCCCAATTGATCAAGCCTACTTTCAAAGATCAACAAGCTAGCTTGAAGGTCTAACCAGTTCATCACTTCTTTGGGATCCAAATGAACAAATATAAGTGTATACTCAGTGTCTGAACCAACTAAGACCTGAGAAACCAAATTATCTAGGATAACATGAGACCCAACTAACATTAGGTTATCTACAATATCTTTCATTTTACCTAAGTATTCCTCCATTGTGGAGGTACCCTTCCTAGTTCTCTAAACCTCTACTTTAAAGAAAGTAATCTTAGAATTAGTCTGAGAACCAGAAAACATGACTGTGCCATCCCACACATCCTTGGAGGTTTCTTCCTCCATTAGTTGGGCTGCTACTTCAGGGGTTATTGTGATGTAAAGCCAAAAAAAAAGTACCCGATCCTTAGCTGTCTAGTTATCATAATTAATGATTTCAATAATGGATCAATTGGGAGGACATGACTTTTCACTTTTGATGAAGCCTCTGAGATTGTTCCCTCTTATAATTAGTAAAATCATAGTTTTCCAAAGCAATAGAAAACAAATCCCGAGCTAACCTGAAACTGTTAAAGGTATTTATTTGATTTATGTGCAGGTTCTTGTTGGTCATAAAGCTATCGGTTGTTTATTACATAAGGTTAGCAGATCCTGAGCTAAACGTTCGAGAGTATACACTTGCTATTGAAGCAATTCTGTTCTGATACCAAATCAAAATGAAGAAGAATGAGATAAATAGTATGAAGTTTGTTAATATTCTTCTTATTACTCAGTTTCTGTATTTACACTTGTATTTATATATATTTTCAGTTTTTTACGCTGGTAGTTAAAAGTTTGCTGAGATGTTGTTGCATAGTGTAATAATTTTTATTTAATCAACTTTTTTGTTGGATTATAAACTTAACCCATTTAAAAGGTCCAAACCGCTCAATAAGGCCGATCACGAAATCATATTCTATAAATAATTAAATAATATTTTATTTTGTAGTGGAGGTTGTGTGTAAGACAATCTTTAGGTTGAGTGCAAGAAACACTTTCAAGTTGAGTGTAAGAAACTCTTTTACCTTGAGTGTAGTCTTGAGATTGATTGTTTAAGTATCCAAAAGCTCATGAATGGTGGATCTTTGTCTCCACTATGGTTCTATAAATATTAGATCTCTCCCACCATCTTGACATCATAAAAACGCACCAAGAAGAAAACTTAGAGAGAAAATTAGAGTGAGAAAAGAGAGACAATAATTCTCTTTTGAGTGTTAGAAAAATAATACTCTTCTAGTGTGAGTTAAAAGAATAACTTGTAATATTTTTATTTTTCATCTGTATAAAAGTTGTTGGTTTGTTTAAAAGAGTGTTGTTTCATATTTATTTTCCCGCCAACAAAGTGGTATCCAAGCCCCAAGCTCTATCCGAAATTTTATCTTTAAATATTCAACATATTGAAAATATGGCAAACGGTGTATCCTCCTTCTAAGTTCTAACGCTCAACAACAACAACTAGGACAACTGAAGTATTAAGATGAAAGATCTTCTTGGAGAACATGATGTGTGGGATGTCGTAGAAAAAGGGTTGGACGAACCCAAATATGAAGCAAGCCGTACTTAAGAGGAGAAAACTACTTTGAATGATTCAATAAAGAGAGGCAAAAAATCTCTATTTCCTCACCTATCAAACATTAGATGATGATAGCTTTGAAAATATTTCAAGCGCATCTTCCGCCAATAAAGCGTGGGAGAAATTACAAATCTCCTACAAAGAAGTCGAAAAGTTGAAAAAAGTACGTCTCCAAACATTAAGAGATGAGAAGTTAGAAGATGTGAGAGTAATATAAAAACAATACTCCAGTTGTTGGATCCTAAATTTGAGCATATTGTCGTGGTGATTGAATAAACTAAAGACTTGTAGAAAATGATGATTTAAGAACTCCAAGGCTCATTACAAGCTTATGAAGAAAAGGACAAGATAAAGCAAGGGATCATCGAGCAATTCCGCTACGACTACATAAGGGAGTGTATCTCAGAAACGATGTGCAAGTTAAATATGTGAAGACAAAAGATCAAGCTACCGATATCTTCACCAACCACTAAACACGAAGATTTTAAACGATTAAGGAAACTAATAGGGGTCACGAGATCAAGTTTAACGGGGGGTGTTGGATCATAAACTTGACCCATTAAAAAGGTCTAATCTGCTCAATAAGGAAAATCAAGAAAGCATATTCTAGAAACTTAATAAATTATATTTTATTTTCTAATGGAGGTTGTGTGTAAGATCATCTTTAGGTTGAGTGCAAGAAACACTTTTAAGTTGAATGTCGGAAACTCTTTTACCTTGAGTGTAGTCTTCAGGTTGAGTGCTTAAGTATCCAAAAGCTCTTGAATGGTGGATCTTTGTCTCTACTTTGGTTTTACAAATAGTAGAGCTCTCCCACCATCTAAACATCACAAAAACACACAAAGGAGTAAATTTAGAGAGAAAATTAGAGTGAGAAACTAGAGACAAGAATGCTCTCTTGAGTGTTAGAAAATTATTTCTCTTCTAGTGTGAGTGAAAAAAGTGGCTTGTAATATTTTTATTTTCCATCTTTATAAAAGTTGTTTGTTTGTTTAAAAAAGTGTTGTTTCATATTTATTTTCCGCCAATAGTTTTCATGTAAGGCTTATGATCAAAGGCTTGTGTTGTTGGACTGAGGTAGTGGTACGGCTTGACCCGATTCTAAATCAGACAACCACACCAAACATGATTCATTCCTACTCAACCCTAAGTCGCAAACCTAGCCTCACAACTCTTACACCCAACGAATCTTTCACCGTAGCCACACTCTTCCAGCTTCGCTTCATCTCTTCTCTTTATCTCTTCTCTTCTGTTTCTTCACTTAGGCTAACAGATTTTGTTGCTTATAACTTTATATATGACTCACGACATGTATGACTTGTCCACAACTTAAGTGAGCCTTAGGCATATTTCCACACCAAGATTCTAGGAGGGTTATTTCGTTTAAATATTTTTAAATAATTTATATAGGATCATCCCAAAACTACTTGACAACTCTTTTCTCATACTAATGCACATGATCATTTCCATTCTAAATCTCTTCCTTTTTTCATCTGCCCTATTTTGTCTTGGGTATTCATTAAATGTGAGTTTTAAGTATTGTACTTGTTATAAATCATTATTCAATTTATTACAAATGGCTCAAGAACTTAACATAAATAAATGAAAGACTGAAAAGAACACAAGATTTAACGTGGTTCGACAATTGTCTACGTCCACGGGTGCCGCGAGAGAAAAGTGCTTCACTATGATAGAAAAAGGTTACAAATTTCAGATTATGTTTTGTGTAGATATAGTAGTCTATTTATATAAAATAAATAGAACTACTAGATAATGGGCCTAATGGGGTCATAGCACAAGACTAACTATAATACTGTCACAACACTTATTTGTATTGCTGAACCCAATACACTGTCAAGGCACAATAACACTATCACAGACACAAAATTATAGTGCCGGACACAATACACTGTCAAGGTACTATTCGACTCATTCACAACAATACTTAATGGAGAAAATAAAAGGTCTTTGCATCTGAAAAACTAATGGAATACAAATCAAATAAATATATTATTCTTTTGGTTTGAAATACAACTCACAACTAATTATAAAATTGTGGTACGACTAATATCATTGTAAATGCTGAATGTGATGAGTCAAATTTCACTAACATAACAGGGTATGTTGAATTAATAAATTTATCATTCAAATGAAACTTTTTATTGAAACTCAAAATTCATGGAAAATGTTTTAAAAAGGTTTCAAAGAACCAACAAAGAGCATGTGCTATACGGAGTTTGGAAAAAAAACAAGCTGAAAGACACATAATTAAAATGATAAAAAATAACGTGACATTATACACATTGTTCTGAACTATTCACGAATTCGAAATATAAAATATTTTTGGTACTCCTACTTCAAGAGATGTGCAACACATTATAGAAAAAAAGTGTTAAACGCCAACAGAATAGAGCAATTGTGTTTTCAAAATCTTTAGGCACGTTTGATTGCATGAAAAATGAATGATTTGAATGTTGTATATGATGATATCAGACCGTGTACAATGTCAGATTATAAATTTGATCCAATTAAAATGTCAGAACCCATTCAAAAAGGTCCATAAAAAAATCTTTTAGAAATAATTAAGTAATAATTTATTTTGTAGGGTGGTTGTGTGTAAGATCATCTTTACGTTGAGTGTAAGAAACTCTTTTAGTTTGAGTGTAGTCTTGAGGTTGAGTGATTAAATATCCAAAAGCTCTTGGATGGTGGATTTTTGTTTCCACTAGGGTTCTATAGATAATGGAATTCTCCGACCATCTAGACAATCACCAAATATACCAATAAGTAAATTTAGAAAAAAAAAGAAGACAAAAATACTATCTTGAGTGGAAGAAAAAATTATTTCTCTTCTAGTACTAGTTTTAAAGTTATCTTGTAACAATTGTTTCCTATTTTCAATATGTATCAAAATTCTTCGTTTGCTTTTAAAAAGAGTGTTTGTTCATATTTTCGGCCAGCATGCAAGCTATGGTACACGAATTTATTCGTAATCGTGAAGCAATAACCAATTCATGAGTTATGGAAAGGATTTTGAAACTTCTTACCGAACAGTTTTAGAATATTGTATGCGAGAGAGTCAAATGATTTTGCAACATTTGGTGTAGACAAGCTTGCCAGTTATCTAAAGGTACACGAATAACCTAAAAACAAAAGACACTAGAGGAAGCTTTCAAACCAATGTGACAATTAAAGAGAGAAAATATTCTATATTCTCAAAATTTCAAAGATAAAAGGTGTGGCGATGAAAGTTGTGGAAATGGCGTAACAATAAAAAAACTACTATATGGAGAATAAATACACAAGTCAACTAAACTTGCTTGGAAGAGGTGACCGGTTAAATGATTCCAAATTGATCACATGTATGGTCATTACACAAATACATGAATGATTGCTATTCTGTAAAAGTGTTATAATTCACTTACTGTGGGGAATTTTACAAGAGATTGTCAAACTGAAGAAAAGCGGAAAGAAACAACTAAACTTCCATTGGAAGATGAATAGAAGTAAAGCATTCTCTTGATGGTTCAAAATCATTTTGTTGTTGAAATTGAAGTGAAAAATTCTAGGCTGGCTCAAGTGAGGCAAACATGACAGACGGGTGACACTTCAAAATATTAGCTTCAGCTTCAGTTCAACGGTTTGAAAAAGGTTACTCACAAAGCAATCAAAAAGCGCGACGAAACAGCTAGGAAGGAAGGGAGCTGACACGTTGAGAGAGAATGAGATTTTGTCCAAGGAGTTGGAAGAATCAAAACATACAAGAAATGAGATGGGTAAGCAACTAGATAAATCGATGAAAGCCAAAGATAACTTCGAGCTCGGAAATGTATAATTCAATTCAAATTTTAGTTTCAAGGGTCAAATTATAGAGTACATTTAAAGAGGAGAATGTGTAGTTTTTAATGGGTTAGGCTAATTCAAGATCCGTTTTTTCTATAACGAGACCTCGTTATAATGAGATCCGGTTTGGATATAATGAGACCTCCACTAATTATCAAATTACCACCCATATAAATAGAAAAATCTCAAATTTAACTTTTTTCTCCCTTTCCAAATCCTAAACCTCTTTAAACCCGCAAATTCGAAATTGAAGTTTTTTGAAATCCAACACCCAACACTTGTTACAGTAGGCATTCTCTATATCATGATGTATTTTTTTTTTTTAATTTCCATGTTTTGTTTTAGAGATATTTAGAGTTTAGGTTTCGGCGAAAAAAATCGAATTTTCATGTACTTGTAGTTGCTTTCTTGATGTTTGAATGCATGTAGGTGTTTAGTTAGACGAATAGGTTCGATTTGGGGTGATTTTTTTTTATATATTTGGAGTAGTTTAGCGTAGGTTTATGATTTTGGGGGTTGTTTTTCTGGTCCGGGTACTTCCTCGCACGGTTTCGTGCTTGGAAATACCGGATGCACGCAAATCCACGCATAAAGTCGTGCGCGGATTTCTCGAATCCACGATGCGCGGATTTGAAAAATCCACATAACGTGGATTCCCCCAATCTATGCAATCCAGTGCGTGAATCTGTAAAACATGGATTTGTGGCCCCGATTTTGATTTCGTTGAACGGTGTCACGTGTTATGATGCATTTCTTATCCTACATCGACGATTTCATAATTTTTTTATTCATTTTAATTCCGTTTTAGTAAATTATGCTTGTTTAACAAAAAATATTGTTTAAATTGTTTGGATTGCGTGATTGTAGGATGCCTCCACGCCCCCGTTCTCCCAATATGGAGCGAGATACCGATGATGATCCCCATGAAATGTTAGTAGGCGAGACATCCCGGAGTGTACATCACCGTGCTAGAGGGGACTTACGTGTCGCCCCTGTTCCCCGACGTCGAACTACGAACCAACGATGCCGTAGATATAAATGACACATCATTGACCTATATTCGACCTTTCACTCCTAGAAAGAGCACGAGACTTATAGCATCTTAAAAAATGAAGTAAGTTTTTTATTTTTAATTTATTTGTTAAGGTTATAATTATTAGATGCAATGTGGTTTATGATATAGTTATAGGTTTATGTTTAAAACATTGTCTATTGAATTGGGTTGGTTATTCGTTTGTGTTATAACTTATAGTTGTTATTGAATTTAGTAGTTTAGGTTTGATTGAATTTATTTTCGAATTTATTTATTATTGAATTTATTAGTTTAGGTTTGATTGAATTTATTGTCGAATTTATTTGTTATTGAATTCATTGGTTATTGGTTTATCTTATATGTTATATTTGTTATTAAATTTATTCGTTTAGGTTTGAATGCATTAGGATCGGTTAATGGTTTATGTAGATTGTAATGTAACAGTTTATGTTTGTATTACATATATGTTTATATTGTATTTTTTATGCGGCCGAGGGTACATATTTTTTATGTACCAAACACACCATGGTTCGGATTTGAAAGTGCATCAGACACGGGTACGTGATGCTGTGATGAGCACATGTTTTGGACCCATTGTTGACGCTCTCGCTCGATGGGCTACAAACATCCACCTGATAGAGGCGTTTATGGAGAGATGGCATCCAGAGACGAACGCATTTCATTTCTCTTCCGGGGAGATGGCTGTCACACTGGATGATGTCTACATCATCACGGGGCTACCATTGGTTGGTGTGAACTGCGAGACATATGAGTATCCTTCTGCTGATGAGCATAATGCGGCATATGCTCGTTTACTTGGGTGCACTTTTCAGGAGTTGGTGGAGGAGATTGCGGAGAACAAAGAGAGTGGGAAGATGCATGTTCGACTTGCATGACTGAAGAGAAGATTCTGCACGCATCAGTATTATGACGATGAGATTACTGATGCTGATGTTCGCCGAGCTACTAGGGCGTACTTGTTGCAGTTCTTTGGCTGTACCATACTGGCCAACAAGTCGGGAAACAACGTATGCCTGGAATACTTACAGTTTATAGATGATTACAGTAGCTCGAGCAGGTACAATTGGGGACAGATGATACTCGCTCAACTCTACTTCCAGCTAGACAAAGTATGCCTACACTGTACTTTCGGTATGTCTGGATTCTTGGGCTTGTTAGAGACATGGATTTACGATCATTTCCCCATATTTTCAGCTCAGCAGTACCCTAAGTTTAGTATCACATATCCTATTATGTGCAAGTATGCGCCTCCACCGTTTCGACAAAGCCAGCAGGCTCGAATCAGTGTTCGAGATTACCTAGCTACCTTCACTGAGCACGATTTAAGTTATAATTATTTTCATATTTAATTTCCGTAATAATTCAATTTACTCTAATTTGCTAATGTTAACCTTTGTTCATATTTTGTAGGTATCATCCATGCCTTCTACGTACGTACGAGATGCTCGAGGTCATTGTGATGTAGTTTGGATAGATTTGACATTGAAGTATTCGGACATTGTCGAGGCATACTATCATCTACGGGTGGCTAGACAGTTGGGTCGCATCCAGCAGGTAATATTTTGCGATACTCGATATAATATATTGTTTGTTTTACGCATGCGTATTATGTACTAATAGTTTCATTACAGTTACCTGGTGTACTGCGCCCTATTCTTACAGGTTCTAGTAGGGTTCCTCGTGCGAACACTATCTACAACTGGGACGCATTCACTTGGGATAACTGGGAGTCCCACTGTATTCACCCTAGTCTGCAAGGTGGGCAGTATATTCCGGGTCAGGAGGATGGTACGACGTTGATCTACTCTATATGGGTTTTAAAAAACCAATGGTACGTCATTTCCGATCCAGAGACTCAGCGAGACGATGCAGAGGTAGAGGTGAACCTCTCCGCACCCACACATGCCACCAGACTGCATGATTTCACTGATCATCTACACGATTTACAGGCATATAAGCAGAGCCACACTGTCATTAGTTTGGAGGACCTTCGTGCACCTTTGGACGAGTGCTACCGTCTTGTTCACCAGTACACAGAAGATTCTTAGGTTTTATTATTTGCTGTTTTCATGGTTGACAATTTAAGACTATTTACGTTTATATAATGAACGACGTTCCAAGTCGTTGAGGTTGGAAACGAGATGTCAATGAAATTCATTTATCACATACCACCTAGCTTTTATCTTATCCAAACACCTTGAAATATTAGGCGGCTGCACCCCATCCCTACCGTACAGGAAATACATCTGGTATAGCAATGCCTCCCAGTATGGTTTTCCGTATTCTTGCGTGTACGTTTTGCCTACTTCAACATATGCTTTCATCAAATATTCATCTTCCAACTCAGTCCAAAGAGACATATTTTTTTGCAATTTTATATTTTGGTATATGTCAATTATTGCCTCGAAGATTGTCTACTTAAAGGTCTTTTAGGATTCAGATAACGGAATCCAAGTAGACCAATCAATAAACAAAACTTGTAAGATAAGGATAACACAATCCAAGTTGACGAATGATTTGTGACACATAATACTTATAAAAGTCCGCACATAAAGTTGTGCATTAAAATGGGTCTCATTATAGCATAAGTTCCATTATTAGGGGTCTGGCTATAACGAGACCTAATATCATACGATGTATGTAATCCAAGTTGACCAATAATTATGTGACATCTAGGAAACATATGATGTTCGTCAATAACTTGATCAAAAACATTAAAGCATAAAATTAAAAACATATGATAACTTAAAAACCACAACACAAGAATAATCAACTCCGACGCTTGAAGTTGGAGTCGTAATCCAAGTTGACCAATAATTATGTGACATCTACAAAAATATATAATTATTCGATTTTTTGATCGAGTCACTTTCTCTTTTTTTGGTTGGGCTTTAGATTTGGACTTGGCTTTGGGTACTAAAAAAGCCTTAACCGCCGAAGCGGCCGTGCTACCTATCGTACGAAGAGTACTACCACCTAAACTATCACCGTATTCCCACTCGGATGGGTTACGTTTAGTTGACTTGTCGAGGTTGGCTTTTTTCCGACCTTTAGTGACAACCGGCTCCTTAGGTTCGAAAACATGGCTTTTAGCAGGATCTAGGATTTGCATCATCCTATTTATTATGTGATCTTGCACTTGTGGACCGTAACCGCGAATGGTACTATCTATTAAGGATAATTTTCTTGTAAGCTCATCTTCAGTACCAACGTTATCTCTAGAATTTATCTCTAAAGTACTCCAATAAACATCACATTCACTCTTTTGAATCGACCTACCTTCTCTCGCGATAATAGCACACTCACACGCACATGGTAAATTGTGCGTTGTCCTAATAACACAACCACACATTGCAGGAGTGAACCTTAAATCCCTGACCCTTTTAATAGTTTTCTCTAATATTTCTACGGCCTTACATGAAAGTTTACCTTTGATGTCGCTAAAGATAGTTCTCCTAGATGCGAGTCTAGGACGAAACAAACTTTGTTCGAACATTTCGAATATGGTAGAGTGTTGAATGCGAAGCAACGAGTGAACTTTATCCCAAAATTTCTCAAACCTACATAGACTTGTGCCGATTGCCCGTTTTAGGCTCGAGTGAGCACTCTTCGCCCTAAAACATAAACTTAAATTATTTGGAAATCTAACAATTAATTAAATAAAGTAATGTATAAATATGATAATATAACTCACCGATTGGTATTGTGCTTGCCCAAATATTTTTTTTGTTCGTGTAGATATTAAGGAATTTGTGTCCGTAAGGGTCTATCTATTGCTTCATCACGTACTCGGGAACCTTGCGACAATATGCGTAGGCTTTGTGTAACTCACCGAGGTTTTTGTTATACTCTTCGATCGTCGCCGAATGTTCAACCACGACATAAAATTCTAAGAACTCTTCACCCATGTCCGTTTTCGGCAAAAATTTCTTAGATTAGGAGCTAATGTTCATATTGATATGCCAAGTGCATAGCATATGACTTGCATCTGGAAATACCTAATCGATAGCGTTCATTAAAGCCACCTCCTGACCGGTGACGATAATATTTGGTAATGCGCACATGTTATTCACCATCACTCTCCTTAGAACGCTCATTGCCCACGTGTAGTTCTCTTCTTTCTTTGAGCTCATAAAAACAATATCCATTATAAGCACTTGAGGAAAAGTACGCAACAAATCGATGCTTGTAGGATGAGCGACTAAAAATTCAAGGATCTAGTACGTACTATGTTCGCTCCAAAAACATAGTACTCGTGCTCCTTCAAATTACCGAACAAGTATTGCATTTGGGCTTTGCCCGTTTTATCAACCAAATTGTATTTTTGCCGCATGCTGTAGATGGTGCGCATACTAGATACATTTTTCGGATCGCTTAACTTCAATCCACGGTATATATCCCGTGGCCGATAACCGATTTTCGTGAGTTTACAAACATACTCCTCCTCCTCCGCTTTTAGCCTCGCGGCCCGTGAATGACCATCCAAGGGTAGGAAGGATTGGTGGTTGTGTTTTCCATTTCTAACTACCAATTTCCAATAACCGAGTAGCTCTAACACCGGATTTCCCCTTAGCATTAACGGATAACCGTATTTTTTGGATAAACAATCTCGTCACTTCTTCACAACCCCCGGTTTCGCCCTCGGCTTGTAAACCCCGTGCCTCTCGCACTTAAAATATAGCCGTGAAGTTTTACTATTTTTACTACCATCGTCATCTTTATCGACCAAAAAAATGAATCCTATACTCTTGCTTTCCTTATCGACCCATGCTAGCAATTCCGCTTTGGTGCAGACATTATCCGTGGTAAAACTTTGGCTATAATCGGCCATGTTACATGGTGCTTCTCCCTGTTCCTACACAAAACAATATCATTTAACTCCGCACAATATCACCTTTCATTTATATCACCAACAAAAATAACTTCATCAATTGTAAACAATTTTATACATGTACTTACACTTTGAAAAGCGAACACAAACGCAAAATTTGGCAATAAACGGGCACATAAAACAAATACATACCAAAATCTCGCATAATTATGTCAAGTTTTGACAAAACCACGCGCTATTGTGCGAAGATTTGTCAAATCTTCGCACAAATTCGTGCCAAGATTTGACAAATCTTCGCACAAATTCGTGCCAAGATTTGACAAATCTTCGTACACAATTGCGTGAATTTGTCAAATTTTTGCACGATTTTGTGCGAAGATTTGACAAAATCACACAATTACATGCGAAGATTTGATAAATCTTTGCACGATCGTGCGTGATTTTGTATCTTTTACGCATGTTCTTGTGTGGAAGTGTACAATTCTAAGCACGAATTCGTGCGAGGTTGTGTTCTGTTAAAAAAATGATTTTTTTTCTCTAGGACACTCTCCATATGGTTAGTAAGAGGCTCCTCCTCGTCCGAACGGAAATCATCAACATTGCAGCTGAAATCGTCGTTATAGTCACTCAAATCAATAGTACGAGTTTTTGGGTTTTTAATTCTACGAATTAGAGTTGATTTTATGATTTTTGGGGAGTTTCGGTTCGTGGGTTTTTGGTTTTTTTTTTTAATTTTGAAGAAAAAATTGGTAGGAAGAGGAAAAAAAAAAGGTAAAAAGTGAGTTGGTTGAAAAATTAAAAAAATTATATGGACAAATATTTTCGTAATTTCAAATTCATTAAAAAAAACTCAAAAATGAGATCTCACTAAAAACAGAATCTCGTTTTGGCCGTGCCTACTGTTAATTTGTAAATCTGTATTTTTATTGATTCAAATTTGTAAACTTGATTCTCATGTACATTTATAATCTGAGTTGTTATAGACTTCAATTCGGTTTTGGTAGTGCTTAATAACCATATTCACAAGGATTCTGCTTCTAAAATATTCAAATGAATAAGAATCTTCAACAAAGTGGTATGTGTGGAATAAAAGACCCAATAATTAAAAATATGGTTAAATGTCTTCTTTAGAAGGAATTTGTTGTCAACTTTTTTTTTGGTTTGAAGCTGTTATTCGCGTGGTTTATCCTATTGACATATCATTAACAAGAGTTTTGGAGAATTTACAACACATGAGGCGGTGATGTAAGCATGAAATGCGGTTTCAGCGTCTTCTATTAAATTTATTTTATATTTTAATGATTTATTTTAAATATTAAATCAAATATGATAATGTTTATATTAATGAGATTTGATTTTGTATTTTTTGTTTTATTTTTTGGACGATTCTTATTTACGGTTTCCAAACACAAATTAAATTAGATGATTTAGTTCTTTCTTAGTTAATAAAATTTTAGATTTTGAGTCCAAGAACCAGTGTGTTCTATATAACCTAAGGTTTCGTTTATCGTTTGTTCTTCTTATAATTATGCTGCATTAGATGGTATAAGAGCTCCAACAATTCATGTTATGCAGATACATGAATCATGTTTTCGAAACCTGATTTTTTTTAGGACTAGAATAGAGAACAATATCTTCCAGTTTACATGTACAATTAGAGGAAAAATTTGCAAATTCGTAATCGATCCGAATAGTTATGAGAATTTGATTTCAGAGGAGGCTATACAGAAACTGTCATTGAAGATTGAAGCTCTTACAAAGATGTACATATTGTCAGGACTGATAGGGTACACTGAGGTAACAATTTCTAAATGCTGCCTAATCTGTTTGTGGTTATAAAGATACAACATGGTGTGGCGTAATTACTATGGGAGTTTTCCATATAATTTTAGGAAATCCATGACAATTTAATAGGAATTGTACTTATGATGCTAAAACGAATCAATACAGTTTTGTGATGGATGGTCGCAAGATTACATTGGCTCCATCTAGAAAAGTAGCCTCAAAACCACCAGAACCCATTGAGGAGCTTCGTGTTCATACACCACTAGTTATTGATCTTAATTTTAACACTAAAGTTGTATCTGAGCCTATATTTGACAAGCCGGTCTATGATGAGTATGATGAGGAGGTTGAGGAGAAGAGTGTGTGTGCTACAGATTTACAAACGTCAGAAAAAATAAAATTTTCAAACCAATTTTTCATTAAACGAAAAAAATAATTCAAAATCAATTTTTTCATCAATAGTGGGTACAAATCCTTCTCCAACAAATAAATTATTAGAATGATGTTCTTTAATATTCAATATGCCGAGTAAAATTTAAGAACATGAACGAAAAATATTATAGAGAATGTCTTTGTTGAAAATTTTGATATCATTAGAGATATTTTACCAACGTCTTTACCATCACTAAGACCTCCAGAACATCCAAAAAGAAGATGTACTATAAAAAACGTATAATAATAGTCTAGAAGCAAGTGATATTTATGTTGTATGTGAGATTGGTGAGACTATTCCTCATAAAATTGGACACATTATCTACTTATACAAACTACTTTAATTGTTGATAAGGACACAAGTACAAAATAATTCATGGTGGATGATTCTTACGAGCAATAAGGTTTCACAAATGAGAATGCCAAACTGCCATGCCTGCAAATTGAAAAATTTAAAAAGCCCCGTTACTTGCCTATGGGGTATGCAATAATGCAGAAAGGAAAAAGTTGAAGACATGATTATTGAATGAGTACTTTATTAGAGATTTATTTTTCTTTTGTGGCATACAAGTAAGTACTATTTCTAGTATTTCTTCTGTTTAAATTGTATTGATTTTGGTAAGCATATACACGTTCGTATAATAGCTTTTTCGGATGGAGTTTGATGCAATCAAGTGTGGTTCTTTGATTAGTTTATATGGAAAATTTTAAAGGGAAATTAAACAAATAATGTCCAAGGTAGTAATTTTTATTCATTCCATAAGAAAACTCCTATTATAAATAATGTTAATCATATTTATACTATTTACATAGCAGTTTCAATCTGTCTTTAATTACATGATTCCACTACTTTGGTCATGGACTCGCATTTATGAGAATGGATCTTGAATACTAGTCATTACTCTATTCATTGTGTATTATGTCGGTTGTCCAGTCAATAGCTTCTTAAACAAACATTGTCTTGTTTATGATTTCTTCCTTAGCCGTTTATCTCGATAACCGAGCCTTAATGGCCTCGTTATTATGCGACAGTATTTGAAGACCTCTTCTCGGTACCATCTGTGCTTGGTAAAGCCCTCATTGTATTCACGTTTAGTAATAACTCTTGCTCGGTTTCCTCTTTGGCCCTGCTCAACAATACCTCTGTTTTGGTTTCTTCTTTATCAAGCTCGTACTAATCTTTATCCTTCGTTGAACTACTTTATCGCTGGTGCAAGCCTCAATTAGTTGATTGATCTCATTTTGTTCATCCTTTGTTCGTCTATTTTTCATAAACTAGCCTCATTCTCTCTCGTACAGGCCTCGGCCTGGTCAGCGGTGATGATTTTTACTATGAAGTTGGAGTCCTCGGTTTAACCTCGGTCTTATGCGTTACATGTTCTTCCTACTGTTATCTCCCAATGATATTTATGTTGATAATACCAACCTCATTAGGGCCCCCTCTTAGTCCATTCAGTATGTTTGCAAAAGCTACTTAATGGAATAGTTATCATTGGGAAAATAGAAGTGAATAGTAAGGTTTGTTTGGTATGACGCATCAAAAAACATCATTACGTATTGGCGATGGTTATGACACGTGTTGCGTGTATGCTAGCGAGTTTAACAAAAAGATATCTAAGAGATTGTGCCTCTTCGGTTTTGGTGAAGCGTGTTAACATCAATTAATCGGATAATAATTAGTGTAGTCCCATCCCATATGAGGGAAATACATGTCAAACCAAAAGAACTATCACAACTTGAATCAAAACTATATTTGCAATATTATGAGTGAGTCTAAAAGAGAGTAAAAATTCCAGTTATACTGCAGTTCGTGGAAGCTCATTGTCGATTATCGCCAGCGAGTTTGCTAAATTTTAAGGTATGCTTTTCAAATCCTTAATAATGATTAAGTACATTGTAGGATTTCCCGATGGGTGGTACTAGGGGTTCTCGAGCAATTACTTTGGGTAGTATTACTTGGAGTTTGGTTTCCTGAATACTTTCCTACTGGTAGTTCCTCGTGAATTACCGTAACTAGGATAATAACTTGCTCCTACGACTGTTGTTGGATCATTGCAGTCAGTGAAATGACGGCGTCAAAGAAAATTACAAATAAGAAATAGAAAGCCAATGAAGGTATAAATTATGATTATGAGAATACTCCATCTCAGGACGAGTACTTTCCAAAATTACACCAAAATATAGGTATTTGAGAGAAGGGTTTTGTGAATTTAAAATTAGGTACGGAATTTTTGAAAACGTGGCCTTGAGGGCGCCCTCATTTGGGGAACAACCTTACCAGACCCATGAGAATGAAATATGTTTATACAACACTGTTTTCGACTCGGAAGACGTGACCGTGAGGTTGACCTCGTTTGGGGAACAACCTTACCAGACTTAGGGGAATGAAACATATTTATAAATCATCATTTTCAACTGGGGCTTCGCTTTCCCCTCTCATCGTTGATTCAAGATTTATTTAACTTCATATGAAACTGCCCTACACAATTAACAGCCAACGGATGAAGAACGTTACTTAGTGTAGGAATAATCTTTAAAGTGCTAAATATTCATATATGCTTAGAGGATTTTCTAGCGGTAATAGATGTGTAAAAATTAGCTCGCTCCCCTTTCTTTTACCTTCAATTTTCTGGGGTGAGATGATTGGTAGATCTTCTCACTAATGATAAAAATTGGAAGTATACCTTCGTATATGTGTCGAGAAATTGGAGCATGAGATTGATGTCATGAACTTGCAATTAGATAGGCAATGGAATGCTAAGTGTAAGCGTGTCTGGTTGTGTAGGTAATATAACTAGATTTAGTTAAGAATATGTAGCCTAACAAATATGTTTGTGTTTGCAGATGAAGGTAAGCATCAAGAATGGTGTAAGAAGGGACAACTAGAAGGCTCGATGAACCCGCTCATTAAGTTGGTTGCCGCTGCAAAGACCACATGGGGGTTGGAACCGTCGCGCGTGTTTTCCCATTTGAATTTTCTAAAATCCGGCTTGTGGCGTGTGCCATTGTTAAAGGTATCAGAAGACGAGAAAGTAAAAATGACTGGTAGTGGGGAGGCTGCAACGATGGACAGGCTTCAGGCTTTGATGGAAAAATGTGTAAATAGAAAACCAAGGGGGGTGGGTTGCTGGTTCCCCAAAGTTTCAAGGTGTGAGAAAAATTGAGTCGTCTCATTCTCATGATGAAGGAGGAAATAAGGAACGAACATTAGCTATTGGAGGTGATGAGGAGAACAGTCAAAATGAGGGCAATCCATAGGAAGGTAGGAATGAAGTGTTGGAAGAGAAAGTGAGAGAGGGGGGGTGTGCGTCCCCGAGATGAGTATGAAGATATTGAGGAGGAATGTCCTCCTTTAAATATGAATTGTTTTGTGGTGAATGTGGTACCCATATCACCATTTAAGATGGCCTCAATAGATGTGGACGATGAGGTAGATGGAGGACTGAAAATGCACATGAGGTTATTTTAATTAAGGATGCGATGAAATATGAAGAATAAACGAAGCAGGACTCAAATGATCACTTGAGGGGAAGGACAAAGTGCTGCCATAAGGATTAGCACAACCGATGCAAAAACATTTAAATACTGCAGGGTTGAGGTCGACATTGATATGATCGAATATCTTTGGAGGTATATTGTAATTCGGAATTTTATTAGAAGGGTAATTCAGACCTAATAATCAAAGCTTGATGACTAAGTAGTAACTTAAGTAAACCGGTGATTCAGTTGCATGCCTAGTGCCTCGAATTATGAGTCTGGGGGGCTCGTAAAATAGACCCGAATAGAAGGATCCAACCCGAAGGCCCATGGATACCAAAAAGAGTATAAATATCCCAACCAACTTCGTTAAGAGGGTTAGACTTTTTCCAAAACATTAAATACAAGCAAACACCTCCTTTCTCTCACTACTATCTATCTAAACATTTAATACAAAGTAACCTAAATATTTCCCTTTTTTACCTTGAGAATATATTTTAACATCATCAGATTGGCGACCACAATGTGAGCCCGAGATGCCTGAATAACTCTATTCAAAACTTTAGTTGTAATTCGTACTTCGAAAATAATTGAGGCATGGATCTCAATATGCAAGAAATTCCACCTCATGAAAATGAAGGAATAATAGATGATAGTGAGCATGCTACTATATCTCATGTGAATCATAACACAAATGAAAGACAATTCATGCAAGATGAACGTGATCAGTTGATGGCTGAGACTGAAGCTCTGAGTGCTCAAAGGCTAACTAAAAAAAGGCTGGAAGAATAGTCCAATGTGGGAGGTATATCTACATATGAGCTTGGTGACAATAATAAACAAGGTGAAAATGATCTAACCCCAAAGCCTCGTATTAAACTTAAAAAGGAGCATCAGGCTAAACAAGTAATGACCAAGTCATATTCTACTGAAAATCCATCTTCAACATCTGATTATGATGGGTCTTCTTCATCAAGTAGGGATCAGGACCTTCAAAGAAAGAAAGAAAGGTTAACCAAGAAACATTCTACGAAAATGGAAAAGAAGGAAAAGTGAAAAAGAATATATATCAAGGAAAAATAAAAAGGTCGGAAGATCACGATATTGATCATCTACGAAGTGATCAATTTGTTATCCAAATTGGTCCATATATATTTACCACTCCTGATAAAGATAATGTGTTTAGGCGTAACCAAAATTGGAGGCAATCACCTTTGTCCTCAAATATACTCTCTAGACATCTGCCAAGGCGGTTTGACAGTTCTAAAATGGAAAATACGATGGAAGCAAAGATCCTGATAACCACCTCGAGCAATTCAAAAATATATGATGAATTTTGATGATGATGATAAACTTTTATGTCGGGCTTTCTCACAAACTTTCAAGAGGAGTGCTTTAAAATGGTATAATAGTTTACCATATAGATCTATAAAAAATTGATGTTTTTTGATGGCCTTACGCAGACAATGCATGGGAAGTAAGGAGCTTAAATGGAATGGTGATACTATCATCCATTGTACCAAGAACCGAACGAGTTCTTGAAAGAATACATCAGCCGTTTTATGAATACAAAGAATGGATTGGCCGTTTGTTTTGAATGGGTAGCTATTGCTTCCTCAAGACAAGGGTTGAAACCTGGTGAATTGGCTGATTCGGTAACTCTAGAAAAATTCAATAACATGGGTTGGATTATTAAATCAAGTTAGAAAATAAATTACAGTGGACGAAACTAAAAGATCTACAGTACCATGCAATAATAGGTCTGCTTCTACAGCTTTGATCCCACAAGCCAGTACTCAATCACATGCTAATATTAATTATAAGCCTGAGGATTCCGGATAAGGGTCACATTGACCTAGAAAAAGTAAATCAAATCAAGGCCAACAAGCAAGACCCTAGAGGGCTCAGTGTATTCAACCTGAATGGTTTGTTGAACTAGGTGGAAGTGTGGCTATAATTTATGACAAATATAAGAATATTGTGTATTTTAGAAGACCAGCACCAATTTAATCTCTTAGAGAAATTCACAATTCTCGTTTTTGTAAGTACCAAAATGATGTGGATTAAGATACCAAGATTGTATCGCCTTAAAACAAGAGGTGCATAAACTGATTGAAAGATGGAAGTTGTCAGCTTTTATTAAAAAAACAAGGGGGAAATAGGCAAGTTAATACTCACTCTCAGTCCAATGCAAATACAACAGGAGCAGTGTCACCAACTTGTCAAACATAAATTATTAGTGTATCTAAACAAGAAGATACACCAGTAATTATAAAAAGGTTTGACATGGATTCAGAATACTTGGAAGTTGATCTGGATCATAATCAAGTTGGGATGATAGTAGAAAAAACTTCAACGGTATCCGATCAGCGTAATATTTTTGAATCTTTAACCATTTTTGGGGGCGATATTGTGACTGCACCCTCAAGTTGTTCAAAAAAAGATATGTTAATAGTTTGACAACTCAGTTAGAGGGAAAAATATCTACACATCATTATCAAAGCACTTATCCATTCGTTGTCTTTGATGACGATGATTTAAGAGATATTTCACGTCCACATGAAGATACTGTTGTGATAGGAGCATCCATTAGAGGAAATGATATACGTCGGATCCTTATTGATACAGGTAATTCTAGAAAATATTTTATTTCTATAAACTTACAAGCAAATGAAAAATCCTTCAGTCATGCAATATTCCAATAGGACCATAATAGGATTTACTGGGAGCCCTCACCCGATGTAATTGAAGAATTTGAAGAAGAGGTCTTGTTATAGAAAGGGTCATTTAAGAAGATGTTGAGGGTTTTATTTGTGATAGTGGATTTTTCGACCTCTTACAATGTCATTTTCGGTAGATCTTGGTTATCTAAGATGAATGCAGTAGCTTCCACTGTCCACCAATGTTTAAAATATGCTAAGGGAGGAGAGGTGGGCATCTTCCGAAGTAGCCAAAAGGTAGCTCGTGAATGTTATGTCACTACTCTTGCTCCAAAATATTTAGAAGCAGTGAAGCTTGACAAAAATAACATTTAGTGGAGCCTTCTGCCAAACTAAATGAGATAAATGATCTAAGGGAGGTTCCCAGTGCAGTAATCACAGTTGAAGAAGTTGAAATTCATCACTTGACAGAAGGTAAAATTGTCAAGGTCGGATCTAAACTACCACTAAAGCTAAAAGAAAATTTATTGTCTTTTTATCTAGTAATTTGCATGTGTTTTCATGGTATAATGAGGACGTAACTGGAGTGCCTGCTAGTGTGATTAACGAGAAACTATTTGTCTGCTCAATACCCTCTTTGGACATTTAACCTAATTTTAGTCAAGAATAAAAATAGAAAATGACGTATGTTCATTGACTTCACGGATCTCAATAGAGCTTGTCCTAAGGATCATTTTCATGTTCCCTGGATAGATCAATTAGAAGATTCTACATCGAGGAACAAGCCATTTTCGCTTATAGATGCTTTCTCGGGTTATAATCAGATACAGATGGATCTGAAAAATCAAGATCACACTACTTTTATTACATCTATGGTGCTTTATTATTATTATTATTATAGGTTAATGCCTTCTGGGTTGAAAAATGATGGAACGACTAGTGAATAAAGTCTTTACTAATCGAATCAGGATAAATATAGAAGTATATATCGACGATATAATGGTAAAAATCCCTTTGGAGGAAGATCACATATCCGATTTCCAAGAAATTATTTCTAACTTGGAAACCATCAATTTGAAATTAAATCTTGAAAATGCACATTTGGAGTCTGATCCGAATTAGTTAAATGATTTGTTAGTTATGGATCCACCTTAGATTACCAGAGAAGTTCAAATGTTAACTGGAAGATTGGCTGCATTAAACCGATTTACTTCAAGATTACCAGAAAAATGTGCTGAGTTTTTCCAAGTCTTAAAAAATACTAAAGATTTCAAATGGTCTCCTAAGTGTGATCAAGATTTTATTGAAATTAAAAGATACTGATCCTCACTCATGACGCTATCCAAACCCGTTGAAGGGGAAAAACTTTATATGTATCTAGCAGTATCAGAGTATGTTGTAAGTGTTGTATTGGTACGAGAAGTGGATAATTACCCCTCGCTTGTTTATTATATAAGCAAAAGATTGTTGGAAGCTTAGAAATGTACTTAAATTTAGAAAAGTTAGCCTTGAAATTAGTAATAGTAGCTAGAAAAACGAGGCCTGACTTTTAAACACATTCTATAACAGTTAGAACTTCTTTTCCATTGAAAAATATTCTAGAAAAGGCTGATATATCCGTAAGAATGACAAAGTGGTCAGTTGAGCTTGAAGATTATGACATTGACTTTACACATAGAACTGCAATCAAAACTCAAGCTATCGTTATTTTTTTAGTAGAATTCTTATACAATGGGACGTGGAGTTGGAATTTTAAGAAGGAATGAATTATCAGAAGTGATGGTGGATCTTATACAATGGGACGTGGAGTTGGAATTTTCTTGTTTTCTCGCTATGGTGATTCAATGTACCATGCTATATGATTTGGCTTCAGAGCCTTCAACAACGAGTCATAATATGAAGTAACCATAGTTGGATTAATATTAGCACAAATATGTGATGCCAACAGAGTCTAATTGATAAGTGACTCATAGCTCTTTATTCATCAAGCACTAGGGCAACTGAGACTAGGAAAAAACAATTGATAAAATATATGGAAGTGTTTAGAGAGATTTCAGTTTGGTTTAAACGCGTCGAATATCAACACGTTCAAAGATCGTAAAACTCTATGGCTGATTCATTAGCAACTATAGCTTACTCTGAAGCATATCCTTGGATCCTTGTACAAGAGTCTCCTTCCATAGTTACAACAACATAAAAAAAATAAGTGGGAGAAATTCTAAAAGTACTAGACACACTCTCTTACGACTGGAGGAATGAGATTCAAAAGTTTATAATTAGTGGGGTTTTGCCTACAGACAAAGTTTTGGTCACGAAAATAAAGTATAAAGCTCATGGATTTCTAGTTTCAAGAGGGGTTCTTTATAAAAAATCTTTCAATATGCCTTTGCTACGTTGCCTCAGATACGTTGAATTTCGAAATGTTCAATCGCAATGACATGATGGAGAAGGGTTGGTACATTGCGGCTATAAAGTTTTGACTAAAAGAGTCTTGTTAGCTGGATATTATTGGCCTACTATTATGCCAGATACTAAAAAGTTGGTGAAAAGATGTAACCCTTGTCAAGATATAGAAATACGATCCATGTGCCAACAATTCCCATGGAATCAGTATCCAAACCAATGCCCTTTGACAGATGGGGACTTGATATGGTTGGATCTTTTCCAATGGCTTATGGGGATTTTCAAACCATAATTGTAGCAATAGATTATTTTTCTAAATGGGTAAAAGCAGCTCCTTTATCTGGAACAACGTCTAAGGTACTGATAAAGTTTATTCTCTCTTTCATATCCTGCCGATTTGGTATTCCCAAGCGCATCACTACTAGAAAACTGTCCGTAGTTTGAAAACAAAGATATGGATGTGTTTTGTGCATCAAGAATAATACAACATTATTTCTCTTCTTCTTTTCCATCCTCAAGCCAATAGGAAATTTAAAGTGGTAAATCGAACAATTTTAATGGGTTTAAAAAATAATTTAGAAGGGGCTGTAGGGAAATGGCCAAGCTATTTACAAGAGGTATTATGGGCATACCGAATCACTCCTCACACAGCCACTCAAGAGTATCCATTCACTCTAATTTATGAGATGGATGCAATTGCACCTATAAAAGTTACTCTTCCTTCCTTCAGAGTTCAAAATTATTCTGAAAGAAACATTGAGATACCTGTGAGGGCTCAATTGGATTTTGAAAAAAGTAGAGTGAAAGCACATTTATGAACTATACATTACCAAGTATTGATGAGGAGAAGGTTCACATCTAAAGTAAAAAGAAGAGATTTTCAAGTGAGAGATAAAGTGTTTAGAAAAGTGTTCAACACACTAAGAAAAAGTAGTTTCGAAAGCTGACTCAGTACTGGAAAATACCATACATTATATGTGAAAGAGTCAAACAAGGAACGTACAAGCTTCTGGATACAGAAGGAAACTTATTAAAGAACCTTTGGAATGTTGAGCATCTCATGTTATACTTAGAATAAACTCATCTTGTAAATATTTACTTTGTTTTACCTCAATTTCAATATTTAGAGGCATACTCTTTCCTACCCTGGTGGCCCGGGGAGGTTTTAATGAGGTGTCCATATCTCAATCAATATAATATCCTTTGTCTTTTAAAAGAGAAATATGTTTAAATTGTTTTGATTATGATCAGATGGATTAAATACATATTAAACACGTATTGCCTTCTAATGCATTACCTTTGAATGGCTCAGATGGATTAAAGACTTATTTAAGACTTATTTACGTTAAAGGCTTATTAAAAACTTGTTGCCTTTAAATAAAAAACCCTTGAATGGCTTGATTAGATTGAACATATTGCTTTATTTTTATCATCTTTAAGACAAATCGGATATTAATGGAAGTATAAAAAAAGAAATATGGAAAAATACTAAGTGGATAAAAAACAAAGATGATATAAAATAATGATATGGTCATAAAAGACATCCGATCTAAATTAGAAAAATGACTTCTGTAAAACTTTGATCCTAAAATATAAAAAAATGCCTTAGACGTTTCAAGGCCTTTGGTTCCAAAACATAAACTTAATAATAATGATTAACCTTAGGCTTTGTTCCCTTCGGTCTTCTTCTCAAATTTTCCTTTCCCTCATTCTTCTTTTTCTTGTTCACCATTAACCGATTATTCCTCGGCCTTATCACCGAGCGGCATACTGTGAAAAAGTATTTCCTTATATGGCATGAACTTCAACAATTCCCCAAGAGACCATTTGGGGAAAATTTGATGAAATAGTAGTACCATGTTTGATTTAACAGACTCATCTCTCTGGTCCAAAGATTTTAATACACCCTCAGCATAAGTGTTTACAGCGTAATATATTTCCTTTATAGTTTTTCTGTTAAAATCGATGATTTCATATTCTTTCTTCTTTACAAGATTGTACACTTTTTTCTTCTCTTCTGATAAATTCTAGATGCTAATTTTATCCTTGTCTTGCTGCTCTTTCAAAAAGGAAATATTTATTTTTAGATCAGCAAACTTGAGTTGCAGCTGATTATGATCGAACTTACAATATCTATTAAGCCTGCTCGGATTACCCTTAGAGGTAATCATTTTTGTGTTCTCCCAAGCATCACTGATAAAGAGAAACTGGACTCTCTAAGGTTTATCAGCTTCCACTAATTGACTACTTTATAGTCGTATCCCATATTAAAATAACAGATGAGAATATTACCGTATTGGCACAAACCAGCCACTGTAGCAAACTGCTCCATGGGCATCAGAATCTTTGATAACCGAGAAACTATAATACTTGCCAAAAATGTAAACTAAACATTGAGGCTGAGCTGACTCGAGCACAGTTTCACTAAATGAAAATATCTTGTAATTTCTGGATCGAGAGGAAACCTAAGACCCCAATTAAGCACTTCGGGATACACCACCAACTCTCCTGCCTTGCAGTCCATCATAGTTTCCCAAAGATTGGGATCCTGACCTTGATTGACTCAGGTAAACCTCATTTATTCCAAAGTTTACCCAGACTATTTGGGTGTTGATATACGTACGATATTATTTTCATATATAGTAGATACTTGACACTAACTTTAGTAAAGTTAGGTCCGACCTTCCCAACCATACATTTTGGGAGTCGTTTTGATTCCACCAATGGGGTCTCCAAAGGTGTATCTTCACCACTATCATCCATTTTTTTCTACCATCATTTGAGGATCCATCTCTACTGTATCACCGACTTGTTTATCGGGGTTATCTTTTTTAGTCAAGAGAAACTCGGTAGAGGGAGCTGCTGGATGAGTTCAACCCATTTCCCCCTTCAATTGATTATTGTTGAGGGGATTACCGTCATGGGTAGAGAGCTCTGATGGTTTATCGTTTTCTTTTTCCGATGTAAAAGTTTTATTTTTAGCCTTAAAAAGTATAGTAAGTCGTCGATGATTAGTTTCTCTAACATCAAACTCCATGGAAATTAAATTTTATCTAGGTTTACGGTTGTTAATAGTTTGTTTTGTAGAATCCTCAATTTGCTGATTAGATTGATTAAAACTTATGGACGCAGAATAGCCAAGTTTAGAAACGAAGGTTTTTTTACCAGATAAGGAGCTTCTATTTGGTTCCCGGATTTGTGTCACCGGAGAAGCGGGTAATCTGGCAGCAATTCTAGTTTGCCTCTTTTCTTCCTTCAACTCTGAAAAATTAAGCTAACCTCTAATAAGTGTTATCCTCGCTGTGAATTTGCAAAACTTTGAAATCAGACATGACGAATCAAAGAAAAATATGAGTGAAAATTAGAGTTTTATCTCTATAAAACTATGAAAATGAACTTGTTTTTTTTTACTTTAATGATAGAAAATGTAAAGATTAAACTTATATATGAGTAAAGAAAACAACTCAACTATTTATTAGGGAAAACAAGTTAATAATGATAATTCGAGAGGGCTATTAGATATAGTCGTTAGTTTCTTTGTTTTTAAGCAATGTATGTCGTTTCCAAGGTGTCTTGAGAAAACTAACCACTTAAAGTTGTGGTCTTTCTATAAAAACAGTTTTGATAACATACTTCAGATACGCTTCGGAAATCCTATATAATATTAGCTCTGTCGAAATATTTCAGAAATAGATAAGGGGGCTATATGATAGGATCAGATATCATTGAAGGTATATTATGGTAATGCAGATTTTTTCTTAAAATGGTAATTCAGACCTAATAATCGAAGCTTGGTGACTAAGCAGTCACATAACTCATCGGTGATTCAGCTACATGCCTAGTATCACGAAGTATGGACTTGCGGGTCGTAAAATGGACCCGAATAGAAGGATCCGACCCGAATAACACAACAACATCACCTTCAGTTTTGTATTTCGCCAACTTCTTAGTTTTATTCTCTAAGGGGGCGTACCTGCGCTTATAATTTGTTAGCTATTTGTTCACCTTATTCACCAATCCAAACACACACGGTTAGGGCACGAAGTTATCCATAGGCTTAATATCATCTAGCTTCATCCCCCGACATAGAAATATCATAGCATTTTGATGCATCTACATATACAAAGTGAAAACATATATGTTAAAATAATAAACACTTTGTTCAATTTTTTAACCACTATATATCAACTATATACCTCCAAAAACATTTTGACATGCTTCTTAAATATGTCTATCATTCGGATGGTCGTAGTATGACGTATCGAGTTATAGTTTACGTCGGTGGTACAATATCAACGAAAAGGCTGGAAACTTTATACATAGATTGATGTCGGTAAATATATTTGGTGATGGAACATTTTGCAGGAATGCCACTCCGCACATTTCCCTGTGGTGCACTCGGTTGCACTCTACTAGATGAGCCCACTTACTTAATCGTGTTATGTGTGGATTGGCTTGGCAAAAAAACAACAAGCTCGTTCGAGTGCTATCCGTTTGCATCCTTTTTAACCACAGAGAGGGGATATATTTTAAGGAAATGTCATACTAAATACCTTCTTACCAAACTTATTATCATCTAGTATCCCAACTATTTTCTATGCCTATTAAACACCCATCTCACCAAACTAATTTTTTTCTAATATTCAGCTTATATTTTCATTCCTGAAGTACCCTCAACATTTGGCTGAGCCTATTTTCCAACCAAAATTCAAATTTTGAATTCTTAATAGTACAACCTAGTCTGCTATTTTTAAAAGTTGTCATGAAGTTATACCTTACCTTCTGAAGAAATCATTTAGAATATATTCTCTTTGTTTAAACTGGTTCGCGAAACCATTTATAGGTAATATTATATATATTGTTGTTTTGATTGTTCACGATGTTATAGACCTGTTTATCTTCAACCCGATTCAAAGATTTTATCTGCACCACCACAACCTCGTCTGCCCCAACACGATTATCTTTGGTAAAAGTAAGGCACGTACTCGACTTTACCTCCTTATTTCTAACCTGATGGGCCTCGTCCTTTCCCTCACAATCTCATTTTTATTAGCAACACTCTACGTTGGCACAACTTACATTTCCTTTCTTTTTTTATTAAATTTTGAGAGAGACCCCTGATCGAGAATATTCACACAATACTTCTCATATATCACGAAACCTCTTACCTTCACCGTGGTGACCGACTCCACATTTACTAACTCTTCACCATGCGTCGATACCTTGTTACTCCCCTGCACACTCAATGTTTGCACCACTGGAACACCCTCTTTGTCAGCAAGCATTACTTTCTTGGCAATATGCTGGACATCGGCTCCCGTGGAGACACTCTCGCATACCTTTCTAGTAGTTTCTTGTGTCAAGATTTCTTGTAAGGGAAGACATCTTATCTTTCTTTGGGTACAACCCTCCTTAAAACATTGACTCTTATTCTGGTGCTTCTTTGATTTCTACTAATATCTTCATCCCATCTTCTCTCATCACAAGTTCAAGAATAGACCACAATCTAACTACAAGATAATTGAGGTCGTAAGTATTAAATAGAAATCCAACGGCCAAATAGAAAACACTGTACCTGATAACAACAAATATGAAACGAGACACCCATCCCAAAAAACATTAGAGATAACAAGTTAACTAAAACCATATCTTATGTGAATTCATCTGCCTTCGTTCAACCTAGATATACTCCTACGCACTTGGATACTCCCACTTCCCAAACATATATATATAAATGCATGTTCATCAGTTTGTTCATATCTACATTCGACAACAAATTTGTCGAGTCTACTATGATATCTACGAGACACGAACTTAGCATTATGCTAAGTATCTCATGTCATCCATTAATAATCTTTTGGGTAGCACATATACAAACATATTTAAATTAATCATGGATTATTTTGGACAAAAGTAATCGCAAACCCTGCTGAAATACAATAGTGATGAAACTAGTTTCATCATCCCTAGTCTGAAGAGGCAATTCGACCGGTTCAAGAACACGAGTCACCACATGCTCAGGATTCTCATAGTTAAATTGTTCATACTCAGTTTTGGTTATATGGACTCCTGAAGCCAATAGCTAACCAAAATATCGGTCGAACATTTCCTTACTATCGTCCACTTCTAATACCAAAAGACCAACACGTTATACTTTTGCGCATTTACCTCTTGTGGCCACCATCATGGATTATAATCCAAACAAAAATATCAATACAAATCGGCCACCAACTGCTCAGTCACTATAACAGAGAACCTACAATGGACAAACCACCAAAACCCAACATAGGTTACCTGATTTTATTGTAATGATTCTAAATATCTACTATGTTATTGTCAGATACAACCTATAATTATTTAGAAGTAAGACTGATGAATTACTCACCTGACAAAATAATTACAGACCACGGCGACCTAAGTGTACTTGAACGCTCACAAACGCGACAATCATTAGAGCAGAGCCTCTCAAACAAGTCATAGTGAAAATATCAAGAATAAATCTTGAATTGACAAACAATGCCAGTTTATATAAAGACCCTTTAAAAATTACATATGAATCACTAGATGACGTGGCAACGAATAACTTTAAATTACACCTATTTATTTATTTATTTTTTTATTTTTTCTAAAATAAAATAAAAACCATAAACTCAACCTACGTTAAAACAAGTATGCCTGTAATCCGCAAATAGGGTACATCAAAAATTACATATGCTCCTAAGATAAAAATGAATTCATATGTAGAATCATCTGAATTATTTGATGGCAACGAAAAACAATGATAGAAATTGCAATCGTAAACATTTTCATGAAGCTACAATACCAAAATGATAACATTTTCATAAAGCTACAATACCAAAATCATTTTGCTTCAACACTTACATATCATTTTTCTATACATCACAGATGAAAGATCAAGAGAGTAAGTAAAATTTGGTTTTTTTACTGTTTTTTTTAAATACAACATTAAAACATAATAAATTAACTAAAATTAATAATAAAACAAGCTTGTTGTAAATTAGTTGCAAATCCGTTGTAAATACATATCCGCTTCCATTAAATTGGTTAAAACAAACTATGTGATAAAACTAGGGAAATGTCACACTAAGTACCTTTTGGCCAAACCTATTACTATCTAGTACCCAAAAATGGGTTAATGCTCACTTAATACCCATCTCATTAAACATATCCACTTCTAATATCTAATTTTTATTTAATACCATAATTACCCTCAACCTAGTATATAAGATTGAATTTGTGGAAAAAGGGACCCTTTTGGGTACATAACCTTCTTATTACTTTTTGAATGTTGAATTTTGAATTTATTAGCCTCTCTCTCTTCTCTCTCTTCTAACATAACAAACAACCCATTTTTCAAAAACGTCTCTTCTTTCAAAAAACGGCAGCGTGATTACACTCATTCCGGCGATTACATACTAACCACCGGCGATTACATACTAACCACCGGTGAAATCACCGGCGAATTCCGATATCACCACCATCGAACCTTACTTTAGTTCACTGTCAGCCGGTTTTCGAACCACCTCTGTAATCAGACTATTACGTACCAGCTCCACCGGTGCTCTGTTGCAGAGGTTCATCAGTTTTTGTCCGTCGACCAGTGCACCACTAACGTCCGTCGACGTCTCCGTTTATAGCAGCTCCGACGTACGTATAATACAGACCGGTATCGTTTTAAAACTTAAACTGCAGATTTTATTTCCATTTTCGTTCTTGATATTAGAAGCTTTACCGATAGCATCTCCGATGTCGTCCCCGTTGATACCATCTCCGACGATAGCAACTCCTGTTTCTGGTCTATTCAAACCATCGATACCAGCGCCGATTACATTCCTGTAAGAAATTTCGGTTTTCAACCTCTGTTATATAGATTGCGATTTGTGTGTATTTGCTGTATTTTAAAGTCTGCAATTTGTTGCCTGTTATTGTATGGTAAATGTTGCTAGATGTGTTCAACCATATACCCTGACTGCATACACCCTGATATTTTAGCTATGATAGGTTGCAAGATGTGTTGAAAAATAGACCATGACTACGTATACCCTGATATTTTAGCTATGATAGGTTGCTAGCTGTGTTGAAAAATAGACCATGACTGCATATACCCTGATAGTTTAGCTATGCTATGTTGCGAGATGTGTTGAAAAATAGACCATAACTGCATATGCCCTGATATTTAAGATATGCTAGGTTGCGACATGTGTTCAACCATATACCCTGACTGCATATACCCTGATATTTTAGCTATGATAGATTGCTAGCTGTGTTGAAAAATAGACCATGACTGTATATACCCTGATAGTTTAGCTATGCTAGGTTGTGAGATGTGTTCAACTATATACCCTGACTGCATACACCCTGATATTTTAGCTATAATAGGTTGCTAGATGTGTTGAAAAATAGACCATGACTGCATATACCCTGATAGTTTAGGTATGATAGGTTGCTAGATGTGTTAAAAAATAGACCACGAATGCATATACCCTGATATGTTAGTTATGGGATATTGCTAAATGTGTTCAAGCATTTACCATTGAGACATGTACTTATATCAGTAACACATTCAGCTGTTGTACGCTGCCCTACAACAAACTAACCAAAAACTCCTACAATTCGGGGTACACAATGTCGAAACCAAAAGTTTGCATTTTCAAATTTGGTACCGAAATAGCTATTGTTCCGCTATCCGAATTCGAAAACTTCGAGTCTTTTCAACAGTACGTTGAGGAGACATGGCATGGGCTTGTTAAAGGCAACTACAACATTACGTACTCTTGCGGTGCTCAGAATAATTGTATGTTTAATAAGGAGACCGATTTTATTGGGTTGGAATGTTACCTTGTTGTTAGGCGTCTGAAGAGTTTTAGTTTTCTTATAAAGGCTCCGCCATTAAACGTAAACAACCTGTTCAACTGTTTGAAGAATCCTCGCATATGCAACGAACTAGCGGTGAAAGCAGTAGCTGTTTGGCCATTTCAACCCCCAAAAAAAGGCATCTAGCTACAACCGGATGGGCAGAAGCTATCATCGGTGTTGGACAGTCTTTTCCAGATGGTGCTCAAGGTCTAAGGTTATCATTATCCCGTTATGCATTAGACAACGGTTTTGCGTTCAGGTACATGCACAACACCTTTAGCAAGATCATCGTTTATTGTGTAAACAAAGATTCGGACGGCTGCAAATGGAGGCCTTATTCTTCTGTCGATTCTAAGACCGGTTTGATGACAATAAAAAGATTTGTCAGTACCCATACGTGCAGTCCGGTATTCACAAGGAAGAAAAGTAGGCATCTGTCGTTCGATTTGATTGCTGATGAAATTCACTATTCTCTTAGGAACTCCCAATCCGTAACAGCTAAGACTATACAGTCCACCATCAAGCAAGACTACGGTTTAGACATTTCATATCGTCTATCTTGGAATGCGTTAGAGAAGGCCTGACGTGTTGTACTCGGAGATAGCAATACCTCTTTCAGATTGCTAAAATCATACATCAAGAGACTAAAGAGTCGTGACATCACTAGGGACTGTCATCTGGATTTGGCTCCCGACAATGTTTTTCGTTGCTGTTTTATAGCGTTTGGGGCGTGTCTTCAGGGTTTCCATTCGTGCCGCCCTCTACTGTACGTTGACGGAACCCACCTAACAGGGAAGCATGGTGGCATTTTGCTTTCAGCAGTGGCAAAAGATGGAAACAACGGTCAGTCTAAGTTTCACTACACTTTTGGTCTGCTAGATAGGTTAACATAGATTGCTAGATTCGTTGTTTTGATGTACTACCGATTTCACATACTGCCATATTCTGATAGATAGGTTCGGTTATTATGTGTCGTTTCGATTTTATCTAGGACTGACATATAGTCTGATAGATTACGTTAGATACCCTGCTGTTTTAGTTATGATAGATTGCTAGCTTAGTTATGTTTACACTGCGATTTCAGCCCGTTTTAGTGTGCTAAGTTGATTAGTATACATGCGTAGTTGGGTCTGATAGATATGTTATATATACATTGCGATTTGAATCCATTCACCCGTGTCAATGTAGTACTTTTGTTCACCTGTATCGTTCCCGTTTCAGGTCTCTTCCCGGTAGCTTTTGGTATATTTGGTAGTGAAGACTCAGAAAACTGGTTTTGGTTTTTGGAAAGCTTAAAACTCATTTGTTAGGGCGCCAAATAACTTTCATTTCAGACCGTCATGCTGGTATTATTAGCGTTGTCGCAACTCTTTATCCTACAGATTACCACGCTTATTGTATCTTCCATCTGATCCAGAACTTGAATAAAGCTCTTGAACACACTAACAGAGTCTACAAAAACAATATGCTAGTGATGTTTAAGAGTTGTGTTTATGCCCTAACGGTGGAAATTTTTAATGAACGTTTTGGTCAGTTTGTGCGCCAATAGGGTGAGCGTATTGTCAACTTTGTAAGAAATTTTCCAGCAAAAAAATGGGCTCAGGCATATGTCAAAGGCAAACGGTATGGGGCGATGGCATCAACCGCTGTTGAATCGTTCAATTCCCAGGTTAAAAAGTTGTGCCATCTGCCGATAGTGGAATTGGTCGACCGGATTAGAGCTCTTTTGATGACTCAAATGTCTCGACGTTTAGGAGAGGGACTAAGTTGGAACACATATTTATGCCCCGAGTTTGACAAGATGTTCAAAGAGAATGTATAATGCAGTCGGACGTGGTTAGTTCGCAAGTCTTCTGCTGCGTATTTTGAGGTTTTATCAGACCGATTCATTGTGGTCAACATACTTGATTTCAAATGCACATGCGGCTCTTGGCAGCAAGAATGTTTCCCATGCACTCATGCATTGGCTGCAATTGCATCTCTAAACGAAGATCCGATGACATTAGTAGAGTCGTTTTTCAGTGCTGCGAATTACCGGTCCAGCTATTCTTTTAACATACCGGCTATAACAGAGTTCGGTGAATATAGTACCGCAAATTATGATAGAGACCCAGTGGTGATGCCCCCGAACGTTAAAAGACGACCTGGGCGGCCGAAGAAAAAGCGTATTCCATCAAGAGGTGAAGTTACCAGCAGTCAGTCCCATTGTGGTCGATGTTTTAAATCGGGGCATAATAGGAGGTCATGTGATGCTCCGTTCTAAACTTGTTTTACCAAATTTTTAGTAACATTTTGCATCTCATAGATAAGGACTCCTTATCTTTTGACTTATATTTCTAGATAATTTTAACATTGATATGTACTTTTCCTGTTTGTTTCAAACTCTGATAGATATGTTTCCTACATTGCTAGATGTATGTTCCAAACTCTGATAGATGTATGTTTGAAACTCTGATAGATACCAAATTTTTAGTAACATTTTGCATCTCATAGATAAGCACTCCTTATCTTTTGACTTATATTTGTGGATAATTTTAACATTGATATGTACTTTTCCTGTTTGTTTCAAACTCTGATAGATATTGATTTCTACATTGCTAGATGTATGTTACAAACTCTGATAGATGTTTGTTTCAAACTCTGATAGATACCGAATTTTTAGTAACATTTTGCCTCTCATAGATAAGCACTCCTTATCTTTTGACTTATATTTCTGGATAATTTTAACATTGATATGTACTTTTCCTGTTTGTTTCAAACTCTGATAGATATTTTTCCTACATTGATAGATGTATGTTCCAAACTCTGATAGATGTATGTTTGAAACTCTGATAGATACCGAATTTTAGCAACATTTTGCATCTCATAGATAAGCACTCCTTATCTTTTGACTTATATTTGTGGATAATTTTAACATTGATATGTACTTTTCCTGTTTGTTTCAAACTCTGATAGATATTGATTTCTACATTGCTAGATGTATGTTACAAACTCTGATAGATGTTTGTTTCAAACTCTGATAGATACGAGACATATGCATTAATATATACTTTAGTATAAATCTGATAGATATTGCTAGATTTGCAAGTAATATGATAGACACGCTAAGTAACATGATGCAGACAGTTCGGTGAATCGACAGTTTGGAGCTCCGGTGTCAGATTTTGATCCACAGCACCTTGTTTCGAAGGAAACGACGTCACGAACGCAAGTCACGAACTTTGCTCATGAGCTATGGGATTTTTTGGGCATTCGGGCTCATCTATCCTCTTGTTTTGCAATTTTAATACTTTAGGCTATTTTTGTAATTTTATATTTTTAGTTCTAGGGTTTCGCTTGAACCCTTATATAAACCTATCTTCTATACACTGTTCGGAGAGTTGTTTTTTATTAATAAAAAAATTAGGGTTTTATTCCCTTATGGCTTCTCTTGCGTTTCACTCTGAATCATAGTGGTATCAGACATAGACAGTCCTGCGAGATGTTGCGAGGAAGAACCAACGGTCGCGGTGGCGCTGCAGTAACTAGAGATACAAGTGATTTAGATGATCGTGAAGTTGCTGACCTACGCCGTCAGGTAGCCGATCTAACCCGTCAGATGGCTGATCTTAACGCCAGGCAACAAGGCACAGAGGTTGAGGGTATCGATAACCCTTTTGGGTAGGGGATCGACCAGAATACTTCTCACGACCGAAGCTGGGAGTTTGGTTTCAAGATAGACATCTCGGACTTTGATGGCAGCCTTAAGGCAGAGGCACTTATCGATTGGTTATCCCAGATTGAAGAAGTCCAGGACTTCAAGGAAGTTCCTGAGGAGATAAGGGTCGCATTAGTCACCATTCAACTACGCGGTAGGGCACAGGCTTGGTGGCAGCAGGTGAAGAAGAACCGCGCGCGTAAAGGCAAGGATAAAGTCCGCAGCTGGGAGAAATTCAAAAGAAAACTCCGCAAGGCTTTCCTTCCTTACAACTTCGAGCGGGAACTCTACCAGCGACTCCAGCATCTTCGTCAGCGATTCCTTATGCAGGCGACTCTTCTGATGGGGAGACCGGTTCTGATTCGAGGGCGAATCTTCTCTTCACCGGCGGGAATGATGCAGACAGTTCGGTGAATCGACAGTTTGGAGCTCCGGTTTTGACCCACAGCACCTTGTTTCGAAGGAAACGACGTCACGAACGTAAGTCACGAGATTTGCTCGTGAGCTATGGGATTTTTTGGGCATTTGGGCTCATCTATCCTCTTGTTTTGCAAATTTTAATACTTTAGGCTATTTTTGTAATTTTTATATTTTTAGTTCTAGGATTTCGCTTGAACCCTTATATAAACCTATCTATCTATCGTTGTTTCTTTTTCTATTTCCACTGCGTCATCATTTTGGTATCAGAGCCGAAGTTCCTGCTACGGGGAAAGCATGTTTCTGAATCATGATATCATCTGATTAAAGGTTTAAGAAAGAGAACAACACACATGGTCAATAAGATCGGGAAGATCGTTTGAGTATGAGGGGGCATACCAACCGTTTCAATGACGATCGTATTGACAGGTTACTGAAGGAGTTTAAATTGGCTACCAATCGTCGAATCAAGGTAAAAATTGCTTATCGAGATGCTATCTCATGCTATGAAAAAAATTTCAAAACCATATTTTTTTCATCAACTGGACATGGAGATGTTCTCTTCAGGCTATGAAAAGGTTTTCGATTTTTTTTTCATCAACCGGATGGCTTCAATGTTACTTTGAATAAGGAATACTCGAGAAGAATTTATCTTATTCCGATAAGGTCAACAATTATAATTCCCAATGTAACTATTGAATAAAAAAAATTGGATTCTTGATGGTGATGGTGCTGTGAATTCGAGGACGAATTCTTGTCAACCAGGAGAGGATGATGTAGCCTAGAAAGTCCAAACAAAAGCCTTTTTATTTTATTTTATTTTATTTTATTCAAATATCTTATGTATTTAAATCAAATCTAATTATATTAAGATTTGATTTGATTTTATTTTATTTTATTTTAGAATATTTATTTTATTTCCTTGTATTCTAATTTAGGGTTTTGAGAAGCTATTATATAAAGCCTCTTATGCCTTAAGTTATTGGAAGTCTTGGGAATAATATATTTTTAGTAGTGAAAATTTCACTCTTTGTTACCCTTAGATTAGGGTTGCATCATGTCACCCTTGAATTAGGGTTTCATCTATCGTTGCTTCTTCTTCTACTTCCGCAGCGCCATCATAACATTGATAGATCCTGGATTTTACATCTGATATATACATCAATCTATGTATTCTATTTTAGTCTACATCCATCTGATACCTTACTTGCATTTTTTCTCGTTATTTAATAGATATTCGGATTCACCGATAATATAGCCAGATAGATTGATGACATAAATATGACATCTATATTGACAGATTCGTTTTGTAGTGTTTGATAGATATAGTTAGTTTAAATCTGATAGATTAGGTATATATAAACGACGCTTTTATGGTTAACTTACGTCTGATCGATTAGGTTATATACCTTGCGATTTTGGATTATAACTGCAATAAAAACTGCTTCAGTCAAGTGCTTCATATCACTGTTAACTTGTTTTTTCCAGAACTTAACACAAATTTTTAAGATACTGAACACAAAATGCAATAACACCTTAACATTACTAGAAAACCAGTGAATGCTACACATCTTCAGAATACACCAACCCTGTCAAAAAATGAGACTGCTGCACAGGGTTGGTGAAAGTTACAGTCCAACAAAGCATAAACAAAACATTAGAAACAACGAAATAGAAAGATAATGAAATGAAAATGCATGAACATGCTTAAACCTAATCAGAATCCTCTTCATCAGATCCCTCCTCCTCCTCTTCTTCTTTTTTTTCTTGCACTTCTTCGTCTTCTTCGTCTTCAGACTTCTCATCGTCTACCTCCTCCGAATCATCATCCTCACCTTTCTCTGACTCCCAACTATCCATACGTTTCTTTCTTTTTGGAAGTGTTTCATCGTCAGACTCATAACTGTCGTCAAGGGACCAAGAGTCCCATGAAGCGTATGGGTCTTCCTGCTCTTCATACCAGACGGACCATTCGTCTTCCTCGTCCGGAGAGTACTCGGATGTTGTTGTGCGCTTGTAAGCCTTGCTGTCCACGTAGTAGTCTGATGACCAACCGTCATCACTGTAGTTCATCGGTGTTTCAGGGGAGGAAGGTGCCATTATCGGTGGTGGTTTGCTGTTTGTTTTTTTTCCTTTGTAGAGAAGTGTGAGATAAATAGGTTCAACTATCAGCCTCTATTTATAGCAAAACACAGTGCCCAAGGCTAAGTCCTATCTAGCAACCATAATTACCTTCACAAATTTAATGGCAAACGTCTATTTAATGTGTGTAATCATTCAAGTCCATCTACATTTTTCTTTTCAACTTTCAATCTAACCAATGGGTTTAATACATTTACTTCAAATCAGTGATAGGTGTAGTTAAAAGTCATTTCGAAAAATTAAATTTACTCATCTACCAATAAACCTATCCTACAGTCCAAATATATACTTGGTCCATCACTAATATGTTATATGCGATTTACGCCTAATCAACAGTGGTAGATATTTAATTTTTAAAATTTAAAACCTACCCGCGCTTTTTGACATGTATGGTGGACTATATGGTTCATAACAAAGCTGTTTTGACATGTGGAGATTAATAGATACCAGATAATTAGTCTGATAGATACTTGATTATAACTCTGATAGATAAGACGGATAGACATTGCTATGTCCTTGGATGTAAGTATGATAGATAATTGAGTAAATGTCTGATATATATGAATACTTACATTGCGAGATCCGTGAATATTATTATGATAGATATTGAACATATCTAATACTAGAGTTTAAATCTGATAGATACGAATTCCGTATATTTCTACATACACCACTTGTTTAGGATTTTGATAGATTTGAAAAATAAACATTGCTAGATAGGTTAGACTAAGTATGATAGATATGACACACATATATTATTAGATTCGTCAATAATAGTCTGATAGATAAGACTATATAGACTACGCTAGATGTCGCACTATGTAGTTGCTAGATATATACATTATATAACTCTGCTTGATATTTAATTCCCGTCTGATAGGTAATAATAAAAACAATGAGATTTACTTGAAAACTACTCTGATTGATACAACATATATAAATTACTAGATTCAACATCGAAGGATGTACCAGTGATGTGAAAATTGTTGTTGCCACGAGAGTTTTTTAATAATTTCATATTAATTTTCTAATTCACCAATCCTAATCTATCCAAATCATAAAAGTGGGTACCAAATAATGAATTACATACTACCAACGTTTGTTTGTGTTTCTATCAGATGCTTAAATATTTCAGCTCTTGTTTCGGCCGGCATTTCCTTTCCATAATCCCGCGGAACATACCCTCTTGTAATGATGTCTTCTGCGTACTTACAAACAAAAACACCGCAGTCAAGGCTATTCTTCGCCTGCTGTGGGATATTTCTCACTGTCTTTATTTTGTATCCACCTTTTACATAAGGTATGTATTTTTTCTTCATGCAATAGGTCAGTTGCAAAATCAAGTAATCCATTGTTACATTTCGATTTACAAGTATTAATCATTGCTATGTACTATTATGAACATTGATAGATATACTATGCAACATTGCTAGATAGGAAACCAAGATCCATATCATTAAATTTCATACCAGAGCATCAGATGTGTTTTTCGTCTTATCGGCAATGTGTTTGTTCCACGGCAACAGTGGGTTGTAGCTACTGGCAGCCCCATTCTCCATGTCTATAACCAGGAGCGTCCAGTGGTTCACGCCGGACGTGTTAACGGTACAAAGAGGAACAAGTGAAACATATGTGTCCAGTTTCATTGTTTCAAACACCTTGTCCACAATGACAGACAAATCTCCCTTGATAGCCACTATTCCCTGCAAGTTTGCGTCATTAGTATAGGAAGTAGATATCCACAATATAACACAAATAGTTCCCTGGTAACTTACAGTTGCAATTCCAATTATTTGAATGGCGCTGACCATATATGAATACTCATCATCAAACCCTTTCAGAGGGACTTTCCAATCTGAATCCTTTAACAGCTTATATATCCAAGCATTTAATACCTATCAAAACACAATTACAAGTTCAAATCAGTTGAATGACAATTACTGAAAAGAATAACCAACGGTTTATAGCTTGACAACTAAGACTGTAACTTCAATTATACACATTGCTAGATGTTCATATTAATATTTCTAGATGTACATAGACACATTGCTATACTTACAAATTTACTATGATATATACAACCTTAAACCGTATTACCTTGAAATCAACTTGAGTTTCGTTAGGCAGTTCCATTATCTCGGTCACACTAATGGAAATCATGTAGGAGAACTCCGTTGTTGGCAAGTACCATACTTCTGGATCTTCTTGTTTTTCTACTTCAGCAAGTTTCATCACTTTCTCGTACTCAGCCACATTGATCAGTTTCGTTGTCTCTGTCGGGAATGGCCAATCTACGACAGCAGTCTGTTGTTGTTTCACCTGCGTCTGAGTAAGTAAGTTCCATTTAGGTATTTCATCAACGGTCACCTAAAATAAAGAATCAGAGTAAAGTGTTAACATTACTTTTTGAAGGTTTATTGGTAATACAATATATCTACTTACGTCAACGTCTGTTTGTTCTTCCTCGATGGAGTCCAGTGTACGTCTCTTCTGGTTTGAATTTTCAATAGCCTTGTCAACTTCTGTGTAAAATGATTGAGTGCAGTCGACAAAGCTATCGTCAGCCAACGGTGTAACCGATATGACAATCAGATCTTTAGATGCTGCTTTATGTTGTTGTGGTGTTGCGTACGAAGATGGCTCGACCTGTGACACTTTTTCAATCTTCTCTGCGGATTACTCTTCTCTGTTGATAATTCGAATCACCTTCAATGGAGATACAGCTTGCGATAGTTGTTCGCACTTTGCTGGTTTTTCAATCCCAGTGTATGCCGAAGTCTTTACATTGGACTGTCGTGTGCCTTCAGGCGCCGCTGTTTCCACTTCCTTATAACATAACATTACAATATTGGAAAACATATATTGCGATATAAGCACAACTATAATTGCTAGATGCGTTTCCAGTAGAACGTCGCTATTTACGCCTATTATACATTGCGATTTGGTATTCTACATATTTTTAATCTATCAGACAATCATTGAAATCATCTCTTACACTACACAGATACTGTCAAACCAACTTTTTGATACAAAAAACAACCCAGATACTGCAACTGTTATCCAACCTAGAGTTTGAACATTTCAAAACAAGCCAAAACATAATTACTGAAAATTTCGGAATCTTAAGGATTCTAAGATCCACTTACATCTTCAGCCACATTCTCCACCAAATTCTCAGAGACAGGTTCTGGCCCCTGTACTTCTTTGGCTGCATTCTCCAACATAGTAGTTGCTACTGTGTCAGCTTTTTCTTTGTCCAGACCTGTCTCCGCATTCTGTCATTCCTCTATGGTTTCTACAGAGTCCTCCAACTGTTGCATCAGTGTTTTCGTTCCTTCGTTGGAACCTTTGTCCAACAAATCAATTCTGTCCACCATCAGCTCCTGTCGTTCGACCTCGTTGTTTCCAACTCCGTGTCCCTGTTCAGCTACTAAAACTTCATTTTGCACACCGGCAGCATGAGTTTGGAGTGATAATTCTTTTGCAACTTCCCATTTTTCATTACCAGCGTCACAACCAATTATTGTAGTCCCTTTCTACTTCCCACTGACATCAACAACAGTAGCTTCCGCTATAGTACTTTCTTGCATTGGTTCAACAGGTGTTTCGGATTGAACACACCCTCCATCAACTTCTAACTTCTCCTCCTCCGATACTTCACTTTCTTTTTCCTCAGTTGTCTCAAGCTGCTGTTGTTCTTCTGTTGTTGACTCCCCCTGAACATCCTCTTCTTTTGTTTCTTTTTCGGTATCAGAAACTGGTTGGTTCCTCTTGGGAACAAATCCATGCCTCCGAGATTTGTAAACAAGTGTTTCCTTAACCACCTTCTCAGTAATGTTTGCATCCATAGTTTCAACATCCTCCTCATCAATACGGCAAAATGGCATTGATAAGGTCTTCAACAGATCGCCGTCCTTACCATCGACTGTTTCATCTTCCACCTTCAGCTTATGTTTCAGCTCGTTCAAGTCTTTTTTCAATTGTTCAACCCGAATCGAACGAGCAAACGAAATACTTAGACAACTAACATTGCGATATACATCATATTTACATTATTCTTACAATGATAGATACCATATATTTACGTTGTTAGATAACTTATAATTACGTTTCCTAAATCAATTATAATGATGCTGCTAGCAAAAAACATCTAATCATTTCCTATGTTCAGTTTAAACAACATCTAAAGCTTATTAGTACTTAAAAAACATGGTAACACTAACCTCTCCGTTTATTTCCTCAAGCAACGTTTTCAGCCGTTTGTTTTCAACTTTCAACCGGTGCAACCGGCTTCTTTTTTTCAGCTTGTTGTTGTCACGCAGCACCGACTGTGACAGCCCTCCAAAACTTGGAATACTAAACCTACGTTTGTTTTTGTTTTTCAACCTCTCCCCTTTTGTTTTACCAACTCTTGACTTCCTCTCCACAATGAATCCACCCAACGTAACATTGTCATCTACCTCAGTGTTCGAACTTCTTCTCTTCTTAGTTCCAGCTCCGTCATCTACCTGTTTCAGCTTCCTTCTTGTACTTCTGTTCGCAACAAATTTCTTTCTTTTCCTACTCCTCTGTTCACTTGTTTCTCCAGCAGCTTCGTACTTCCTCCGCGAATCATTTTCTCCATAGACAAAATATTCAGACGCTTTCAACACTAACTCATCGGCCACAACCTAAGAAATACAGTGTAATATACATTCAACAACATAATATTATAAGATTGACAGCATACACCCTGATATTTTAGCTATAATAGGTTGCTAGATGTGTTGAAAAATAGACCATGACTGCATATACCCTGATAGTTTAGGTATGATAGGTTGCTAGATGTGTTGAAAAATTAGACCACGAATGCATATACCCTGATATGTTAGTTATGGGATATTGGTAGATCTTAGTTATGCATAATTACAGACAATTATGATCCACGGACATGTTGAAGTTATTATGTTCTGCTATAATGTATGCGATTTGTTTGATATTTTTATCGATAGATATGTTTGTTTTTTGTGGTTCTAATATTGATGGCTGCGATTTGTGTGTAGGATTCGTGGGTATGAGATTTATTTGATTTTACAATTTGGACATTGATAGATGCGTTACATACCTGGTCGTCCCTGAGCTGACTGACCATCTGGATCATTTCGAATGTCGACTCCTTGCCCTCTAGTCCCCACCACTTGTAACATCTAGGGATTAAGTTTGGCCTTGGTATGTCGACGTTTATCAAAATATGCTCCATCAGAAATGGCTGCACAGAATATAACTCAACATTAAAAAAACGGTTTCGTAACAAACATGCTGATCATAATCCACTGTACTTACAAACAGCAGAGCAACGCATCCGATCACTCTTGCAGGTTTCCCGGCCTTAATACATTTGTCCAGTGATTTGTGAAGCTTCTGCAAGATGGCTCCAGACCAGTCATAGTCGTTTATCTTTTCAAAATTCTCCACGTAGAATATTGCTGTCCACCCGACGGCGTCGCCGGAGACTGAAAAGAACAATGTCGAGCATATGAAAAGTATCAGGAGCCGAGCAACATCCTTCGCTTCATCCTCCCCTCCTTCACTTACTACTTTCTCGATCGCTTCCTACAAAATCAACAACATCATACCAAGAATACAGCAATAACAATTTAAGGCAGTTACCCCTAATACGACATTGATATGTATGAACCAAGACATTGCTAGATGCATAAAATCAAACACCAACATAATACTATACAGCTAACACACTGCTAGATATAGTATACAACTATGCTAGATACGTGCATACACATGCAGGTTTTTCTATCATCGTCATATTACTGCAGCATAAACTAAAAATGACTACATTTTAACAGACTAGATTTACCTTTGTCAACGCATTAGAAACTGATTTGTCGTTTGTTGGCCCGCTCCTCCTCGTCCTTGGGCTCAAAAAATATTTCTACATTAGAATCAAATCTAACTCAGCTCCATCAGCGTAACGAGCGATAAATATGCCTGATTTTCTCATCGGCATCTCTTCGTTACCGAGTTTCAGGCCAAATATCGCCTTCACATCTTTCCTCGTCAGCCTTACATGCTTCCGTCCAATCTGGAAAGACTTCCATCTAACATCGTATAACCACAAATCGCCTCGATCAAGTAGTGGAACTTTTTAAGCTTTGTAACCTCGTTCCTTAAGTCGAACGATGTTTTCAGGAAGGTATAGAACGGTGTTCCTCTAGCAGCCTCGATGTGTTCCGCTTTAATGATATCCCGTCTGAGTACGTTGATTATGCTAACCAACCCGGACCTGTAGAATACTCCTGTTTTTGTCATGTTTCCCTGTTACCATTTACATATCAAGCTAGTTAGTAATCCCATGGTAACTAAAACAATAAAACTAAGCAGCCAGTATATACGTTAACTCTTCGAAACAGCACTTGTCCAAGTTACTACACAACATCGTATATCTCACTGCATTGCAACAGTGCTAGACGTGACCAAATTCATATACTACTCTGCTAGACGTGCACTATGACAGGTAAACTATTCCCAGACCCCGCTAGATACGGCCAACCCACATTGTTAGATAACTAACCCCCCTACGTAAACTAACACCGGTTAGACCAGCAGCTCTATAGGTCCGATAGACGATGGTACACGTTCAGGTTTCAACCAGGGCAGGTTCTACTCGATGGCGTCAGACGACACTATCAACACAACTATCAACTAACATCATCCGGTGGATGAACACTACGAAATACACGTACTGACTCGACACCATCGACTATCACTGTAAAAGAACGGAGTATTCTAACTACCGGAGTATTAAAAGTACTCTGGCGACGCTTATACATCGAGGCATATAAGTGGAAGAGAGACAGTGGTGGAGGAATACCTGCTCCAGTTCGACGGCGTAGAAATACTTCGACGCAGTAGGAGGCTCGACGGCGTAGGTGCTGAATGGTGGTCTCCGGTACGATTGATTGATCGGAACTGAAAGCCGGTTACTTGTCGCCGGTTGAAAGGTTCTGGTTGTGTTTCAAAAACGTCTTTTGGTTCTCTCTCGTTTCACGTGTTTCTCTCTCTTCAAATTTAAAAATGTGAAAGTGGGAGGAATTGGAACCTAAAATTCAGATTAGAAAGTGTAAAAAAGTGGGTTTCAACCAAACAACCCCTTTTATACCCTAGAGGGTCTAATTGTTCAAAATATGGCTCTAGGTATTTTATGAAACTAGTCCAAAAACGGGTACTATCTTGGTATTTGATAGTTGAATGGATATTTAGGGGTACTTTCCTCGTAAAACTATCCATAAACTTTGTTGATTATTATTAATATTTTATAATTATTGGCATTTACTATTCTTACTCATGCTTCCATATTCTTCATTGCTCCAAACTTAAAATGAATCGACCCATCTAGAATATTTTCAATATTGATAAGTTATGTTTTTAAAATAATAGTAGTCTTAAATAATCAATTTTAAAATCTTTTTCAATTTTAGTCATTTACTGCATATCTTAATATATGTTTTGGTAACCACCATACAGTATATGAGTACCCATACCGGAGTATGGGTCGATGAATCCTCTGCAACGAATTCGAAAAGAAAAGTATATGTGGATCATGACATCGCCCTAAAACATTAATCAGGGTAGGGTCATTTAATCAATGTTTTGGCACCCACCCAGAAAAATAATAATTATGGGGTGACTTGGTTGATTTATACTCAATTACGCCCGGCCCTTAGGACCATATGACCTGTTTGTATGTCTACATGAATCTCGGTTTCTTGAATTAATGAGTGACGCAGTAATGTCCCATAGCTCCCTGCATATGTTAAAATCATATTAAACAAGAGACATGACTGCATCACATGCAACTTATCCGAAAATAAAGACACATAATAGCTGGCTACAAAGTAGCTAGCTTATTTATGGATATATGTGCTTTGCACAAGAATGCAGAAGACATGTACGTCAAAGTTGCAATATAACTTCCAAAATGGGAAAAACATGGAGGCTTCGGGATATAAGAAATACAATTATTCTTGGATCTACTCATTTACTTGCTCTTCTTGCACCATTCCACTACAATGCCGAGGCTTTGGCCGTCGCTGGTATCCTTACGGTTGTCACGGGTCTCTTTGGTGTGACTTTATGCTACCATAGGCTGCTTAGTCATGCTAGCTTGAAGCTACCAAAATGGCTTGAGTACTTCTTTGCCTATTGCGGAGTTTTAGCATTCCAGGCAAGTAATCCAGTATGTTTATTTTAAGTTTTCAGCTTCTTAACTATTAGTAGACTAATATCTAATAGCTATCATTATAAACGTTTTTGATACAGGGAGATCCAATTGAATGGGTGAGCTATCATAGACACCATCACAAATATCCTGATATGGAAAAAGATCCGCATAGCCCTATTGCCGGATTTTGGTTTAGTCACATGGGTTGGTTCTTCGAGGACGATATTTTTTACAAAAAAATAGGTGTAAGTATTTTGATGCGATTTGCACCATTACAAAAATGAATCTATCTTATAACACAATGTTTTATCATGTGCAGCGGGGAAGACAAGATAATGTTCGGGATTTAAAGAAACAGCCATTTTATAGGTTTCTTGAAAAGACACAGATTCTTCATATAACAGCACTAGGGCTTCTCCTTTATGCAGCAGGAGGATTACCCTACTTTGTGTGGGGAATGGTAAGTTATCATATGTCACCTAAGCTACATATTGTATAGCAAACGCATTTTATAACCAATTTAGTAACACGGTTGGTTCGATGGCTCATTGTTATGTAATTATTTTTCTATTTCTTAACCAAAAGCATAAATAACATTCCAGTCTCTAAGCATAATATGCATACCAGCTAGGGTGCATATACCCACAAACTTTCTAACAATAGTAATATGAATGCAGGGAGTGAGGATCGTTTATTTGTACCACTCAACGTTTTGTGTAGCTTCGGTGTGCCATTTGTGGGGATCAAGACCCTGGAAAACTGGAGATAATTCAACAAACAACTTGTATTATTTATTCTAAATCGAAAATTAACTTCACATGCATCTTAACATTACTATATAACTAATTTCACTTAACTGATAAACCTAGGTGGGTAGCAATTATGGCATTTGGGGAGGGTTGGCACAATAACCATCACGCTTTTCTAAACTCTGCAAGACAAGGACTTGAATGGTGGCAAATAGATACCACATGGTATGCTATCAGATGTCTCAAAGCTGTAGGCTTGGCCACCGATGTTAGGCTGCCAAATGAATCTCAAAAAGAGAGAGCTGCAATATCGAACAAGGAAGAAATGAATAATTCCGAGTTGGTGATGGATTCACATATACTGGCCGAGTGAAGTGCATCGGAAATAAGACTACATATTAGTCTCCAAGTTCGGCTAGTAGAAACTTGTTCATGTTTTTTTTAGTATGTACTAACAACTGGCTTGTATTATGTTGTTTAAATTTAAGTATCTTTGCAATTTATGATCGGACTTATGGTCAGAGCTGGTCATGGATTCGATTTCATAGTGAATGTGGAATAAGAAGCGAGAAAAAGATAATTTGATTCTGGGAAACTTTCTCTGTTTAATAAAATTGAAAGAGTACTTCGACTTTTATACTGAACCATTCACAAGCAAAGTTACAACTCAGCATGCGCCAAACACTGCTCAAACTAATAAGCATACTATAAAAACATGCTGTTAAAAAAAGAAGAAGTAAACTTGATAAATATCTAATTTATTTTAGTGCAAGATATATACAGTAATAATTATAATTAATAGCTTAAGTAAAATTTATGAAAAATAACTATCGTAACATTTATTGTTGTAATATATGTAAACCATTATAAAAAGGAATAAGAACTAGAAATAAAATACATCTTTTATAATTAAAATATTTTTGATATGGTATTGAAGCGGATTTGATTTTTTTTCGTCACATATAGTATTTGGGTGGTAAGCGTTTTTTCTAAAATTTGGGTGGTGAATTTTTTTTTGTTTTCCAAACTATTTGGGGATTTTAGTTTCATATGTTTTTCTTTTATTTCGTGGAATGTTTGGGTAGTGAGATTTTTGTTTTCTTTTGAGAATTTGAGGATTTGTTTTCTATATTTTCTTTCTTGTGATTTTGTTTTCTTGACTACATCATGTCACAAAATAAATTGAACTCGTTTCATATCAAATTTACGGGGAAAAATTATTCTTCTTGAGAATTTCAATTTCGATTGTATACGAAAGGAAAAGAATTGTGGGGTCATATTAATGGGAGTGATCTTGCACCTCTCGATTCTAATGCTTTGCTTAAGTGAAAAATAAAATATGTTAGAATTATGACTTGGATTCTTAGTTCGCTCGAACTTCATCTTATTCTCACCTGAAACCCTATAAACCGATGTTGGTATGTTTAACTATCTCGAGACAATTTATAATCCAGACAATTGTGCTAGGATTTCAAATACAGTATGAGATGACTAATTATACTCAAAGAAGTCTTTCGATTGAAGCATATTGTTTTGGTTTTGAAAACCGTTGGGCTAATTATTCATATATTATTTATGTTGATATTCCTGCTGCAACTCTTTCTGCTATCCAGACAATGCATGTAACCAGCAAACGAGATCAGTTCTTCATGAATAGCCATCATGTACCTTCGTTGGATGCATGTTTGTGTGAACTTCTTTGTGAGGAACAACAAATGATAACTCAGTAATCCATTGAACATCAAGCTAGTATTAGTACACATGTTCAGGTATCTTATGCAACAGAAAAGAGAAATAAAAATAGAGGTGTGTCTGTTATCCAATACTATAATTGTAATTCTTCCAGTCATATTGCTCGGGATTATCCCAAAAAGGTCTGTAACTACTACAAAATATAGGGGCATATCATTTCTGCTTGTCCCATTCAACCTTAAACAACAACAAGGTACTGCCTATCATGCCTCTACTAGTGCTTCTTTCTCTACTGCTTTACTTACTGCCTCACCGATTGTTCATTTTTCTTCTCCAACAACAAATCCAAACAAACTCACTACTTAAATGGTACAACAAATAATCATTTCTGTTTTTGGACTCTCAGGTAATCATAAAAAATATTCCACACCATAATATTTTGATTCTGGAGCCGCGAATTATATGACTAATATTGTTCTTCCTCTTTCTAATGTTATAAATTATGATGGAAATCTGAAAAATTAACATTGTTGATGGTAATTCTATATGTGCTAGTGTTGTTGGTGATCTTTCTTCCGCATTCACTAATGTTTTTTGTCTCCTGACCTCTCCACAAATCTTATTTATGTTGGTAAAGTGGTCGATAATAATTGTCATGTGTTTTTATCTCGTTCTGGTTGTGTTGTGTAGGATCAAGTGTTAGGAAATATGATTGCGAAGGGTCTCAATATGGGACGAATATTTCCATTGTATAACTCTCATTAGAATGATATCCCTAGTTTCCCTTTTTCATATGTATGTAATGTTGTTGGTTTTCGGAACCAAATATGGCATAGACGTCTAGGTCGCCCACATTCTGATGTATTTCATACTTTAGTTCATTCCACATACTGGGGACACTCAGAGTGTGACTCATGAAAAATTAAAAAGGTTATCTTGCCAGAATCCAAACCACTTTTGGATTCCCTCGTTGGGCGATTCAGGCCTAATTTCACTAAAGTTAGTGTCAAGTACCTACTGGCTTTACAAAGGATATCGTATGTATATTTTTATTCATCCAAACTAGATAAGATCCTGAAAAAAAAATTGGGATTTTGCGAATCGATCAAAGTGAGGCTTCCTCTACCTGAAGATACTCTGATGGACTGTAAGGTTAGAGAGTTGGTGGTTTATACCAAAGTAATCAAATGGGGCCTTTGATTTCCCTTGGACCCGAAAATAGTGAGGTATTTCCAATGGATAAAATTATGTCCAACCCAACTAAGCCATAACGCATGGTTTACGTTGTTAACTATCATCATAGCTTACATGTTATCCAAAATTTCGATGCCTATGGAGCAACTAGCTGGCGTGCTTGTTTGTGTCGCAGTGGTCATATCTCATATTATTATTTTAATAAGAGGAATGACTATAAAGTTGCTGATGACCTGCTAGAAACTGACAAGACTTAGAGGACTGAGATTCTTTTTGTTAGTGGTGCTTTGGAAAACGACATAAAAATTACGTCTAAAAGAAATCTGAGTATGCTCACAAGATATTGGAAACGCTAGGTAAGTGTTTTTAAATATTTCTTTCGTTTCTATATTTTTATGTTATTATCTCTCGCTTCACATTTCTTTTGTAGTGTTCTCAAAGCTCTTTTCACAACACTTGGAAGATGGGATGACAACTTTCATAAAGTTGAATCAATGGGCCACTGAAAAATGGTCAACTGGATTTCACAATTTCTTGACTTTATTAAACATGGTGAGAGCCAACCTATGGAGAACAAATCCAATCCGTGAGATTTCATGGGGATAGTTCATCACTCATCCTCGATCCTCTATAATGTTTTAAGAGGACTGAGTAGACTGATTGTAAACTTTACCTTCCAGCTATGAATAGGGTTCTTAGTCACCATGACAAAAAAACAAGATGGTTCACCTCAAGTTATTCCCCAACTAGGGAGTAATAGGAAAATTGATGAAATTGATGCAGCATTGTTAGAAGCTTTCGCAGTCACTGTTGGAGATACTAAAAGGCCATTAGATTTTATGACTGTTAAAGAGAATAAAGGGAAAAAAAGATTAAAGAAGATAGCAATAAGAGGAAAATTAAGAAGAAGAAAACTTAGTTGGTTTGGAGATCATTCTCTCATCCAAAGTCATCTCTTCAATCATTCCTACTGAAGTTCATCCACAAACTGTTGTTTCTACCGATCCAATTTCCTTATTGCTTCTACCAGATGATAGGCCAGCCTTTGAAGGTGGTGATCAGATGGATGACTTAGGGAACTTATGGAACTTTAATTTTGAAGAATTCGAACGAGATTTCCTTGACTCCACCAAGCCTGAAAATTCTATGACATATGATGGTGAATCTTTTGAAGTGTGTAAAGAACATAATGAGTTGGGATATGAAGTCTTGGGTTATGTAAGCTAAATCATTGACTTAGGGAGGAAGGTAAGATCTTAAGCCAAGGATATTATCTCCCTCCAAGACGAAAATCAATGTTTGAAGAACTTTATCGATGAAGAGAAAATGAAAAATGAAAATTTGGGTAATGAAATGAAGACCGTGAATGAAGAGTTGGTTCAAATCAAATCTAATCGTGATAAGCTGCAGTCCGACTATACTAATTTGTGATCGTCCAATTCCAAAAAAATCACTTCTTTAAAAGATCAGCAGATGAAGTGTAAAGATACCATCCAACAGTTATCCGAAGAAAATAAAAAACTCGAAGATCTTCTTAAGATGAAAGAAGATGAAATCACATATCTTAAGAAATATACTTCTCAAAAGATAGCCGATGTTGTGGATGCTTACGCTGATAAATTATTAAAGTCTATGCAATATAGTGATGAATCAATCAATTCAGATATGGTGTTGTTATTTCATCAAAAGTAACCCAAACTATCTCTTAGGGATTTAGGGTTACATGTACCAACCGAGCAGATTCCTTATAAAATTCTAACATTAGGTGCTAAATTAATTTTTTCTTCCGATGAAGAGGACTCTTATAAAGAGGATTAAGAGGATTCTGATGGTTAGAATCAAGAAGAATGAAAGAAAACCGATGGGAACGAGCCCTAAGATTAATATTTTCGATACATATGTGTTTTGTTTTAAGTAATTCCTTGAAACACAAGGCATTTTGATGTGTTTAGTTTGGACTCATTTGTGACCAAGTTTGTGTAAGTTCTTATTGTATACAAGGAATTATGTTATTCATATCAGATTTTTCTATATAAGTCCTTGGTATAACCAAGGCATTTTGTAGTTCAACTTCAAATATCATAAAAAAACAAAGGTATTTTAAGTTATCTTTATTCTTATCCACTCTATCTTTCAATATATATTTTACTTTAATTAATATTAGATCCCAACTAAGTATAAAGATGACTAAAACTTGGAATAAATGAACCAAGGCAACAAAATCTAATTTGACCAAGCCATTCGAAGGTAATTCATTCGAAGGCAATAAAATTTTAATGAAACCAAGCCATTCGAATGTAATCATTCAAAGACAACAAAAGTTTAATCCAACTAAGTCATTCGAAGGCAATAACTTTTAATCCCACAATTCATTCGAAGGTAATCCATTCAAAGGTAATAATGTTTAATCCCACCAAGCCATTTGAAGATAATCCATTCGAAGGCAATAACTTTCAATCTAACCAATTGTAGCAAATATACTTTTAAAAGGAAAAATACGATAGATAGATTGTGATTTGGACACCTCATTAAAATATATCCACGCCACCGGGATAATAAAGAGTATGCCCCATAATATTTACATCGGCATAGAGGAAAGTAAATATTTACAAAATTAGCGTATTCTAATTATAACCTTAAATGCTCAACATTCCAATGATGCTTCAGAAGTTTTCATTCTTTCTCCACGAGCTAGTATGTTCATTGTTTGATCTTTTTTTAGACAATGTATGGTCCCTCCCAGTTCGGAGCCAATTTTTCGAACTTCTTTTCCTTGATATGTAAACACACTTTCTTTAGAACCTTATCATCCACATTGAAGTTTTTAGTTCTAACTTTATGCTTCATTGGTAGTGAATGGTTCTTAAGTGACCTTTTATTCTCTTTTCCTCTATCACGTCTAACTGAGCCCTTACTACTACCTCATTATTCTCTTCAAAATAGTTTTGAACTATGAAAGAAGGAAAATTAACTTTTATATGTATAATTTCATCTATACCATAAACTAAAGTGAATGGAGAAGGAAAAATAACTTATATATGTGTAATTGCATCCATACTATAAACTAAAGCGAATGGAGACTCTTGAGTAGGTGTGTGGGGAGTCGTTCGGTAGGCCCACAATACTTCTTGTAGATAACTTGTCCATTTTCCTGATTCTCCATCAAATTATTCTTCAAACCCATTAAAATTGTTTTGTTTTCTACCTCAACTCGTCCATTGGCTTTAATAAGAAAATGAGAAGAAAAATAATGATGAATTCCTCTCGATGTAAAAAATACTTCCATGTCTTTATTGTCGAATTGAGGATTATTGTCGATAGTGATATGCCTGAGAATGCTAAACCTACAGCATATTATAAAGAATAAACTTTATCATTTCTTTGGATGTTTTCCCGGATAATTTTACAACTTCCACCCACTTGGAGAAGTAATCTATTTCTAAAATGATAGTGTTACACCCCCAGAGGCCATGGGAATGGGTCAGACTAGATTAAGTCCCCATATGTCAAAAGGTACTACTTTGGGTACATACGACATGGGAACTGCAGGTACATGGTTTGCATTTCCATAGCTTTGATAAGGGTCACATCTTTTACCAAGTTTTTAGAATCTTCAATAAAAGAAGGCCAATAGTACTCTGCCAACAAGACTTTTCTACTTAAGGCCTTGTAACCAAAATATGTCGATCATTCCCCATCATTTAGTTTTGATAAGAAAATTTGTGACTTGTTGAATCCTAGGCAACGCAATAATGTCTTACTGGGTGAGGTTTATTTTTGTTTGAGGGTAATTTTGTCCAGAGTTTTGTGGTATTTTAAAGGTGTTTAATGTTTGGATAAAATGTAAAGGGAGAATTGAGCTGCCTAGTTGTATTTAATTTTTATTACCCTCATTCAATGAAATTGGTTGGGTATTTATACCCTTAATTGTGGGCCACATGGGCTTTCGGGTTGACTTATGGATTCCAGGTCGAGTTCAAAGACCCATTAGTTTTAAGCAGGTAGATAATTAGCTTAGTCATGAAGTGATTAAGTTTTTAGTACATTAGTTCAGTCCGGACGGTTCAGTGGGTGGATGTTGTCCGAATTTCCCCTGTCTGGGTCTCATAAAGAGTGACAACAAATTCCGGACTCATCATTACTGCACATTTTTTTTATAAACCCCCCCCCCCCCATAAGACTATAAACCCACGAGCTTTATATTTTAGGTTTTTGGCAGATGCTTTGTCTTGAGGTAAAATTTTGCTAGTGATAAACTCTTGGATGTAATTTCTCCAATCTTGAGAATTCAGGGCAGATACATGGAATTTCTCTTCCACATCATCATTTACTTTAGATTTAGTGACTATGGAAGGAAATTATTGTACCAGGATCCAATTATACCCTTCAAAATAGACTATTGTGGATAGGGACTCAGCCATTAAATTTTTTGATCTAGGGATATGCACGTACTTAACATGTTTAAAGTTGGTTGAGATTTATTTTAATACCTTTAATTACTTTACCAAATGATATTTTTTGGTTTCAGACTGCCATTGTGCTTGATGAATGACTAACTGCAGATCACTTAGTAATCATACTCTTTTAGCACCACATATTTGAGACAATTTTATTCCCATTATTGCAGCCTCATATTATGATTCATTATTGGATGCTTCAAAATCAAAATTTATTCCTTGGTACATCGAATCCCTAAATGGGGAAATTATGCAGATAACAGCACCACATCTCATTGTACTAGATATACCATAAGTTCGAACTACCCATTCTTTCTCAAGTTATTGTTTTGAGCTTCTTCACGAGGCATTTTGGAGTGAAATTCAACCAGAAAATCAGCCATAGCTTGAGCTTTGATTGAAGTTCAGGGTGTAAAGTCAATATCATAATCTCCAAGCTCAATTCACTGCGTGGTCATTCGTCCCGATATATGTGCTTTTGGTAACAATTTTTTCAAGGGAAAAGAAGTTTGAACCATGATAAAGTGTGCTTGAAAATACAACCTCATTTTTCTAGCTCTTATTACCAATGCTAAGGTTAGTTTTTCCAATTTTAAAAATCTTTTCTCAGCCTCCAATAAGCTCTTACTTATATAATAAACATGACATAGATAATTATCAACTTCTTGTACCAACACCACACTGACCACATACTCTAATACTACTAGATATTTATAAAATCTTCCAAAATCTATAGGTTTGAATAAACGTTTTGGTGAAGATAGATGTTGCTTAATTTCAAGGAATTCTTGATCACAATTTGGGGACCAGTCGAAGTCTTTTGCATTTCTGAAGACTTGAAAAACTCAGAACACTTATTTGATGATCTAGAAATAAACCTGTTCAATGCTACCAACCTTCCAGTCAATATTTGAACTTCTTTAGTAGTCCGAGGTGGATCCATGGCCAACAAAGCATTCAATTGATCTTGGATTTTGAAGATGTGATCCTTCTCTTTAGGGATTTTAACCATCATATCATCAATATAAACTTCTATATTTCTTCCAATTTTGTCGAAGATGCCTTATTAACCAATCGTTGATAAGTGGCTCCAACATTCTTCAACCCAAAATGCGTCACTTTGTAGCAATAAAGTCTCTTATAAGTGATGAAAGTAGTATGATCTTGATTGTTGGAATCCATTTGTATCTGATTAGACCTGGAAAAAACATCCATAAAACATAATAACTTGTTCCCCGACGTAGAAATCTACCCGCTGATCTAACCGGGGCACTGAAAAATGAACTTTGGGACAAGCTCTGTTAAGATTTGTAAAATCAATACACATACGTCCAAAGACCGAATTGGATATCCAAAGAGGATATTAGGATTCTTTAATATGTCCCACCTTAGTTAACTAATCCACTTTCTGGACTATGACTTCTGATTTTTCTTTAGAAAAAGTTCTTCTTCTGTGCACCACCGGATCCACATCAGATCTAATGGATAGTTTGTGGCTGATAACACTCGCTGCTACTCCTATTAATCTTATATGCACCAAGGAAACACATGTAAGTTGTTATATAAAAATAATAATAATTTCTTCTTCAATTCTAAGGGTAATTTGGATCCGACCCTAACTTTCTTTCTTTCTGCCAGCTGATGAATTTCAACTTCTTCAATTGGGATTACAACACTAGGAGCTTCCCTTTGATCATTTATCTCATTTGATTCTACACAAGACTCTTCTAATTGTTATTCTTCTCTAGTTTTCGCTGCTCCTAATGATTTTGGAGCGAGATAAATGACATAACATTCCATTGCCACCTTTTGGCTACTTCAGACGACGCCTAATTGGCCTACCACAACATATTTCAAGTATCGGTGAACATTGGATGCCACTGCATGCATTATAGATAGCCAAGATCTATCAAATATTATATTGTAAGACGTCAGACAATCAACTATTACGAATAAAATCCTTACCATTTTCTTGAATGACCATTTTCCTAGAAAAAACTCTCATTGAAATTCCCCAATTATATCAGCAGATTTACTAGTGCAACCCATTATGGTTCTATTTGAACGGTTAATAACCGAGTGATTCTTCGTATTTCATTTCCTTCAATAATTGCTCATATCACCACATCATCTAATGAGGGCCACTAATGTCCTTTAGGTCATCTTTATAAAAAAGAGTGAAATGATCAGGATTTTAGTAGATATGTGTAGACATTCTCCCTTCTAACTAGGTTGTCAAAGTGTTCACATGTCTTTTCCTAGAATAGTAGAAATGATCAGGGTCATCCTTATAAAACCCTTACCATTTTAATAGCTTGATTGTCATTCCATTCGAAATACTTTAGAAAATTGGGTGATATCTCTTCTTCAAATCTCTTTTAATATCTAAATGGCTAATATTTTCACCAAAGATTTGTCTTAATGGTTAATTTACCACCAATCCATTTGAAAGGAACGTTAAAATAAATAAATTAGATTAATATCTAATTTGTTTTAATTAAGTATTTAGTTAATATATATTCTAGAATAATACTGTAATCAATTACAATATTAATTGTTGTAACGTGAAAGGGAAAGAGAACGAAAAGAAAAGTAAGATATATATTTTAGAATTAAATTACTTTTGATAAAAAGTACCAAACGAAAAAAGAGGCTAATCCCAACACCGTCCTTTAAACTGATGCTTCTTTCTTCCAGACCAAACTTGTCGTTTAAGAAGATACTATGTCCTTTGGCAGAAACTTAGTGAAGTCAAGAAAAACATCTTTTATAACAACAAAATACATTAAGAAATGATTCGTTCTTACCGTACCTGATTTATTCTCACCCATAATTGTCACTTGTAACAATGAAGAAGCTTGCTGATTTGAAGAGTGGATCGACGAGTAAAGAAAAGTGGAAGGAGAATACAGAAGATTTGGATGGCAGGATTGTGAAGAAGTCGAAAGTACAGCTTTTTAAAATGGTTCTTTCATTTAGAAATAAATAGTTCTTCCACTTTAATTTTATTTTTATCTTTTGAACTTAATAACTTTTTAACCGTATATCTTAAACGGGTAATTGGAGAGGACAGCCTGAAAGGCCACGTCCATAGCAGGCGCATTAAAGGAGATGTTAGAGTGACCGTCAAACATATGTGTTAAATACTATAAAGGATCACATGAGAATATTTGAATTGCAAATTTGACAGTAAATTCCCATACTAATCCAGACACACTTGTCATGTACCTAAATAACTCTCCAACTGTCTGCAATAAAAACAAAGTTTTGGTGAGAGAAAATGGTTTTTTACTTTAAAAATATTAGAAAAATTAAATTGTTTGCATTTGTTTTGGAATCTTTTTTTTTGAAAAATATGTTTTTATTTTTTCCCTCCCTTTTCTAATGTAAGTCGTTTAAAGTAATGGCACATACGTTAAGGAGTTTTTTTTTATTTGTATTTTATATCAGATGTGAACGTTACTAAATTATCCTTTTCATCTTTCATAGAATATAGTTGTCAAGTATTTTAGAGAGAAAGTAAAAGATTAGTACGGTGGTTATTTTTTAGAGAGACACTAAGAGATAAGTATGGTGGTTAGTTTTTCAGAGAGAAACTAGGTAATAAGTATCGTAATTAGATTTTTCACGGAGAAATAAAAAAAATGGTTTTTTTTTAAATTTAAAAGAAAAAAAATGAAGTTTACGATATTTAAAGTGTTTTTTTAGTTTTTTTTGTGTGGTTATGGTAGTTAGACTTTTTAGTTTTTAAAGTGTATTTTTAGTTTTTTTTGGTTAAGGTAGTTAGATTTCCAATTCGACTTGCAAAAGCAAAAAAAATTATTAGAAAAGTTATGTTCTTAGTTGCAATAGCACGCCCACGTTTTCATATACAAGGAACTGGTTTTTTTGTTATAAAATTGGTGTATTCCATTTTGTTACAAAAGAACCCGCTAAAAGAAATAGCATCAGCAGAGTTGCGGGCACACTAAAAACAAAAGCCATAACTTCAGTTAAAAGAGAAATTGTGCGATCGTGCTTAATTGAAAAGGTTCTTTCGGTTATCAAAGAAAAATGGCCAAAAAATGATTCAAGCTACACAATATATGTTCAACAAGATAATCCAAGAACACATATTGATCCAAATGACTCGGAATTTTGTGACGCGACTAGACAAGATGGATTTGATATTCGCTTAAGGTGTCAATCTCCAAATTCTCCGGATTTAAATGTTTTGGACCTTGGATTTTTAGTGCTATTCAATCTTTACATTACAAAGAGTCTCCTAAATCAACCGATGAACTTATCAATGTCGTTATTAATTCATTTGAAGATTTTTCTACGATCAAGTCCAATAAAATATTTTTAACAATGCAATTGTGCATGATCGAAATTATGCGAACAAAAGGTTCGAATAAATATAAAATCTATCATTTAAAAAAAAACAATGCTTGGAAGAGCAAATCAACTTCCTATACAGTGGAAATGTGATCCCATATTTGTTCAAGAAATTATGAATGTGATAACTTAGAGTTTGGAGTTTTTTTGTATTCTCAATTGACTGCGATGTGGTCAAACAACTATGCTGGTTTGTTTCTATTGATATATATTTTGTTAGTAGATGTAAATTAAAATTTATGTTTGTGTTTTTATCTAGATATTAATTTAAAAAAAATAGTTAAAAAAATTCATCAAAATATCTCATCATATCGAAAAGAAATTCGTAACATATCTCATATTTATATATGCATTTTATTTTAAATTTAAATTAAACAAAATTAAAAAATTAAAAAAAATAATCGACTAATACATTCTTTTTAAATATTATATCTTTATATATCTATTTAATATCCTATAATTGCTTATATTTATATATTTATATATAGTTAAATTCAAAATAAAAAGTAAACAAATATTCTATATTCTAGGAAAAATTATTTGTTACTCTATCAAAGAGTTTGTAAAATAATATTCTAAAAAAATTTGTTAGTTGATATTTTAGAGAAATTAGCTAAAGATTCTCCTATATCTTTATTGGAAAAAAACAACGTTTCCTTGAAATGCTCGCTATATCTTTATATATTTATTTAATTTATGTATAATATCTTTATATATATATATATAATTAAATTCAAATAATAAATAAATAAATACTCATAATCAATTATTTTAAAAGTTTTTGTACAACGTTTATTTATGTATTTATTGTTCATTTTCTATATTGAAAAAAATGTGCGGCGTAAATAGTTAAAAGTACTTTCCTATTCAAAATAAAAAAAAACTGTACAAAAAATTGTTAAAATGTGTTATCTAAAAATATTTGCAAATAAAGTTAGTTCAAATGTTTTTCTATAATATCTCATATGTCTATTTTACTTTAGTTAAAATTATAATTAAACACAAATAAAAAAAATCAACTTGATTATCATAATTAATCTATAAATTGCTAAGAGAATCGGTTACACTTAAATGTATCTATATTCAAAAACAAAACCAAACATTTCCATCTTCATCTATCTAAAAACAAAACCGTAGAATGATATAAAACTTCAAAGAGTAAATACATTCATCATAAAACAAACTGCATCAACAAAATTGGGGAAGGTAAATACATTCAACATAAAACAAATTACATCAATAAAATTTGAGAAGATATATTTGTAACATACTTTGAACTACTTTTTTCATCTCTTTTTGAAAATCATCATCTTTATCTTCATCTTCATTTTCACAATATTTGTTTAAATCAAATCCAAATTCCCAACTCTTTTAATTGAAATCACATCTTGATTGACATGAAAACCAATATGAATGGAAGATTTATCATCTCTTAAATTTTCAGCAATATACTTCATACTTATGAAAAAATATTTTTTTTCAAAACCACTATCAAATTCTTTTCTAAACATTTTCAAATTCTAGCTACTGGCATGTTCCTAGACTTTAAAAAATTAAGAGATGATAAAAAAATAAACCAATAAAAAGAAAGAGTAAACTAGAAGTAAAAACAACCTACCGTGTCAGAACACGTTTACTGCAGAAAAATGATTGAAATTAGGGATATAGTTGGAACAAATAAAATATAGGTTCATTGAGGAGAACCATATAAAATTTGAAATTTTTGATAGAACGACCTCCATTACGGAACAAAAAGAGTATATTTTGAGAGGGTATTTCTCAACATATTTAAGCACGGAAGTATATCACAAAATAAAACAAATAATATTCAGAAATGGAGAAGTAATTTAAGACATTGGCAAGATAGGGCGCTACCAAGTCCGATAATGAGCCAAAAAATTTGGATAAGACTTACATGGCAGTAATTAAGTTGGTTTTATTTTTTATTATGGGAATGGATTTTGGCTCTATGAAATCTGTAGATGAGAGAGGATACAACCAGATAATGACAAACCTAGCGAATCTTGACATTCTTTTCTCGTGTAGTAGACCACCATATATAAATGATGAGGTTCATTATAAAGCAAGATCGGATTGCCCTCGGGATTTAAGGACCACCCACCAAGTGATCGAAGGACATAACCCCAATCCGACCAAGTAAACACTTAGACCGAGCAGCAAGAACGATCGAGGAGATCCATTCAAAAACAACGCTGAACAACCACCAAAAGATTACGCACCCATCAGAAAACAACAGGGAACGGTCACGCGGGTTTACCGCGTGCACCCACCGGGAAACAGCACAGGTTACCAAAAGGTTACCTTGCGTATAATCAAAGATCACCCATCGAAAATCGACTCGTTATGATAACCGAGGGACTAAAGCACTTTACCGAGGGGTAACATGCTTTACTGATGCCACTTACGAAGAACATTGCCTCATTACTGTAATGCTTTCATACTTTCAGTGTAGTAGTGGTCCACAATCAGTACTACCGCATAACTCATAACTAGTAATAAATGGGTTTAATAGGGCTAAAAATCCTTATTAGTTAGCAATGTTCGGCGCATGTAAAATTATCATTAAAGTTTTTTTTTTTCAAAACTAGTCAACCAGTGGAAAGCATCTAAATATAAATTTTTGTGTTGCAAATACGGTTATTCATTCACAGTAAAATTTCTCTTTGTTTAATTTATTAACATTATACGTTATTTTTAATTCGTTCGCCTGTCTCTCAACTCTAGTATAATTGACAAAACCATAATCAATTAAAGAGATTGTGCAGTTTGTTTGCTTGAATGTGAAGAAGGCGACTCCTTTAGAACTCTACTTTTCTGTTCCCGCGTTTCACTTGGATTGTATCGGCGCATCACTTCATTACCGTGCTAAATGTTCACTTTGCGGCGCTGCCAGAGGTTTTGGAATGGTTTCTCATCTCAATCTCAATCGTCTCCGCGGCATCTATTTGTATGACATCGCGAATTCAATGGAGCTTTGACGAAGAAGAATCAATTTTTATCCGAAGCATCATGGACTCTTTTTCGACATCATCTCTTTTTCCGTCGCCTGTACTGGTACCTCACAGAAATGATGACGAACATGACAGATCCCTGGACGACCTCACTGTTCAGGTGGTGAAGATGTGGTAGGGGAGGTTTTTTGAACAAACCTATGGTATTCTTATTAGACCATAAATTTGATCCAATTAAAAGGTCAAACCCATTTAGTAAGGTCCATCAACAAAACATTTTTTTTAAACAATTAAAATATTAATTTTATTTTGTAGTTGAAGTTGTGTGTAAAAAAACTTTTAGGTTGAGTATAATAAAGTCTTTATGTTGAGTGTAGTAAATTTTTTTATTTTGATTGTAGTCTAGTAGTTGAGTGTGTATTTATCTATAATCTCTTGGATGGTGGATCTTTCTCTCTATTATGGTTTAATAAATAGGGAAGCTCTCCTACCATCTGGACCACCACTAAACACACCAAGAATAAATTTTAGAGAGAGAAATTAGAGTGAGAAACGAGAGAGACAATAATACTCTATTGAGTGAAAGAAAAAACATTTCTTTTCTAATGTGAGTTGCAAGAGTGTGTTGCAATATTTCTTCCTTTTTCGGTCTATATCAAATTTGTTTCTTTGTTTTAAGAGACTTTTTTTTCATATTTTGCGCCCACAAAGTGGTTTAAGAGCCACAGGGCGACAAACAGTATCCAAAATTTTGTTTTTAAATCATCAACATATTGAAAGATATGGCAAATGATGTACAATCCTTCCAAGTTCCAAAACTTAATAACAAAAACTATGACAATTGGAGTATCAAGATGAAGTCTCTCCTCGATGCACATGATGTGTGGGATCCCGTATAAAATGGGTTTGACGAACCCGAAGATGAACCAAGCTTTGCTTAAGAGGAGAAAACAACTTTGAAAGATTCAAACAAAAATAGACAAAAAATTCTCTTCCTCATCTATCAAGCATTAGATGATGATGATGGTTCGAAAGATTCCAAGCGCATCTTTCGCCAACCAAGTGTGGAACAAATTATAAACCTCATACAAAGGAGTTGAAAATGTGAAAATGGTACATCTGCAAACGTTAATAGGTGAATTTGAATCGTTACACATGATAGCATTCGAGTCTATTTCGGGATATTTGTCAAGAGTAACAAACGTTTATAATCAATTAAAAATAAATGATGAGAAGTTAAAAGATGTGAGAGTAATAAAAAAAACATACTTTGTTCGTTGGATCCTAAATTCGATCATATCGTCGTTGATAAGGAAGTAGAAATCTAGGGACTAAAGTGTAAATAATAGAAGGTTAATAGAACAATTTTGATTATGTATTTCTATTGAGTACTAAAGGTAATTTATCCCTTTGTGTAACCGATTTCAGTTTTGAGCCAAGTCTTAGCGCCTCTATATAAAGGCCAGGGCTAGACTAATAAAGGGGTTGAACACTTTTTTATCTAACTCAATTGTGCTATGACTTTCTCTCTCTAAAAACTCTCTCTCTCACTAAAACTCGCGTAGTACTTTTTCGTAATAGAACTCTTAACAATTGAAGTCACCAAATTGACGATTTCACTGGGGACTGATGAGGAGATAAACCACCAAGTTCAAGATTATAAATATTAATTATTAAGTGAAGTAAATGTAATTGTCCCATTAGTGTATTTATTATTAGTTAGAGGATAATATCCTAAAAGTGTTAAAGGTAAGGGACCAATTTGTAACAATGGAAGGACCACCTAGGAAATAAATGGGGACCACCTCACCCACTATATAAGAGAATCCCTTTATTCTTGGGTAGGTGGACATTATTTAATACATTCTCTTTCTACTTTCTCTCTTCGGATCGAGACGATTCCACCGATTTCACTTCGGATGAGTCTTCGGGTAGAGAAACCCGAAGCAGAAGCAGACACAAGAAACACACCAAGAAGAGTAAATCTTGACGCCATAGGGCAAGGCTTTTTGAATCACCAAAACTCAAGAAAGACAGCACCGAAAAAAGAACACCAAATTCTCACGAGAAAGAAGAAATGTTGACAGCAAGTAGAGAGGAGTGGGTAGTGTTACCTCAAGTTCAGTGGCAACCGTTGGGAAGCCAAACGCACGGGTACAGGGTTAGGAGTCAGTTCATCAACCCGAAAAATGAGGGATTATATAGGACCCGCACTGAGAGACTCGGTGGCGGCGCTTTCGGGTTTGGTCTTAATTGGAGAGTATCGCCATTGTCAGACAAAATATTGTCGGGACATCTCCTGAAGAGATTCGACATATCCAAACTGGAAAAGTACGACGACAAAAGGATCTAGATAACCATCTGGAGGCCTTCAAGAACTTCATGTTAAGTTTTGAGAATGACGACAAGGTTTTGTACCGAGCATTTTCAATGATCTTCAAAGATCGGGCATCCAAGTGGTACAACAGGTTACCGCATGGTTGCATTAAAAACTTCAGGATGTTTTGGGTGATGTTTTGGAAGAAATTCGTTGTAAACAAGAGCTTCTGAGCTAATGGTGGCACGATTGTCAACTGCATACAAAATTTGGGAGAGCTCCTCAAGGATTACACCAGACGTTTTATCAATGCAAAAACGGATCTTGATCAGTACGAGGAAAATGTAGCTTTGACAGGATATCGACTAGGACTACTTCCGGGACCGACGAAGCATGCGGTCACGAAAAGACAGACATTTACCTTTTCCGCCCTCTTAGCTCAGGTGGAAAAGCAGATATTAATTGAGCAGCATAAATCCAACAGAGCGCCCATGCTTCAGTTGTTACAAAAGAGGGTAATCCCGCAGGCTCAACCAATTAGCACGCTTCCCCCAGCTGCTCACCCCACCCCGGTTAAGACTCAAGCATCTCAAGCTCAAAAAACTAAATAGAACAATCAGGTGTTCACGCGACCCATTTCCAACAAGTGGATCTAATCTTCCTACTTTGTCGACCTAACAGAGTGTGTATCTACTATTTATGAGAAGGCCAAAAAGAGTGGAATCTACCGGAGACCATTTCCTATCCCGACCCCTTGGGAGAGTAGGAATAACCGATACTGTAGATACCATGAGGATGTGGGGCATGACACTAAGCATTGTATTTATCTCAAAAAGGAAATACATATGCTGCTAGAAAATGGGAAATTACTTGAGTATGTGAAGAAGCGGGCACAACAAGGAACAACATCTAAAGAAATAGTGGCAGTACATGCCATAACAGAGGTGGCTGATCTTTTCGATGTATCCGTGGAGTACCTTGATCCCGACGTCAATTGATATATCATCGGGGTCATTGAGGAAGAAATTTTGAAGTGTCAGTTTTTTGAGTCTCTGATAATCTTTCGAGGTGACTCCATGGCAGGGATCACCCACTCTTCCCGAAAACTACATATCATGAATCTGGCGACTCAGTTGGAGGCACAGACATCTCTCCATTTGCGCGGAAACCCATCACCGATCATGTATTTCGATGACGAAGATATGAGGGATATAACTGGTCCTCATGAAGATGCAGTCGTAATAGGGGCAGCCATTGCGGGAGAGGAAGTCGCCACATACTTATGGATACTGGAAGTTCGGCGAACATAATCTTCTCATCCACTTTTGCTCAGTTTAAGAGGCCTTTAGTGATTTCGAGGTCGGATCAAACTATTGTGGGGTTCACGCGTTCAACAGCAGTAGTAGTCAGGGAGTTCGAGAGAATTGTGCAGCTCAGTCCCGGGCCTTTCAAAAATGAGGTCACACTTTTGTTCGTAGTTGTAGATGCACTAGCCTTGCATAACGCGATTTGTTGCAGATCGTGGTTATCGCGAATGCACGCGCTGACGTCTACAGTTCATCAATGTTTGAAATACGTGGTGGGTAACAATGTAGGGGTTGTGAGAAGTAGCCAGAAGGCAGCCCGAGAATGCTACCATGCAGCGTTAGCAACACAGGACGACCAAGAAATCGAACAAGCACGAGACTAGCAGTTAAAAGGACTTCCACTAGGTTCGTTACCCGTTGACGATCCCCGGGAAGCTCCCAGCCTACTAAATACCGATGAAGATTGCCAGAAATACCAGTTTACCGAAGGAAAGATTCTGAAGAACCGAACCAACTTGACACCGGATTTTCGGGCAAAGTTAATTTTGTTGTTGCAAAATAGGTTACATTTGTTCGTGTGGTGTTCGGAGGATATAACCGGAGTTCCAGAAAACTTGATAATTCACAATTTGGCAGCTACCGGAAACGTCCGACCTATTTCACAGAAACGTCGGGCTTTTTATTCAGAAAAACAGAAATTATTCTACGGGAAATTGAAAGAATGTTAAGCGTCGGTCATATCAAAGAGTTGATATATCCACTGTGGACATCCAATCCTATTTTGGTCAAAAAGAAAAATGGCAAGTGGAGGATATGTGTGGATTTCACTAACCTTAACCGGGCATGCCCCAAATATCTGTTCCCGATGCCGAGAATCAACCAATTGGTTGATTCAACGTCTGGAAATAAAGTACTATATTTTTTGGATGCGCATGCAGGGTACAACCATATTAAATTGAACCTAACCGATCAGGAAAGCACGCGTTCATAACTGGGCGAGGGCTATACTGTTACAAGGTTATGCCCTTTGGGCTAAAAAACGCAGGGGCAACGTACTAGAGGCTAGTAAACAAGGCATTCGATAAGTAGATCGGGAGAAACGTGGAAGTCTACATCGACGACATGCTCGTGAAAAGTGAGACCGACGACGACCATCTTGCTGATTTAAAAGAAACCTTTGACAGCTTAAGGGATATAAACCTTAAGTTGAACCCGAAGAGATGCTCATTTGGCGTGCGGTCAGGAAAGTTTTTAGGTTTCTTGGTTAGTGAGAAAGGGATCGAAGCAGACCCTATTCAGCTGTAGGTCTGGCCAACATGGCCCCTCCGAGGAGCATCAAGGAGGTTCAGATATTGACTGGGCGACTGGCGGCGGTAAATCGATTTATATCCCGTTCTTCTGACAAGTGTGTCCCATTTTTTCAGGTTCTGAGAAATGCTAAATATTTCTCTTAGATATCAGCTTGCAACGAGGCTTTCGTGGGGATAAAAAATTATTTATCATCCCCGAATCTTTTAACAAAGCCTCTAAAGGGGGAAATTTTGTTTATATGTTGTGGTTTTTTATTATGCAGGGAGTGAGGCTCTGGTTAGCGAGTCAGGGGTCGTCCCTAAAGCGGTTTATTTTGTGAGCAGAAGCTTGTTAGACGCAGAGACAAGATATCTGAAGCTCAAAAAGATGGCATTGGCCTTGGCTATCGCGGCACGAAAGATGCGACCATACTTCCAAGCTCATTCGTTTTTCGTCATGACATCATTTTCACTCAAATACGTACTACAACGTCCGGATATGTCTAGACAAATGTCTAAATGGTCGGTTGAATTGGGTGATTTTAATATCGATTTTGAACCACTAACGACCATTAAAGGCCAGGCTCTAGCCGATTTTGAGTTTCATTCGAGCCGACCAGAAGAAGTCAAGTCCCCCGAGGATGATAGGCCTGATGAATGGATAATCAGAACTGATAGAGGGTCGAATGTCAGCGTATGCGAGGCGAGCGTACAGATAACCACCCCCACGGGAATAATGATGCACCAAGCAATCCGTTTCGGTTTCACCACATCCAACAATGAGGCTGAGTACGAAGTCGCGCTAGCTGGTTTGAGGCTGCTACAAGTGTGTGGGGCCAGACATATATGTCTAGTTAGTAATTCTCAGTTACTGATAAACCAAGCGTCGGGAGCTTCAGAAGCTAGGAAAGAGCATCTGGTTAAGTACCTGGCTGCGTTGCGCATATTAGTTGCATCATTTACTAAAGTAACCTACGAACATGTCCCCCGGGCCGAAAACAAGATCGCGGACTCCTTTGCTGCAACGTCTTGGTCGAGCAACTACCCATGGATAATAACTTAGGAAAACCCTTAGATTATCAGGAGGGCATAAATCGACGACCGACCCTAAATTTCTTGCCACATATCTTCGATAGCCTTGCCAGACTGGAGAAGATATATTATACGCTTTTTGGCAGAAGGTTCGTTACGTGAAAGTAGAGCGTCAGCAAGAAAAGTACAAAACAAAGCACGGGGGTATGTACTCTTTGGAGACGTACTTTATAAGAAATCCTTTAGCATACCCTTACTGAGATGTCTGGGGATGAACGAGTCACATATAATTTTGTCTCAACTTCGAGATGGAGAATGAGCCGCTCATTGTGGCTATAAATCTTTGATAAGGAAAGTTTTCCTTGCAGGTTTTTATTGGCCAACAATAACCACCAACGCGAAGGGCATAATGAAAATGTGTGATACTTGTCAAAAGTTCGCAAACACAATTCATACGCCCATTGTTTCCCTGGAATCAATCTCGGAAGGCCTCTCTTTTGACCGTGGGGAATCGATCTGGTAGGACCTTTACCGATGACATCTGACGAAAGGCAAATGATAGTAGTTGCAGTGGATTATTTCTCCAAGTGGGTACAGGCCGAGCCGTTGTCGGGAACAAAGATTAAAGATATCATTAGATTCTTCTGGTCAAACATCTGCTGCAGATATGGGTTCTCCAGAGACTCACGGTGGACAATGGACCGCAGTTTGATAGTAATGAAATGAAGTCTTTTTGTTCGACCCATAGGATCATGCAATGTTTTCAGCTCATTTTCACCCGCAGGCGAACGAACAGGTTGAGGTCAGAAATTGGACGATTATAGACGGACTAAAGACAAACTTGGAAAGGAAATCCGGAAAATGACAGACTACTTGCAAGAAGTGCTCTGGGCCTACCGCACCACTCCCCGGACGGCAAATCAAGAATCATCTTATACCTTAGTCTACGGACTGGATGCGGTGACCCCTGCCGAAACAATCTTTCCATCTTTTGAGGGTCGGGAGCTATGACGAGAGCAAGAATGCGGACGACCGACTTTTGGCTCTCGATTTGATAGAGGAGAAACGAAGTCGAACTCAATTAAATTCACTTCATTTACTAGACCATAATAAGGAGCCGATATACATCGAGAGTTCGACGACGAGAGTTCAAAATCGGAAACATGGTTTTGAAACAACTGTTGCAGCAACAACAATATCTTTTAGAAACAATTTATAAACAACAATATGTTTTAGTTTTAAAAAAACTTCCTTATAAACAACAATTTATAATGTTAAAGACTTTCTAACATGAACCGTTAAGTTTTTTTTAGAAACAACGGTTGCAGCAACAACAATATGTTTTAGTTTTAAAAAATCCCTGCTAGTTAATATCTCAAACAAGACACAAATGATAACCTTTAAGTTCCTTATGGAGGTTTGTAGATTATCTGGATAAAGATTTATTTAGAACCAACAAATGAGCTATTTAGGAGCAAGCAACATATTAACAATATTTTTTTGCATATCATAAAACAGAAAGAGATACCCAAAATCTAACGAATGAAGATTTACTTTTCACTGGCGATATGTATTATCGAAACCAAATCAACCTACAGCGTGTTATACAATAAATGAAAATTCAATAAAATACTACACGGAGAGCCAAATGAAAAAATCGAAATCGACAAGTATGAAACGAACCTGTGGAAGACTATCTCTCATGCTAACTCATTGAAGGGCCTCCATGTAGCAAAAACTGTGATAAAAGAACCAGTACAAAAACTACCACAAAAATATATAAAACAGGTATATAAACTCTTAATCAATAAAAAACTAAAATACCATAAACTAAGGTTCTCCCAAACCCAGATTAAGAAACTATGACACTGAACATAGGCATGACGACCGGTGAGTACACAATCACACATTTTCGTGAAACAGCCGGGTGAGAATAGTGAGACTATTTTTTTTGTTTTTTAAATGTGAAAAAACAATAGATAAAAGGTAGATAAAATCTAACAAAATTATGATTGTGAATCCAAAATGTCAAAGGATTGAATAAGAAAACTAGACTTAAACCTTTAAATTAAGGCACATAAACAACGAAGATATTACTACAGTAAAATCGTCTTAGAATCATACCTAAGAAACACAACTTCCTGTTGGATTATTTATTTAATCTAAATATGAATTAGTTTAGTTGTTTTATGCTTTGACAGTTGAGTTAGAATAGGGAGTAGTGGAGTAGTGGAGTAGTGGTAGTAAATCAGGTATGCAGTTCCTGGTTTATAGGATAAACTTAGTTTAAATTCCAGCAATCTCTTTCTGTAACTTCTATCTCTTTAATTTAGTGAGTTTTCCATTCAAAACAATCAAGCAGTTAACTTATATCGTAGTTCATTTCATCATCTGGTATCATTGTCCTTGTATCAGGGTCATATAACCTGTACGCTTTCGTTCCGGCTTCACGTCCAAGGTGTACAACACGTCTGCTTCTATCATCTAACTTCTTTGTGTGTACGCTCGGGACTTTCATGTAACAAACACAGCCGAACACTCTCAGATAATCAACCTGAGGCTTCTCTTCTGTCCAGGCTTCATATGGTGTGGCTCCTCGGACTTCTTTTGTTGGCTAAGTGTGATGATGATAAGGGAAAGATGCTACTGTTGAACGAAGAGGGTGTGTTGCCAAGACTCTGTACGTCTGGGAATGATAAGTTGAATGAGGCTAGCACATGGTATCTTGACAACGGAGCCAGTAACCACATGTCTGGTTTGCGTAGTATGTTTGAAACGCTGGATGAAACTGTGGCTGGGGAGGTCAAATTCGGGGATGGCTCTAAAGTCCAGATACATGGAAAGGGCTCAATAATCTTCACAACAGAGGATGGCAAGAAGTGCATACTTAGAGAGGTATATTTTATTCCGAACTTATGCAATAACATAATTAGCTTAGGTCAGCTATCAGAAAGCGGTAGTAAAGTACTTATTAAAGGCGATTTATTGTGGATTTATGATAAGAATGAGAAGTTGGTCATGAAAGTAAAGAAGTCTTTGAACAGATTGTATAAGATTATTGTTAAAGATAACAAAGATACATGCTTACTGGCAAAAACAGATGATACAACCTGGTTGTGGCACTCACGGCTAGGTCATGTGAATTTTCAATCTATGCTTCTCATGTCTAGGAACAGAATGGTGCGAGGTCTGCCTCTTTTTGTTCAACCTAAAGATGTATGTAAAGGTTGTTTAATGGCGAAGCAAGCAAGACGTCCATTTCCATCTCAGACGGACTTCACTGCAAAGCAACGATTGGAATTGATACACGGGGATATATGTGGTCCCATCTCACCAACAACCCCCTCTCGTAATAGGTACTTTTTACTATTTGTGGATGATTTCAGCCGTGCTATGTGGGTATACATGCTCAAAACAAAAGATGAGGCTTTCAGCTGCTTCAAGAAGTTTAAGGCACAGGTGGAGAAAGAAAAAGCGGGCAACAAGATACAAATTCTACGGACAGACAGAGGTGGTGAGTTTTGCTCCATTGAATTTACTGATTTTTGTGAAAGCAATGGAATTATTAGACACTACACAGCGCCATACTCCCCACAACAAAATGGCGTTGTGGAATGTCGTAATCGGACGGTGGTAGCTATGGGAAGAAGCCTTCTAAAGGAGAGGAATATGCCATCATACATGTGGGGCGAAGCCATTAGACATGCTGTTTATCTTTTGAATCGAGTACCAACAAAAGCAGTCCGAGGAGCCACACCATATGAAGCCTGGACAGAAGAGAAGCCTCAGGTTGATTATCTGAGAGTGTTCGGCTGTGTTTGTTACATGAAAGTCCCGAGCGTACACACAAAGAAGTTAGATGATAGAAGCAGACGTGTTGTACACCTTGGACGTGAAGCCGGAACGAAAGCGTACAGGTTATATGACCCTGATACAAGGACAATGCTCATAAGCAGAGACGTGGTTTTTGATGAAGCAAAGAGTTGGAATTGGAATGAAACAGAGGCAACTGGTCATGTGGAGACTTCATCCTTTGCCGTAACAGGACATCAGTTTGAGGATTTTCCGGAACAGGACCTTGAAAGCAGCGTAGAGGAGCAAGGCGGTGACAGCAGAGAAGAGGAGGGAGGTGGTGACATACTTACGCCTCGCTCATCGCCTCACTCAGTGACACCTACATCAAGTCCCAGTTCGGTTCAAAGTTCCAGTCAAAGCTCTATACACCCAAGTAGTACAGCTCAGTCACAGCTTGACTTAGATGAGACATACGACGGGAGTGAGCCGCCAAAGAAATTCAGGCTCATTAGTGATATTTATAATGAGACTGAGGAGGTGGAGCTCGCTGACGAACTAGCTGATGAACTTCTATTAGTTGGCATCGATGAACCTGTCTGCTATAATCAGGCAATCAAGGAACAACATTGGAAAGTAGCCATGGACTGTGAAATTGAAGCAATAGAACGAAACAACACTTGGAAGTTGACAGAATTACCTCCAGGGCATCGAGCAATAGACTTGAAGTGGGTGTTTAAAACAAAGAAAGATACAAATGGTGAAGTTTTGAAGCACAAAGCAAGGTTGGTGGCGAAGGGGTACGTGCAAAAATTTGGTGTTGATTTTGAAGAGGTGTTCGCCCCTGTAACAAGAATGGAAACGGTACGCTTATTGCTAGCACTTGCAGCCAAGAACGAGTGGGAGGTACATCATTTAGATGTAAAATCTGCGTTTTTGAATGGTAGATTGTATGAGGAAGTATATGTCAAACAGCCTGAAGGTTATGTAAAAGAGGGACAAGAAGGAAAAGTTTACAAGCTATACAAGGCATTGTATGGCCTTCGTCAAGCTCCACGAGCTTGGTACATACAGTTGAAAAAGTGTCTCGAGAGTCTTGGTTTTGTGAAATGTCCTCTGGAGTATGCTGTATATACAAAACGGGAGGGAAATGAGTCGTTAATTATTGGAGTTTATGTTGACGACTTAATTGTTACAGGAACTAGTGTAAGCAATATTGTTAAGTTTAAAAGGCAGATGAGTCAAGAGTTCGAGATGTCTGATCTGGGTTTGTTAAGCTACTATATTGGCATCGAGGTCGAACAGAGAAGGGATTTCACTGAACTTAAACAGGTGGCATATGCTAAGAAACTTCTTGAGAAAGCTGGTATGTCTGATTGTAATGCAGTGAAGTTTCCAATGGAGCCTAAGCTGCAGATGCACAAAGATGAAGCTGGTAAAACTGTTAATGCTACTGAATATAAGAGTACTGTAGGAGGATTGCGGTATTTAGTACACACTCGTCCAGATATAGCATACGCAGTTGGTGTGGTGAGTCGTTTTATGGAAAGGCCTACTACACTTCATCAAGGTGCTGTTAAACGAATATTGAGGTATGTAAAAGGAACTTTAAACTATGGTCTGGTATACACCAAAGGTCGAGGTGACCACATGTTGTCTGGATTTTCCGACAGTGATCTGGCAGGTGATGTAGTAGACAGGAAAAGTACTGGAGGTATGGCGTTTTACTTGGATGAATCTTTGATTACATGGGTCTCTCAAAAACAGAGATGTGTAGCATTATCGAGTTGTGAAGCTGAGTTTATGGCTGCTACGTCCACTGCTTGTCAAGGAATATGGTTACACAGGTTGCTTAGTCAAATTTCAGATGTTCAAGCTGGGCCGGTCGTGATTTACATTGACAACAGATCTGCTATTGATTTGGCAAGAAACCCTGTGTTCCATGGCCGTAGTAAGCACATAGATGTGCGTTATCACTTTATTCGAGATTGTGTAGAGAAAGGACTGATCATTATCAAGCACATCAACACTAATGAACAAAGAGCAGATGTTCTGACAAAGCCTATGTCTGTGATCAAGTTCGAAAAGATGCGTGGGCTGTTGGGAGTTAAGAATCTAAGTCATGTTTAGATTAAGGGGGAATCTGTTGGATTATTTATTTAATCTAAATATGAATTAGTTTAGTTGTTTTATGCTTTGACAGTTGAGTTAGAATAGGGAGTAGTGGAGTAGTGGAGTAGTGGTAGTAAATCAGGTATGCAGTTCCTGGTTTATAGGATAAACTTAGTTTAAATTCCAGCAATCTCTTTCTGTAACTTCTATCTCTTTAATTTAGTGAGTTTTCCATTCAAAACAATCAAGCAGTTAACTTATATCGTAGTTCATTTCATCACTTCCTATTTCTTTGCTTCCCCATCCTTGTTCTTTTTGTTTCTCCTTTTTTTCTTCTTCGTTTTGGTTCTATCAGCATCTGACTCACTTTGCACATTGAATGTCTCGCCATTGTCCTGACTTTTCTTTTTTCTTCTTCTCGGATTTCTCGGTAACCGGTGAACCAACAGCAGCTTCTTCCTCGTCATCCTTTTTCTTTTTCTTCTTTTCTCGGATTTCTCTACAGCAAAGAAATCATCAGCTTCGTCGTTCTCCTTGACATCCTCAACATCTTTTTTGTTCTTACTTTTCTCCACCTCTTCACTCTTAGCGTTCTTAGTAGCGACAGGTGCACGGCTAACGCTGAGGTCTACCAATTTACGCTTTATCCCCTCCACACCAACATCGTCATCACTCTTTCTCTTCATCTTTTCAACAACAACGATTTTACCAGTAGCTGGTTCCTCAGTACCAATAGCAGCAACCCTAGCAACCGTAATGGGATGAACTGCTGGTTAAACCAAATTCCTCGACCACTCCGGTGGAGTTTTCTCATTCGGGTTTCCGTGCTTGTCAAGCTTTCCGTCACCCCAGCTATCAGCTTTTTTTTCATCGAAGCCTCGGCCCCAAACCCCATTTCTTTGAAACCACACCGTGGTCACAAGTAGCCATTACAACAGTAGTCATCACTGCTATACCAAGCGAATTGCCTCCCCTTTGGTAGTCATCAGCACGACTTCCTCTCCAACCTCTATATCATTTTCAAACATCACTAACTCAGGAATTATCAGTTTGGAACCATAAAAAACAGCATTGACAGCAGAATCCTTAACAACCAACCTCATGTAGCTGGTTAAAATGACATCTAGAGGCATAATAACCCTCCTCAACTAAGTCTCATCTCTATAGTTATCATACATCCATTGTGCATCCCTTATTCTAAATAATAAAAAAGATAAGAGAAGAAGAAATTTTTTATTAAAGCTTTTGTTGATGTTGTTGATACATTGTATATTCTATATTTATATTAGTATATTATTCTGTTTTAATGACAGAATAATACACAAAATCAAATCTCTAAAAGAATATGAATAATATTTTTACATCAAAAATATATTATCCAAATCTCTGAGCAATATATTAATTAATTAATTAACTTAATTAATTACTTAATATATTTCTAGCTTAATTTAATTTGGTTCCAACAATGCCTCTCTTAAATTAAGCTTTCGGATAACTCTCAAATTTTTCACATTTCTTTTGAAGACATCATTCTTTTTGAAGACTTGTGTAGTGGATGAGTTTGTGAAGATATGGTCCATCTGATCAAATATTTTTTTCTCCCTGTTCCGGTCGCCTCCGATCTTCTACGGTCTTTTTCGGCCTGTTCCAGTTACCTCCAATCATCTACGGTCTTTTCCGGTCACCTCCGATCTTCTACGGTCTTTTCCGGTCTTTCCCGGTCACCTCCAATCATCCACGGTTCTTTTTCGGCCACCTCCGATCTTCTACGGCCTTTTCTGGTCGGTTCCGGTCACCTCCAATCATCTACGGTCTTTTCCCGGTAACTTCTGATCCTCAATGGATTTTTCATATTCTTCTTCACCCACTTTTTAATCTTCTTTTTTTTCTTGTCTTCTTCTTCCATGTTTTTTTCTTCTTATTTTTCTTTGGCAAAAAACATGTTTTTCTCCGAAGAACAACACTATTCTTCTTTTTCCTTCGCCAACGGAATTTTCTTCCGTTTTTTTTCAGCAGACAACGCTTTTTTTTTTCCCGACGGACAATGCTCTTATTCTTCTCTTCTCCGGCGGACAGCAAAAATGCTTATTCTTCTCACTTTTTCTTCTCCAGATGACAATGCCTTTTTTCGTCTTTTTTTCTTTGTTTTTTTTGGCGGACAACAAAAAAACTGCTTCTTTTTTTCTTCTCTTTATTTCGGCGGACAACAAATCGTTGTTTCTTCTCCAGCAGACACCGCTAAATCGTTGTTTCCTCTCCAGCAGACACTGCTCTTCTTATTTTTTCTCCGGCGGATTCTACCTTTTGTGTTTTTTTTTGCATACGACACTCTTCTTCTCTTTTCTCCAGCGAATACAGCCAGCGGACAACGCTCTTCGTCTTTTTTCTTTTCACAGTTCTCTCTCTTGTTTCCGGCGGACAGCAAATCGCTGTCCGCCGACACAACGGAAAAACTCTTCTTTTGCCCTCTTTGGCTCTTATACCAATTGTCGATAATAAAAGAGATAAGAGAAGAAGAAATTTTTTATTAAAGCTTTTGTTGATGTTGTTGATACATTGTATATTCTATATTTATATTAGTATATTATTCTGTTTTAATGATAGAATAATACTTTTAACTAATATAATATTTTTCCTAAAACACAAAATCAAATCTCTAAAAAAATATGAATAATATTTATTACATCAAAAATATATTATCCAAATCTTTAGCAATATATTAATTAATTAATTAACTTAATTAATTACTTAATATATTTCTAGCTTAATTTAATTTGGTTCCAACAATGCTTACCTGTGTCGTACTCAAGAAGTTTGCTTTCATGAATAGTTCTGATCCTGAGCTGTCTTTTAACAGCGGAAATCAATGGGGTCGTTGAAAGACAACATCAGTTAGGCTTTCTAGAGCTCTCGCAACTTTAGCAACGTAAGGGACATCAGATGTGAACGAGCAATGCAAACGTACTCTTTACCTGTACCTTGTTGCGATTTAACCAGCCGTGTGGCTCGATTACCACAAACGATAAGGTTCTCCGTCGCATTTGTTGCATTTAATCTCAAACTTTAATTGTGTCCTTTGAATTTTTCCGTTTCTTTTTCACATTGTCATTTCACTTTGTGTTGTCTTTTTGTCTACTCAACTTTTGACTATTTAATAGTCTCTCTGTTACCTAATAAATCAGATCTGAGATTTAGCATTATCTCTGTTGTCTCAAAACGGTGTATACTAATCTGTTTTTAGACTAGATTTGGTATCAGAGCCTGAAGGTCTTAGCAGACGTATTTGTTTCACTAACGATGGAGGTGAACAAAGGAAAATGAGGTTCGTACGGCCTGAGCTACCCAATTCTGGATAGAAGTAATTATACGGCTTGGGATATTAAAATGAAAGTTTATATGCAAGCGCGAGGGGTCTAGAATGCAGTAGAGCCAAAAGATCCCAATGTTGCTGTCGAAGAAAAGACAGATAAGATAGCGCTAGCAATGGTGTATCAGGCAATTCGCGAAAATGTATTGCTCTCAATTGCGAACAAGGAAACAACGAAGGACGCCTGGGATATGATAAGAACCTTATGCCAAGGTGCAGACAAAGCAAAGAAGGCACGGATTCAGACCCTAAAATCTGAATTCGAAATGCTGAATATGGGTGACAATGAAAAATTTGAAGATTTTCACATGAGAATGAATAGCCTCGTTACAAATATTCGAGCTTTGGGGGAAACGATGGAAGAATCATACGTCGTAAAGAAACTTCTGCGTGCTGTCCCTGCCAGATTCCTACAGATAACTTCAACACTGGAGCAATTTGGAGACATCGAGAGCATGAATGTCGAAGAAGCTGTGGGTTCACTCAAGGCACATAAAGAACGAGTAAAAGGAAGGACAGAAACGAAGGAGATTCAACTCATGTTGACAGAAGAGGAATGGGCTAAACGAGAAGGAGCCAACAAAAAGCTTCTATTGACGCGTGAAGAATGGCTGAAGCGAAACAATGGTGACAGATCCACAAGGCAGAGAGGCCGTGGAAAGTTTGACAAGAGTGTTATCAAATGCTTCAACTGTAATATCTATGGTCACTTCGCCTCAGAATGCAGGAAACCAAGGAAACACAATGAAACACAAGAAGCGGAGGCGAATTTGGCTGCGATGGAAGATGATGAAATGGCCCTACTCTTGGCCAAACATGATAAAGACTCGTCAAAGCTTCTCCTGAATGAGGACAAACTGCTATCTACTCAACTTCCAAGGCGTGGAGAATGTGCAGGCGAATCGAATGTCTGGTACCTGGACAATGGTGCAAGCAGTCATATGACAGGTTTTAAAGAAACGTTTGCAGAACTGGATGAGAGTATATCTGGTGTAGTGCGTTTTGGAGATGGTTCAAAAGTCGAGATAAAAGGAAAGGGCACTGTGATATTACTGTGAAAAAATGGAGTAGAAAAGATGCTGCGAGAGGTGTATTATATACCTAGTCTACGTAATAACACCATATCATTGGGACAGATTTCTGAAGAAGGCAATAATGTGGAACTAAAGGGAGAATTTCTGAGGATCTACGACAACAAAGACAGATTATTGATGAAGGTAAAACGATCTGCCAATCGACTTTACAAAATTATTATTGAGACTAACAAACAGGAATGCCTGATGACTAAAGCGGATGACATCACGAGATCGTGGCATGCCCGTCTTGGGCACGTCAATTATCAAGCCATGGCTCTCATGTCTAAGCAGCAGATGGTAGAAGGAATTGGTTTTTCGGAATTGGGTGTCATACTGATTGAGTTGCTAGAGAATCAGTTTTTAATTAGCCCCAAGGTATTGCTCGAGTTGCTACAGAAAGAAGGAATTGACGTAGAAGACGATGTTCTTCTGTATTCAGCTGGGTTCAGCTCTGATGTTTGGTTAGTTTGTTGTATTATGTATAGAATTCTTCCTGGTAAAGAGTTTGTTGGTGAACTTGTTGATACCATAAATCGTATTGTTGCAAAAAGAAGTGAAGATGATTGTTTAAGTTCTGTTTGTTCAAGTAAGGGTATGATGGATAGAGTCGGTTTACTCTCGGAAACAAAAGTTGCTGAAGTTTTTGATTCAGTTGTTAATATTCTTCATGCGTGTTTAAATGTTGATCCAGCCAACAGCCCGAATCTAACTGATGTATGGAAATGCATTAGGGATCTTGTTATTAGGCCTCAATTTGATTCTATGGCGAGACTAACTGGTACAACAAATGTCGAGAAAGTAAATCTGTCTTCGGTTCTCGGAATATTATGCCTGTTGCGACAAGATGAGTTGCAGCAAAAAGAAGATGGTGGTGAAATAGTTTTGGATTCTGCTAAGGAGACTGCCGCTGATAAATCTTTAGTCAAGGGTCTACAAGAAGGGAGTGTTAAATCTATAGATATGGAAGGACACCTCGATTGTGTTATAGGGTTAGCTGTTGGAGGGGGTTTTCTGTTTAGCTCCTCATTTGACAAGACGGTTCATGCGTAGTCTCTGCAGGACTTCTCCCATTTACATACTTTCAAAGGTCATGAACATAAAGTCATGGCGGTGGCTTACGTGGATGGAGACGAACCTTTGTTTGTAAGCGGTGATAGCAGAGGTGGTATATTTGTTTGGAGTGCTTGTATTCCTTTCGAGAAAGAACCACTGAAGAAATGGTATGAACTAAAAGATTGGCACTATACCGGTATTCATGCATTAACCACTTCGGGGAATGAATACTTGTATACTGGTAGCGGTGATAAGACTATTAAAGCTTGGTCGTTAGAGGATGGCACCCTTGTATGCACAATGACTGGTCATAAATCAGTAGTTTCTGCACTTACCATTAGCAATGGAGTTTTTCATAGTGGGAGTTGGGACGGAACAATTCGGCTGTGGAGTCTAAGTGATCACTCTCTCTTAACAGTATTGGGAGAAGAAACACCCAACCTAACAACCGCTGGACCTGAAGGAGAGATAACAGCAGGATATCTGTTGAAGAAAAGTGGTAAAACCAATGGGTGGAGCAGAAGATGGTTTGTTTTAAATGAGAAAACTGGCAAGCTAGGTTATACCAAAAAGCAAGAAGAACGGAGTTTCCGTGGTGTTATCACTTTGGAGGACTGCAACATTGAAGAAATTCCTGACAAAGAAAGTGAAAAGCAAAAGAGTTCCAAAGATAAGAAAGAAAATGGACCCGATTCTGGAAAAGGACCAAGCCTTGTTTTCAAAGTAACAAGCAGGGTTCCATATAAGACAGTCCTAAAAGCCGAGGGTGTTGTTTTGCTAAAGGCTGAGAGTATTGCGGATAAGGTTGAATGGTTGAATAAGTTAAAAACTGTTGTACAGTCTAAAGGAGGACATATGAAGGTTGAAGGTAGTCATTCCATGAGGCAAAGTCTTTCTGAAGGTTCACTTGATACTATGACTAGAAGACCAGCAGATCCAGAAGAAGAACTTCGATGGATGTCCCAAGAAGTACGTGGTTATGTTGAAGCTGTTCTGAATAGCCTTGTTGCCAATGTTCCAAAGGCAGTTGTTCTTTGCCAAGTTGAAAAGTCCAAGGAAGAAATGCTTAATCAGTTATACAGCTCCATTAGTGCCCAGAGCAATGCAAAGATTGAAGAGCTTCTTCAAGAAGATCGCAATGTAAAGGGTAAAAGAGAGCGTTACCGGAAGCAATCGTCTCTTCTGTCCAAGCTTACAAGGCAACTTGGCGTTCATGACAACCGAGCAGCTGCGGCCTCTTCATGGTCTGACAGCGGGCCAGATGCTAGCCCGAGAACTAGTGGAGCTTCATCAGGTGAGGAGTGGATGACTGCGTTTAATTCTGCTGTAAGTGGAGGAGGCGTAGTTTATTACTTGAATGAGAGTATTATCACTTGGGTCTCACAAAAACAGAACTGTGTTGCTCTATCATCGTGTAAAGCTGAATTCATGGCTGCTACCGCAGCAGTTTGCCAAGGTATTTGGCTTAGAAATACTCTTAGTCATATAACACATGAAGCTGTTGGCCCAGTGATTTTATGCATAGATAATCGATCTGCAATCGACCTGGCTAAGAATCCTATGTTCCATGGTAGAAGCAAGCATATCGACATAAGGTTTCACTTTATCAGGGAATGCGTAGAGCGAGGAGAAGTTGCCTTGAAACATGTTTGCAGCAACGATCAAAGAGAATATATTTTAATAAAGGGGCTAGCTACTGTCAAGTTTGAAAACATGAGGAAACTATTGGGAGTCAAAAACTTGAGTAAACGAGGCTGAGATTAGGAGGGAGAGTGTTGCATTTAATCTCAAACTTTAATTGTGTCCTTTGAATTTGTCCGTTTCTTTTTCACATTGTCGTTTCACTTTGTGCTGTCTTTTTGTCTACTCAACTTTGGACTATTTAATAGTCTCTCTGTTACCTAATAAATCAGATCTGAGATTTAGCATTATCTCTGTTGTCTCAAAACGGTGTATACTAATCTGTTTTTAGACTAGAGCATTGTGATCGAGAGTACCGCTCTGACCGCTTTTCTCCACCATGAGGATGTAGAAAGTAAAAGAGATGGAAGAAGAATAAATTTTTATTAAAACTTTTTGTGATGATGTTTGATACATTGCTACCTTATATTTATGTTAGTATATTATTCTGTTTTAATGACAGAATAATATTTTTGACTAATATAATATTTTCTCTAAAACACAAAATCAAATTTCTAAAACAATATGAATAATATTTTTACATCGAAAATATATGAGATTTGAGTAATATATTAATTAATTAATTAATTAATTAATTAATTAATTAATATATTCCTAGTTTAATTTAATTTGGGTCCAACAATGCCTCCCTTAAATTAAGCTTTCGGATAACTCTCAAACTTTTCACATTCCTTTTGAAGACATCGCTTCTTTTTTGAAGACTTGTGTAGTGGATGAGTTTGTGAAGATATGGTCCATCTGATCAAATATTTTTTTCTCCCTGTTTCGGTTGCTTCTGATCCTCTACGGTCTTTTTCCGGCCTGTTCCAGTTACCTCCGATCATCTACGGTCTTTTCCGGTCACCTCCGATCATCTACGGTCTTTTCCGGTCACCTCCGATCTTCTACGGTGTTTTCCGGTCTTTCCCGGTCACCTCCAATCATCCACGGTTCTTTTCCGGCCACCTCCGATCTTCTACGGTCTTTTCTGGTCGGTTCCCGTCACCTCCAATCATCTACGGTCTTTTCGCGGTAACTTCTAATCATGGTTTTTCTCCGGCCACCTCCGATCTTCTACGGTCTTTTCCCGTCACCTCCGATCTTCTACGGTCTTTTCTTTTTCTTTATCTTTCGTCTTCTTCTTCCATCTTTTTTCTCTTCTTCTTTTTCTTTGGCAAAAAAAAACTATTTTTTCTCGATTTTTTTTCCTCCGGCGGACAGCAAATCGTTGTTTCTTCTCCGGCAGACACCGCTAAATCGTTTTTTCTTCTCCAGCAGACACCGCCCTTCTTATTTTTTCTCCGGCGAATTCTACTTCTTGTGTTTTTTTTTGAAAACGACACTCTTCTTCTCTTTTCTCCAGCGGATACAGCCAGCGGACAACGCTCTTCATCTTTTTTCTCTTTCTTTTTTTCTCCGGCGGACAGCAAATCGTTGTTTCTTTTCTTCTCTTTTTACTCTCTTTTTTCCAACGAAACAAACCTATTTTTTTCAATGAACAAAGCTATTTTTTCTGGATTTTTTTTTCTCTGACGGTTTTTTCTTCAATTGTTTTTTATTTCAGCACACACTGTTTTTTTTCGGTGGACAATGCTCTCTTTTTTTCCAACAATGCGTCTCTTTAATTAAGCTTTCGGATAACTCTCAAACTTTTCACATTCCTTTTGAAGACATCGTTCTTTTTTGAAGACTTGTGTAGTGGATGAGTTTGTGAAAATATGGTCCATCTGATCAAATACGTTTGATCCATGCAACAACCTTATGGAAGGAAGGGTTAGCAGTTTTATCAAGATAAATGACACCGTACCTGATGTATTAGGCTAAAGGACGGTTCGAAGGGGAGCAACCCGCAGGGAGAGGAGTGAAGTGCCCGAAACGGATATTGAGGTGGTGTAGTTCTTGAGCAGAAGCGGCACTCTGATGTGTCGACTGAAAGACAGACGCTCTGTGGCTTCATCATGAAAATCTCGATTTCGGTTTCTGCTTCCATGGATTTCTTCTTGCTCTTCTTCTTTTCAGAGCGAAGTATGTCCACTTCTACTATTTTTGCCTTACTGAATGTTTTTTTGGGGGTTTAATATATGGTATCTTTGGGCTATTAATTTGAAGAGAAAAGTACCACAGGATATCTTTTCGAGTTTGATATCCCAAGTTAGCAGAAAAAGACAATATTATTATTAATTTTGAAAGGCCCGATCACAAAAGGGTTCAAGACATAAACGGGCTAGAGGCCTAAGAAAGAACGAGAACTAGGGATTCTTCTCAAGATAGAAAACCATAGAACAAATCACTCGCCCCTCCAAAGCTAGGTTTATCGTATCCTAAAAATTTATCTTCTCCAACCTTCAATTTGAGTAACTAAATCTACTTGAAGACCACAATTTTCTCCGCAAACCAAAGATAAATCCTGCAAATTGGGGAAATGATCTGCACTTGATGGTAGATGACTACTGAGTCTAGTAAGGGAGAAGCAACATCAACATCAGATTCAACATAGAACAATCAGCCGACTTTCTACAAGATTCGATTGTCAAGTCTTCTCCAACAAGACCAACAAGTCTGCTGCAGCCATGGATAGTGACTTGCTTGGCTTTTTCTTCATCACGGGGGGACTTGTATACCATCAAAGACATCAAATCCTTATCGGCGAATCATACCCACAACCTGAAAATTCTTGTCAGCAACTTTGTGCTTGACATTGAGGTTTAAAAACCGCTCCTCATTGTAAAGTATATCCACCATGAAACTTTTTAAGGCTTTTAATATGGACATAGTTTCTTTGTTCCTTAAGCCACAGACATTCCATTTCAATACTTTGATAGTCCTTTAGAATTTGAATTTGCAGTTCCCTTGAACTGCACACGTTTGGATGAAGTACGAAGCATTTTGTTGATTGCCTTTAACTTTTTGTTTTTCTTTATCTCCCGTTTTCTAGTTTCTTTTACAATGGTGTCTTTTGTGTTTACAAGAGAGCAAGGGAGGCTCCATTTAGTATGCTTTGTAGGAGAAGATGAATCTTGAAAAGACAAGTTAGGAGATAGACTATTCTGATTACAAGTTCCCAATTCTAATAGTTGAAGAGATTCAATCACTTCATGCTTACCAATTCCACCAGGTACCTTCTTCATAGATTTTTTAATAACCACATCTATTGATAGATTCAACTAAGATGTTGTATTATCAGGAAGATTTTGAATTATTATTGATCTGATCTTTGGGGTTGTATCAGGATGACTAGTCTGATTAGTTTTTTTTGTTTCAGGTGAGGCTCAGAAGATGCTTCATGGTTGCCTGCAGAGTCACAGAATACGTTTGGTTCAATTGTAACGGGATGATCAACAATTACTAAAGGAGTAGCAGTTTCAGAGATCCCAATTGAAGCAGGTTGATTATGCGAATTGGTAAGCTTCACTTTCTTGCATTTTTTATCAGAATGACCCAAATGGTAGCATGTTTTACAGTATTCAGGATAAGTTCCATAGACCAGCTCTTGCCAAAACCCCTCATTACCAAATGAGACCCATATCTTTTTAGGCATAGGCTTAGAAACAATGATTTCCACACAGATTCTGTAGTAATTAACCCTAGCCCGATTCTTAGATGGTACCCAAACATTTAGAGGATACCCAAGGCCTTTAGCTATGCTGAGTATAGTTTTCTCGTTATACATGAACTCTGGCAGGTTAGGGAGATTAATGTAGACAGGAGTAAGTGGATTTTTATATTTAACATTGAAAAAGGGCCCCCATTTTAGAAGGCGTATTGTTTTGTTTCCAATTGGCCACACATTTCTGCGCCATAATATTTTAAGATCATCCACGAATCTAAACTCTATAACACCATGTCTGTGATTAACATTGGTGATATTAAAATCACCTTTAAAGTGGAAACTTCCCAAGAAATTCTTTATAGCATCAAAGTTAGGTTTACCAGTAGAGAACTTACCAACTATTGTATGTTTCGAGCAGGACTTTAGTATTTCTTTGTCTTTGGATGTAAACTCAACCCTTGGACATCCATTCTTAATACCATAAGATACCTTCTCATGGATTCTCTTATCAGAATTAGACGGAAAAAAATCTGCAAAGGATTTCGTTGGAATAACTGATTCTCTGCTTGCTGCAGTTTCATATGTTCTATTATCTCTGATGTTTGGATTTGTTTTTTGTCGATGCAGGATTGGAAACTGCGTATCAAGATCAGCCGATCTTTGATAAAGAGGATAGTTAGTAGAGCCTTCCATTTAAACATGAGGCAAATGGTTATCTACTTTGGAGAAAATGAAGAACCATCTATCGATAATCTTGATAGCCAAGAAAAAATTGTAACAAAATCTTGGAGCATTCTTTTTATGAACAATAGGTTGATTTTCAATTGTATTTTAAGGTTTGATATCCCAAGTTAATATTCAAATATTAGCCCCTCTCCTCTAATACTTAGAAGCCAATTTTTTACCAAAATAACCCTAATACTAGAAGAAAGATAAAGTAGGTTAATAATTACTTTTTATTATTTTAATTTTCATTCCCCCCCCCCCCCTAAATCCCAATACCGTTTAGAAACCCAAAAGACTAAAGAAGAAAGTGACAGTCAGAAATCAAGAAACCCTAAAACAAGCATGGCGAAGGTCTGGTTCTTTTCGAACAAACTCCGGCCATTGTAGAAGTCTTGTCGTTCGAATCCATCGGTGAATTTAGTCTTCATCTTCTGTTTTCAACCCAGAACCACCATCGTCGTTGTGTGTATATGTCGCGTGTATTTGTGTGCATATGTCGCGTGTATATGTCATGTGTATCTCGCGTGTCATGTGATATGTATCTCGCGTTGTATCCTTGAAATTTTTTATGGTGTGTATTAGAGTGTGTATCTCGCGCCGGGACTCGTTATATCTCGCGTTGTGTGGTAAAGTGAAGGGATTGTGGCAGTGTATCTCGCCTATATCGCGTAAGATTGTAAATGTATCTCGCGGTGTGAGCGAGGTGCCAAATATATACTAGATTCTGAAATTTGTGATGTAACTTGCGTAAGGTCCAAGTCGTACATCGTGTATAGGGTTTGTAATAAGTTCTACAACGCGATTTGTGTTACCAAAATCTAACATGGGTGTTCTTTTGTGCGTACAGGTTCTGCTATGGGGAAAGGTACTTTTTACATGTCTGGTTTGGTCAGCATATTAAATTTCCTATAGAAAAACATAGTGGTTGAAGAGCATATTGAGGATACGAAGAACACATCATTTTATACGTTGCTGAAAACTTCCTTCATGCTACGGAACGAAGATCTGCCAAAGAAGAAGTTTAACAAAGTTATAGAGGAGATTGTAAAGAGATATTCTTCAAAGAAATGGTGTTTTAGAATAGGTTCGAAGAGGGTTAAACTGACCACCAACGATGTTAAAGCCATCTTCGGTCTTAAACATGGAACGGAGGAAATGCCGATGAACAAAACAGGGGCATTCACTGAAAGATTTTCCGATGGTGCGGAGAACGAGTCTCCACTGATGCAGAAATATTTCTTACGGCCAAGGGCGAGGAAAAGTGGACCGTCAAACCAAAAGGCTATTTCAAATGCGATGATCAAGGTAGAAATAACAAATTATGAAAGATAGGTTGTTTGAGAATATCCAGTCAACTAACGACTATCTATGTTGTTACAAAAAGAAATAGAAATAACAGTAAATGATAGGGGGAGGAATCAGTAACCGACGTTGCCAAGCTTTTGATACTCTTCATTTGGTCTACCCTGTTCTACTCTCTATCTGGAGATATCATGGGTTGGACAATGGTCTTCTACGTAGAAGACAGACTCAAAATTAATGACTATGATTGGTCCGACGCAATTGTTGAGAAGTTGATGAAGTCTATGGTTAATTTTTTGGAGAAAGGGACACCAGATCACGTCATCGACTGCGTAACATTTTTATTGGTGCGTATGGTGGTGGTGGTGTGTATTATTTTGTTTTGTTATAAAAGTGATATGACTGTGTCATATTTTTTTACAGCCCTTCATAATGGAGCACACCACGTTAGGTGAAAATTTGGTAAGGCCAAACATGATTCCTAGGTGATACAAATGGTGGGGGCTGGAGTGCAATGAGTCAACTATGGCCATGGTTAAAAGGTCGCGGAAGCTCCCGGATGATGAGGTAAACCATGGAGTTATAAAAACCTACCATGTTATTTCGCATGATACGTATTATAGGACTCTCGTAGGCGTAAATCTCGACGCGTATGCAGTTAGATGTTTGTATTTCGAGAATCGCACCGTACATTGCAAAGCAATTGCGCGACATATTAGTTGTTACTAAATGAATCGAATCATGATTATTTATTTGTTAATAAATAATTTTTTGTATGTGGTTAGTTGTTTGTCTACGAGAACAATATAACGAATCGCGTAGGAACAATATAACAGACGACTCTCGCGTATGTGGTAGATGTTTGTCTTTAGAGAATCACACCGTACATTGCAAAGCAATCGCGCCACATATAATTTGTTAATAAATGAATCGCATCATGATTATTTATTTGTTAATGAATGATTATTTGCACGTGGTTAGATGATTGTCTTTCGAGAACAATATAACGAACCGCGTAGGACCAATATAACATACAACTCTCTCGTGTATGTGGTATATGTTTGTCTTTCAATAATCGCAGCGTACATTGCAAAGCAATCGCGCGATATATAATTTGTTAATAAATGAATCGCATCATAATTATTTATCTGTGAATGAATCGCGTTTTAGATGTGAATGAATCACGTAAAGTGTTTAGCTGACTAACTGTTGACTATTTGTTTCAAAATACCATTGTGTGTTGCAGATCTTGGACGAAAAGATAAAACTAACTGAGGCTGAAGAAATGGCCTTCGAGTCAGGGGAGACCAGTAGAGGCTCTTGTAGAAAGTTGACCAACAAAAAGAAAAAAACAATAAGCTATAGAAGTGTGAAGCGGTCGAAGTATTGTACAGAGGGGGAAACATATGAGATGGAAATTGGGCAGACATCTCAAATAGTGGATTACGGGGGCGTGGATGAGGATTACGATCAACCACTGCGGGGGTGGTTGGATCAGCATAAACATACGCCCGATAAAGGAGGCAGCTCATGTACTTGGATGAAGAGGATGAAAGTTTATAAGCCAAGCGCTTGTAGTATTTTATTTAAGAGGATGGAAGATATTAAGAAGAGAAGTAGTAGAAAATACAGATACTCGGTAAAAAATAAACGGCTTAAGATTTCCCTGTCACGAAAGAATAGACAAGTAAGTTGTTTAAGAGGTTGTCATTTTAATGATGCATTTTCATTAGTTTGGCTAATACTGTACTTGTTTAACTTCCCCACAGATTGAAGAACTCCAAAGGGAGGTTGCTTCTTTGACTTTGAAGCTTCAAGAACAAGCTGATCAAGCTGATGAAGATGCTGGGGTTAATGAAGCACTAGAGAAGGTTTGTGGAATGCCTTTCTGTTTGGTAGAGGAGGAGTCACCAGAGAAAATAGTGGAGGTATCAATAACAGTGGATGAGGTTCCTAAAACCATAGTTTATGTCTCAAGAAAAGATGGTTTAAAAAAGTTAGAGGAATGAGAGAAAAGAGATGAGAAAGAAGAATAAGTTGTAGAGGGTTCTAAACCTGACGACCATGAAGAAGACATAGACGATGGGGCAGAAGATAGAGGTGAAACGGATGATGAAAAGAATGAATCTGGAGTTGCTAATGGACCGAACGATGTTATTGAGACAAGCAGCCAAGTCACGCATCATTGGTTAATTTTTGACAGATATGTAATGTAAAAAAAATTAAACAAAGGACTACATCAATGCACACAAAGAACTAAATGCAACAACCAAAAACTAAAAGCGTAATGGAATTCGAAGCTGCTCTAAAATCAACAAAAGAGTTACAACCGAAGTTGGAAGTGCAATGCAAAACAAAGGTTGAAGTACTAACACAGCCTGGGATAATAGAAGAAGTACAACCCGCAGGGGAAGGGGAAGCATAATGTTTTGATCTTCCAACCTCTAGATGATGCATTCCTACTATGTACCAAATCATTTTTCGACGAAGTTGATAAGGTGGCGGCTATACACTCGAGTGGAGGAAAGTTTGTTGGCAGTAATTTGTCTAAAATTTTATTACAAGATGCACCTCCAATGGTAAGTTCTTAACTATACTAATAAACATATACTTAGTTGTCGGTTTTTTATTGTTATTTAACACAATTTCTGTCGTTTTACAGTTACTAGATAACATTTATCCAAATTGGGATTTACTTACACAGTCACAACAGGTAGAAGACATTTACCAAACTTGGGAAAGAGAAACAACAACTACAAAGTTAATAGCCGTTAGTCAATACCGCAAGGTCCTTCAAATATAAAGAAACGAAGATCAAATCGATTCAGAAGTATGGTATTTACCAGAACACGAATTTACATACCGGCTAAGTGTTAGTGTGACTGAGCTAATGGCCCTAGCATACAAAAGGGAGTTAGATTTCAAGGTAAAATTTAGATTTTTCATATAACTCACAAATAATTGACAACTACTTTGATATAGCTGTGATTTTTCCGTGCTGTAGATCATCGATGCATAGATATATAAGATGCTTAAAGAATCAAACTAGACTGTACCTTTCAAAGGGCTTGATGACGAGTACAATTGTAAATATAAACCTATTCAGATTTCCGGGGTCGCAACGGTTAGTATTTAATTATTAAATAGTCATTGAAAGTGACCTAGAAGTTTGATATTGTTTTGTTGTACGCGGGTTTTATTACAGAAATTACTAGCAATGAAAGAATATGTTACAAACGTTATTGACGCAGTTCTTGACAGCGTGACAGACAACACATTTATCGCATCCATTATGGTATGCCACATAAATGAAAATAGTACTAACCATTGGACATTGTTGGTAATAGACATGGAGAATGGTTTGGCAATAACTACAATCCCATGTTCCCTCTTAGCAAATTCACTCCAGATGACACTAGGAAAACAGGCGACGCATTGGTAAGTAGTATGAAACTTTATTGGATGATGCTGTATGTTCATTTTTTGCAGGTGAATGAAAGAATTGCGTGTGCATATCACGAGATTCTTAATGGTCATTGCCCGCGAATCGTGTTAGTTGTATATGCGAATCGCGTGTTATACATGGAACTCACGTCCTAATGTAAAGTGATTCGCAACATTATAACTCGTTGCACGGATTTACATGCTATTAAAAAAAATAAGGTAACCTTTTTCTTATCTGAGCAGCTGAACTATTGTATGAAGAAGAGATACATACCACGTGTGACGAATGGATAAAAAGTTAGAGCTGTTAGAGAGATTCCACAGCAAGAAAGAGATTCATTTGACCGTGGAGTGTTCATTTTTCAGTATGTCAAAGATATTATCCAGCACGGGTTTGTACCCAAGGAATATAGAAAACAAATGCCCACTGAGGAACGCGCGGAAATGTTTCACCACTTCCTAAATGATAAGAATACTAATCTAAGGGTGTTGGATGCCTAATTGTTAATTTTAAATCACTATAGTATTAGAAGGACTTATTCGTATGTAATTTCATTCGGATTGGTTATTTGGTAACATCTAAACAATTGTATTAATATTTATAAGTTAAATCACGCGGTATATGGGAAGTGGATGTCGCACATCGTGAGTTCAATTTATGTCACCTATCACACGTGATAGGTTTCTAGTAAATCACATGTGTACCATCTGTGTCTATCACACGTGGTAGGTATCTACCGAAACACGCATTTAAAGTTTTAACTGTCGCGCGTGATAGGTATCAGGCATATCGTGAGTTGCAGTTATTTGTCTATCATGCGTGGTGGTTATCCAGCAAATCGAATGAAATCTGTTCTATATTTTCTCTACATATTTTATTCTTAAACTCCCGCAAATTATTAAAGAGTGATTGTTATTGTCCCGCCAAAACGTACACCTACTCATTATTACCCGCCAAGTTAGCCACCTACTTTTTCCCTCTTATAGAAACCTCCAGACTACAACTTATACTCTAAACTAAAATAGTTTACACACTCCCAATAGGAAAACAGTATGAGTTGGTGCGTCGATGAAGACCAACACTTACTTCAAGCGGTGAAGTACGTTAAGACAACAATTTCCGATGAAACGACCAATGTTTTTTTCTATTAAGTGTTATGCATAATGTACTTTGACTATGGGAGGCTTGGATTTGTCACCCCCCATATTCACAGCCGAGAAGAAGTCGCTTCGAGGTACAACGAACTAAAATCTGAACCCTTGCTACGTGTGTCTGATATTTAGCTTTGCGCGAAGAGGCAGCACACTTATGGAAGTGGAAACTTAATGATTGGATATCAAGAGATATGATTGTGTACTTAAAAGAAGCGATTGCTGAGAGAAAAGATGTGATTGTCAATTGCTCACCGGTGGATGAGAACCATAGTTGTTGAATTAAGTCTTGAATATTTTTGAAATATAAAATGTAACTTCATTCCAAAAAAATAGTCTTTAAATTGGATGTAATGGCAGTGAATTAGTTTTTGGTTTAATTGTATTTTACTAATGATGAGCGTATGACTTGAAATTGTTTACCAAATGATTGCATTTGCCAATCTCGTGTGTTGTATAAAGTGAGTTATTTAAGAATTGAATTACTTGTGACTCTTGACTCGCGGCATATATGATACATGTTTATCTTACGCATCGCGTTACATGATTGACCGTATGAATCGAATTGACAATAGATGTGTGACCCCTGACTCGCGTCAGAATTTACTACCAAAGCTATCGAGCGATCAACAAGGCAGTTATTTAATGAGCTATAATTGTGTGACCCAGACCTCGCGTAGAAGTGTGGAAATAATTTTCATATCAATCGCGTTATTGTTTAAGGGAGTTATTAAGTAAGTTTAAAACTTCTAACGCGTAACCCGCGGTGCACATGACACGTGGTTTCTCATACGAATCGCGTTGTATAAGTGACCGCATGAATCGAATTGAAAATGGAAATGTGATCTTAACTCGCGTGTTCATTGACTACCAAACCTATATCGCGCGAACAACAAGGGAGTTATTTTACGGGCTATAACTGTGTGACCCATAACTCGCCTAGAAGTATCAAAAAAAAATTCACATCAATCGCGTGATTGCTTAAGGGAGTTATTTGGTGAGTTTACAACTTCTAAAGCATAACTCGCAGCGTACAAGAGACGTGGTTTCTCATACGAATCGCGTTGTATAAGTGACAGCATGAATCGAATTGAAAATGGTAGTGTGATCCAAACTCGCGTGTTCATTAACTTCCAAAGCTATATCGCGCGAAGAACAATGGAGTTATATAATGGGCTTTAACTGTGTGACCCATAACTCGCGTAGAAGTATCAAAATTATTTTCACATCAATCGGGTGATTACTTAAGGGAGTTATTTCGTGAATTTAGAAGTTCTAAAGCGTAACTCGCGCCGTACAAGACACATGTATCTTAACGTTTCAACCTAAATGGTTTCTTAGAGATAATTCAAAAATAGAGGACTCAATTACAACTTATGTACATAATTTTAGGCATGTCCAAGTTAAAGATGTTATAACATTTGTTAACCATGGTCAATTATTGAGTGATGTGTCGAGTACTTATTTAAATATAATTTAATTACAAAACCACTTCCTAAGAATAAATTGTACCAAAAATATAATTAAAATTAATGAATCGTACGTACATACTACGAAATAGTTACGTGACGATTAAAGACTGTTGAATAAATCATGAATGATATCAAATAAGATAGTAGAGTAAAACAATTGCGTCAAAAGGTACTAGTACACGTTGGTTATTATGATACGCATTTAACTCGCGTCATAATTACTGGCTAGTGAAAAGACAATGAGTTATCTTTTCACTAATTGGTATTGGGTTTATTAATGCATGATTTGACATAGGTAGCTAAAGTACTCATTATATGTGCATTAATTGAAAACTAGGGTAGTGCTATGTTTGTAAATATTAATAAGTGTATCGCATGCATGGTTATCCACTACACTATTCTAATTCAAAAGGCTTTTGGTATTCTCAAAAAAATTCTTGACCACAAAATGAGCCGTTCATCAGTCGACTCATACGGCTACCCATCTTCTGATGGTGGGTATTCCGACGAAAGTGATAGGTACTCCGACTACAAGCACTATAATATGACGGTGTACTCTTCAGACGAATCGAAAGATGCATTTTCTCCCTCGCTTTCACCTGAGCATGAGTATGACTCAGAATACTCTTTGTCGTGGCCGGATGAAGATTCTGACTACGAATAGAGTCCGAAAATACGAAGGACCATGAAGAACAAGAAGAATACGATACGTAGGAATATAAATCCTAGGAAGTCTTCCAAGGATTCATTAGCGGATGAATATTGGGGCGAAGAAAGTGACGACGATGAAGATGAGGAGGAGGAAGAGTCTGAGAAAGAGTGGGAATCAGAGTCTAAGGAGAAAGAGGAAACTGAAGAGGAGGATAACTCTTCTGATAATTAAGAAGTGTATGTGGTTGTTTGTTTGTGTTGTATTTTTTGGCATTAGAATTGGTAAACCCTATAATATGTAGTGGTTTTTTTATTAGGGTTAACTATCTGGGAATGCATAGGCCCATTGTGTTTGCGGGTCTCATGTTAGTTAATTATGTTTTTTTATCGGTATGTACTTAGTTCGATTTGCAGTCCTTTGCAATGTCAAATTCGAAATCGATTTAAGTTACAACCTCACCTAGTTCGATTTGTAGTGTTTTCACCTGAGAATGAACTATTAAGTATTATAGATTAGATCAGTTGAGGCTTAAGAATCAGTTTTCACCTTGAGAATTTAAGCAAGTTAAATGATCTGGTAATACTAATTTGATAAAAAATAAAACCACATGTCACGCGTTAGAGGCTCTAAGTGACTCGCGCTATTACAACACACATAAGCTTAATCTATTATATTTATTCAATACATCTCGCGTTATATAAACTGAACATCGTGTGTTAGTAGCACGTTCCTGAATCGCGTAGTAACACCTTAATAGATGACTCGCGTGGGAATACTATAATACAGTTCGCGTTATATAACCTGGACATCGCATAGTTATTTGTTTTGCAATCGCACAATTACTACGGGAGTTTGTACTGATATAAATCGCGTTATAGGTAAGGAAGTTGTTACTAACTAGTGCTTTGAATGTAAACGAATAGCGTGTAATGATATAACTCAATATAACTCGCGTGTGAAAAAACTTAAGTCAGACAATTGGAACGTATCAACTCAAAATGTTGGCACAATGAGTAAGAAAGATACAAAACAAGTGGAATCACGTGAATACATCCTGAATAAAACGGATGAAACGAAAAGAGGTTAGGATGGCAAGATCATAGTGTGATATCACATGTCCTTCGGTTGTGTCCAAATTTCAAGCAACGGCCACATCGCAAGTGGCTAGATGATACTTCTCCTCTAGATGGAATCCTATTCTTCCTTGGCCTTCCGGCTCGGATTTTAACGTTATGAGGTAGAACAAAAGGTCCTTCACATTCGTTAGAGGATGAACTTTCACCAAAGTCGGTTATTTCAGGTATGCTAAATGAATAACTGGACCCATAATTACCTACAGTGTAGAATGGTTCTATCAACGTCATATGATCTTCGTTAACGGATGTTATTGCAGCCAATGAGTGAGGACATGGAAAACACTATTGCTTCCATGAACCATATGAACAATTAAAATCAAGCATGTTGCCAACCATAAATGGTTCAGAATAAACTTTGAATGAACCTGCAGAAGACTTAGATACCACCCAGGTTCGATCGATTAGAACATTCTCCTTAAACTGCTTCTCAAATTCGGGCATAAATAACTGTTCCAGCTTAGCCCTTCTGAATAACATCTAAAAATCTGAGTAATTAGCATCACTATAATCTTGTCTATCATTTCAACAATTGGTAGATTGCAAAACTTTTTAATCTGACTGTTAAAAGATTCGGCGGCAGATGATGCCATTGCCCCGTAACCTTTCCCAACGACGAATGGATGGGCGTACTTTTCGGGAGGTAAATTCTCGACAAAAGTCTTAATCTTTTTACCACCTCGACTTAAAAACTTGGAAAGTCTCTGATTAAAAAGTTCAACTATGGGAGCATGAGCACAACTTTTGAATAGCTTCAACAACTTCTTCTTAAACTCTTGGTTAGTGCAATCTAGAGTTGTCCTCAAATTATTAAGGAGATGATATATACAGTAAGCATGAAAGCAGTTTGGATAAACAACAGAAACAACATTAATAATACCAGAGTGTCTGTTGGAAATAAAAGTGATTTGACGGTTTAACAAATGAGGTTTAAAACATTCCATAAACCACATCCACTTATCGGAATCTTCACCGCCGAAAATACCAAAAACAACTGGAAAAATACCCGCAATATGCAGATAGGTTAAGGGAGTCCAAATAGTAGTTCAAAATATTTTTGGTTGATATGTCTGTGCATAAGGCTATATAAATCCATTAAGGCACGATTGTTTTTTATGTCATTACATATCTCGCGATGTGGTACCTATAGCATAAGCAACATCGCGCGATTGGTAGCTGTGAACAAAGCAACATCACACGATTAGTAGCTGTGGACTAGGCAACATCATGCGATTCCTATACATTTGGTATATAACAACTTGCGTACAAGATTGGGTAAGAATCACGTTGGTATAACAGTGATTAACTTAACCTGTGGAAATCACATGCGTTAGTCATATTAACTCGTATCTTGAGTTACATTCACCTAAAAGCTAAAATGAATGGAAGGTTTAAAACTCACCGTTATTCCCATCCTTTGCCACTGCAGACTACAATACACCACCATGCTTTCCGTTTAAATGAGTATCGTCCACATAGAACAATGTTCGACATGATTGAAAGCCTTGAATGCATGATCCAAATTCCAAAGCACCCCCTGAAGACATTCCCAAAACCAACCTCCAAATGGCAATAAGTAGTAATATCTCACTTTTTTAATCTTCTAAAGTAAGCATTGAGCAAGCCAAACGAAGTATTACTATCCCAAGAACTTCAATCCTCGCCTTTTCTAAAGCATTCCACGATAGATAATAGGAAATATCTAAACCATAGTTTTGTTGGATAGAAGACTGAATAGTTTTTGTTGTTAAAGAATAATTTGTCCTAATTGATTTATGTATTTCATCCACGATTAAATCAGACGTCAAATGCCTATTTTTTTCTTGGAAAATATCGGGCTACATGTATGGGTGTTGACAAATCGATTGATAATCATTAAACCAGTGCTAGAATCTATTGATGCATACAGTCGCCATTTACAACGTGAATCTATGACGACACAGTAAACAGTGATCTTAGTAGATGTATTATGCATATACTTGAAATCAAAACCAAGCTCTAAAGCATATCGGCATAACGATAACCTTACACCTGAGGCACCATCAGCAAATGTCTGACCAACTCCTGTGATAGTATCAACCTAACCTCTAGCAGCAAGATGTTTTTTTTTATGTTGCGAACAGATTAAACTATTACTACTCTCCCCACTTAATAAATGATTATCACAGGGTTCTACAAAGCTTACGGTAGGCTGTTTACGAATGTCATCCGCATCTTTTTCAACTACTCATTATTCTATAAAGAAGCTAACGTTTTTCAGACGCTCCACATCGAGATAAACAACTAAACCCATGAAACAGTCTCGTTATTAAAGAAACAATACTTTTAATCGCCATAGGAGTAGGTAATAGTGTAGCAACCCCTAAGCAGATCATCCCATCCACCTTCAATACATTGTTGAAGAGTTTCAAAGTTTTCAAACTCACTCAAAGGAACGATTGAGGTCTGCTTTAAATATTTGAAAAACAAAACTTTGGCTTAGACATCTAGTCCTCTGCAATGATAAACAAAATTAATCTAGGTGAGAGAGATACTAGAAATCCCATCACAAGTAACGCGAGATATGTAATGTCTGTTGTCGCGATTCACGTTAGTCATAAATGAGACTAAATTGCGTTTATTTGATAAAAGTTAGATGCAAACGTAAATCGCTTTATATAAAATATTAAAAGAAAAAACGCTTCACACGTCGCGCGAGATGAGAAAACTTATGCAGTGGCAACTCGCGTAAGTCAAAATAAAGAGTAAAACGTGTTTATTATCTAAGCGTAACATGCAAACATGGATTACTGGGATCGTTTTCAACTCAACGAAATATAAGAAAGAAACGTCATTATGTACAAGCGAAGCTGGTTTCAGCTATACTGTGACAAAACTTAAAAAACCCAGTTTAAATATAGACAAAAACTTACATAAACTTTAATATAAACAGAATAAAGTTGGAAACTTTAAAAAACTAACAAAACCCAGCTTAAACAGACCCATATATGATAAAAGCTTCTACTCATTGACAAAAAATATTACAAAACCCAGCTGCCAAGAACAAAATCAGATAACAGCTTCGAATCGTGTTGAAGAAAAGCGAAACCCATGTATAAAAACTACTTAAACTAGTCTATAAACAAGCTTTAAAAACACCGTCAACAATTAAAACAACAATATATATAATATTACATGTAAATGGTTTTGGGAAGAACCAATTTCAATAAGAAGGAGGTATTCAAAATGGTCTCTTCCAGAAGGTATAGGTTCATGACCACTTTTAAAAATAGCAGGGTAGGTTGTACTATTAAGAATTCAAAATTTGAATTTTGGTTGAAAAATAAACTGAGCCAAATTTTGAGGGTACTTCAGGAATGAAAATATAAGTTGGGTATTGGAATAGAATTAATTTGGTGAGATGGGTGTTTAGTAGGTATAGAAAATAGTTGGGCTACTAGATGATAATAAGTTTGGTGAGATGGTATTTAGTGACATTTCTCTAAATTTAATCTTATAAATTATATTGTATATTTTTCTTGTAAATATGATATATATTTTTAATAAAAATGTTAGTTGCCCACTGTTAAATTTATGCTATATTACACATGTAACTAATTTATTTGTTATCATCTATTCAAAAGTAACTTAAATTTATTTATATATATATATTTTTAAAAATTTAATCCAATTTGTGGTTTACTAATTTAATATTATATCATTCTTTTTTCTTTCAAAATTTACACTTTTGTTAGATGGACTTGACTTATAACTATATTTGATTTTATTTACGTGCGTGGTCATTTATTCTTTATAACATAGGCTTGGTTTCAAACAACGGTCACAACTTGAGACCTTTATAGTTTAGTCTTTACGGCTCTAGTGTAGCCTTTTAAGCTTTTCAGCTAGACTCGGTTTATAGCCATATTCACTTTAAATGATGTGTAGCCTCTTAAACGTTTTTGCAAGGATGACTTATCACTATACTCTCTTATTATTATAAATATGAACCATTATCAAAATTATAAAAAAAATTCATCTATTCGTTTAAACAAAATTATCAATAATTCATCTGAACGTTCATTTATTCATATTTGTACAAAATATGTTATATTTTTTTAATAGCATAATTTGTTATGTCATTTTCATATAGGATAAATCTATTGATATGGTATATAGTATACTGACCAATCATATTGCAACATTATTTATTGACATCCATGAGCAACATGCTAATACTACCTAAATATTTAACAACAACTATATTATCCATATTTCATCAACAATTACGGTAAAAAACTTTTAAAAACAAAAATAACAGCAAATTATTTGAAATACATACAAATTTAAGTTGCAAATACATTATTCTTACGCAATAGTATATTTTTATTAATCATAAAATTCCATTAAAGGTAATTTCTTTTGCACTCTGCATACATAGTTTTTTATGTTATCATGCATCTGACTGTAAAACTATACGATTTTAAAAAAACAACCATTACTCTTCATGTAACCATTTAAAATTACTAAAATTTCTTTTTCAATCCGATGCAATCAATTAAAATTATATTATCTTTACTATAGTAATTTCAAACTCCCGTCAGGTTTAATGACTAATAAACTTCATCAACTAAAAAGTTTCTTTAAATTCTTCACTTTTGTACATGTTAAGATTTTATAATATGTCTTCATCTGTACACCATTCAAACGTCAATAACATTACTAATACATCATATTTCATGGAGCCAAAGAGAGAAAATAAAAAATTTAGCCATCCATTGACTTCTCTGAATAATTCCAACTATCATATCGGTTATATATTTGATATATTGATAATCAATGACACTGCTTCCTCCTTTATGTGCAACGAAGGTCGTCATAAATAGAATTATAAGAAACTGAAACATTAACAATCATGAATAGAATAGTCATAGTTTTATTTGTTTCTCATTTTCCAACATATACTTACAAATTCACTTCCCCGACATAGTCAGTTGACTCGCTAGTTGAACTAATTAAATTTATGTCTATTTTCTTAAAATGTGTCACTCTCGTTCTCTGATCATATATTACTTTATAGAATACATTGGTTGAACTACCAATATCAATCATTACATTTCTTACTATTACTCCAACTTACATGGGCGTTACCAATAATCCATCTTCATGAATCGTCACGAAACCTCTAAGATTATCGTAGTAAAAGGCAACACTAATTTTGACTTTCAATGTAAATACAAAGATGAATAATTAATTAATTGTATCTTCAAAAATTTACAATATTTGTTTTTAACAAATTAATAATTCCAGAAAGTGCATCTCCCCCCAATATGGTATATAAGGTTTTTTTATTGTCCTTATTTTATCTCTATAGACTTCATGTCTTTGCTTTATCTTCTATTTTTTATTCATCATTTTCTTTAACAAATTTTACTAACTTTTATTATTAATGAACCTTTGAATTTCATCCTTCAAATGAAAGAAATCGCCAGTAGAATGTCAATGATTATTATGACATACATAATAATATTATGACTTATTTCGTTATTTGAAGTAAACATAGCTCTATGACTTTGATAATTCATCTCTTGCCTTTAAATAAAAAACTATGTTCATGCATTCAATTGAGTATACTTCTGGTCAATTGAGTATATATTTGATTTTAGCATCAACTATATTTTAATCCAATGAATCTCCTCTTTTTTCTATTATCTTGATTTGTATTGGACTCCTTTTCTTTATATTTTGTTTTGATATACATTCCAGTTCTAGCTAACAAATATCTTGTACACCTTGCCGAAAATTTTATCAAATATTTCAACAAGCTCCTATGACATGGTGACCCTCTTATAAACCTACTAGTGCTACTTTCTCTTTAAAACCTTCCAACGAAACTATTTTCTTAATAAAACTTTGAAAGTAATCCCTTAATAATTCTTCAGTAATCGGGAATAAAGTCATTATATAATACCATTTACGTTTTAATACTTTATTAGAAATGAAATGGTGTCAGAATTAAGTCCAAAAATATCCAAAGCTGCCAACACAATTTGGGCAGTAGATTGTTGAACTAAGCCAACGTTATTCCTTTAAAAGTAATTGAAAAATATCGACAAAATAAAGTATGAACTGGATTAAATCATAACATGATATTTCAAAATATTCAAGGTGATACTCCAGCTCAATCATAACATCATATTTTTCCATTCTATAAGGATCACACTTCTTTGGTAATTTCCTTTTAAAATCCTCTGTGCTAATTAGGAACTCGACTAAAGTATACATGACTTTTTTATGTCTTATATTCTTTTTCAAATTATCCTCCAACATTTTCTCATTTTATTTATCTTTATTCTTATTTGACAATTCTTCATTACTTGACTCATCATATTTGCTTCCATATTCTCCTTCCTTAAAATTATTATTTTTCACAAACTAACTCCTTATTATCTGCCTAGTCTACTGGATTCACATTACTTTATGAAATAACTCTTTCAGGTGATAAGTGGAAAAGTTTTAGTCATTAATTTAAATTGGTTTTAATTTTATTCATCGCGTTAGCTTTGCAAAAAAATTTGACTTACATTCAACTGTAGCTTTAAAGTTAAAAGCATAAAATATTATTTATCATCCTCAAGTTATACCGGTAAATGTTGAACATTCCTAAAATTCACCCGTCAACCTTTTTGTGATACTACCTTTGCAGTTAGCCTTAACACTTCATCTCTCAAAATTTATTTGAAAATATTTTTCTTGTCAAACTAGAATCCCGTTTACTTGTGATGTTGGTATGACCGGTGGAGCCCTTTCAATATTGTTGTCCCACAAACTGGTGAAATAATATTCCACTAATTTACTATTAGAGATCTACACACATTTCCTCCTAATGATCCTATATATACTTCTGAAGTAGTCATCATTATTTGGAAGAATATAAAAAAAATTGAAGCAAACATTCCTACAAACAGAGTAAAAATAATGAAGAAGTTACCTTTTTTACGATATTGTCAAAATGCTAAAACTAAAAATGATCAAGTGTAATTTTATTAAGCAATAACTTAGTACTTGTTACATGATTGGATATCATATTTGTATTAATTTTTATCCCTAAATTATAAGGATGAACGACACGTGTATCTAATGACATATGTCAATCATCTATTACAATTAATTATTAAATATTACTATATTGTCATTTAACTATCATGGGTAATTAAGTAAAATATAACATTATTTACGAACATCATAATATCTAAGTCTTTTCCATCTTCAATTGAACATCTTTTGACTTTGGTTATTTCATCTATGAAAGCATTTGACGATATTCATATTTGACTATGTTGTTTAATTCTTTTCCTGAATTTATTAACAAAGTCTTTTACTTATGCATCCATTCACCAATTAATCGCTTCTTTTCCGACACCAATATCATATGCTCTTAAAAATATCAACATCTACTGACGGTGACCAAGAAAAAAGATAATGACGCACAAGAAAAATAAGATCTTATTAGCAATATCTCTTTCGATTTAATAATCACTAAATTTTTCATCTTATCTCATATATTAGGTTCACCTCTTATATTTTCAATAATTATTTCCTATACCTGTAATCGACATATCCAACTACACTAATGTACTTATATAGTGGTACCTTTGTTGAGGAGTTACTTCTAGAACATACCTAATATATCTAATAACGGCTTACAGTAACTCTGACACCCATTACATCCAAACTCCCACTCTTTAGAGGCCACCTTACCCATGCAGTTTGTGAGATTTGAAATCAGTATTACCTTGGTTAGACTATCTGAAGAATTTTATTGTTGTAATCTTTGTCATCTTTACTTGCTCTCTCTCCCTCTACAACGTTTCAAATGAAGTGAAATTGATATATACATGTTTATTTCACTCATGGGACTTTGATTTTTTTATTATCAAATATAGGAAACTAGTGTTATCAAAGAACAAAACCATATATTATTCTACACCATTGAGTTCATTTAACAATGTCTTCCTCCAGACACAGTAAAAATGTAACCCTAAGTGAACTTTATTGTGTTGAGTCAACTTGCATCATCAGAGTCCACATACCCTCTCAACACTAGATTGGTTGTATACTTCTAATTGTAACACAACCTTACAACACATGATCCATTTAAGTATCTCATGAGCCACTTAACTACATGTCAATAAGATTTGTGGGGTTCGAAATGAATATACTCAAAATACTTACGATGTAAGAAATATCAGGTATCGTGCAAATCATAAGATACATAATGCTACCAATGAGATTGACATAAGGTATCTCCAACATATACTTCTTATTTGCAGCTTCGATCGGTACTTGAATGGCATTAAGTTTGAATTGGGAACCAATAGGAGTTGCAAGCGCTTTAGATTCGAAGATAGAATACTTTATTAGGAACTTCTATATATATTTTTGTTATGATAATAATAAATATCCCTTCGACTTGTTCATCTTGATATCAACCCCAAGTGTACTCCTAGCCTCTCTAATATCTTTCATCTCAAACTATCATTTTAGATGAGTTTTTATCGCTTTAATATCCCACGTATATCTGTCAGCTATTAGTACATAATCCACATACAATAACAATAGGTATTGTCTCTATATGTGTGTTTCCTCATTCTAATAAAGTCAATTGTCACAACAGCTACAAACGTGTCGAATAGATCTCATAAAAGCATAAAATATTCTATTCAACTTCCTTGACGACTATTTCAGTTTCCAGAGAGGTCTCATAAACAAACACATATCACCTTCATTCCCTTCTTCAAACAATTTTGGTTGATAAATATAAATAGCTTCTTCTAATTCACAATATAAGAAGGCAATAATAACATCCACTTGATCTAGTTTATGAACAAATAATCAATAATTGGTATCAAAAACTTGATGGAGGTTTGTTATATCTCATTCAAATCAACATCCATCCTTTGAGTAAAGTACTTAGCCACTAGCGTAGCCTTCTATCTGGGCAATTCAAGACCAAGAATACATGATTTTCTCTTACTCCCGACTAACTTCTGATCTTGCAACTGCTTCATAATAATCCAGGTGATAATCTTATTGGAAAATCTCAGTTCTTCTTTCGTGATCTTAATACACTTATCTTTATTACTTCTTTGAATAGCATCGTGATATGTATCAGGTTCAAGAACATCTTGTTGTATTTCAATATATAAATTATAACAATTACATCAGCAAAATTATACATCTACGACTGTTTTCTTGGACCTCGTGCTCTATCTATCGTCAGTTGATACCTGTCAAGATTATATTACTATCCCATTTAATGATTTGAAGTCAATGGAACATAAGACGAGCAACCAACGTCAGATTTACACAGCGTTGAATATACTTTATAAGACCCCAAGATGGACCAGGTCCAATATCCCCATCGACAAAAGCATCTTCAGCTTCACTTAAATGATCAAACTTATCATTAACTTTGCATACTTTTTTGGTAATACTAGGTTATGTCTCCACCATCTCCCTCAATTGCATGTCCTTCGTATTAAAAATTACTTTCATGTTTATTACTACTTTCTTACATCAAGATTAAAGCTACCCTAACCTATACCCTTTTACTTCTTCTAGATAGTCGAGGAACAAAAATTTTAGTGTTCTCAGGCTAAGATTATCTTTCTTTATATATGTGTAGATATCACACCCAAAACTTCGCAAATGTCTCAGCTTAGGTTTATCTCTATTTCATGTCTTTTAAATAAGAAAAACTTAAGTGTCATAGATGGACCCTGCTTGATCATATATGCATGCATTTTCATGGATTCTCCTAGAAATTTCGACCCATCTCATCTATATAAAACACAAACCTAACCCGTTCCAGCAGGGTTCAGTTAATTCTCTCATCAAGACCATTCTGTTAGGTACTCCAACTTACAGTTGGTGTATAGTAATGTCAACCTCTGCATAATAGGTAGTGAACTTCTCATTCATATGTTACTACAACTTATCAGTGCGAAACTTCTTAAAAACTTTTCCTAGTTTGATTGTCTATCATAAGTATTCCAGTTCACAAAAGAAACAAACGTTTTATCATTGGGCTTTAAACGTATTACCCATACCTTCCTTGAGTAGTCATCTATAAGAAACATAAAGTACTTTGCACCAATTATCGTAGGTTCCCGTGTCAGACAATAGAGGTCCGATAAACATAATCAAGTACTTCATTGGTTGTTTAGTTGCTAGGTAGAAACTCACTCTCTTGATCTTACCCAATACATAATTTTTACATAATCTAAATTTCTGAATTGTTGTACCATCTAAGATCTCTTGTTTACTTAGTCCACCAAGTTCGTTCTCACTTATTTGACACAACCTAGTAGAAATTTTCACCATACTAGCCAAACCCCCTAGTAGTACTACAGAGACCTCAAAAACTAACATACTATTAGTCTTATTGTCTTTCATAACAACAACAGAACCTTGCAAGTCCCAAAGTCTTCCATCTCCACCCATATAGGTAAAACTTTCCTCATCTAATATTCCAATAAAAATAAGTTTAGGTTAAAATTAAGTAAATACCTTGAGTTGTTATTCACTCTCTCAAGTCATGTCGACAACTTGACCCCAACCCTTCCAGTCCCTCTGACATCACATAATCTGTTATTGTCGAGGCTAACCCTTTCACCATCAAGCATTCTCAAGTTTTTAAACAAATACTTATTGGAAGTTATGTGGAATGAATCTAACATTTATTTATCATTGAACCTGCAAGAATAAGAAGCCATTAACCCATCAACGTACTCACAATCAACAAATATCACTACACCATCTTCGGCTCCCATTTTCTGATACTTGTTATCGTTTGCTTTCTCGAGGTAGTTCCAAGTAATATACCAGTTTTTTGTTGTATACCCAACATATTACTTTTGAACCTGTCCTAGCCCTTTCAGACAAGCATGCATTAGACTAATCTGTTTCAAACCGTCCTATACCTCTTTCGACTCAATGCTCACTAGTTTTGTCAATTTCTCTTAACCTTTAGGTTACATCCGACATCTATCTATCTAAATCAAGATAAATATAACTGTACATATATAATCCTTTGAGAATACTTAGATTAATGTATTACTTTTAACATACATATAATTGATAGGGTCAGATTATGTTGGGGGACCCAAGTAGTAAAGTGGGTCAGATATTGCTTAGAGGAGTAGTTTAGACCAAATAACTTAGTTTAATGAATAAGCAGTATGCTTAATGACTCAGCTAGGTGGCTAATAAATTATCTTATGGGCCTGGGGGCTCATCAGATTGACCCAAACATATGACCCGACCCAAATATCCCATGGATCCAAAAATAGTATATATAATTCAACAAACAACATTAAATGGGCTGTACTTTTTTATCTCTCTATTAAATACAACCAACACTTTTCTCTATCTACCTCTTACTAAGAATTTAATACCACACAAAGCCAATAAATTTCAAAACTACCCTTAGATTAGATTTTACCTTCATAAGATTGGCGACCACAGTGGAAGTGTGAGGTGCATGAATAAATTTATTAGAAAAGATATTTGAACACTATGAGCACGTTCAAATACGTTCTGAAAATTACCAGATCCTCTTGAAGCAAATGTACAACTCCAAAATAAAAATAAGAAAATTTAGTACCAGTTATCTTATGTTCGGGATGGTATTTCAGTAAATTTTTGTAGAAAAGAAGAAAGTTTTGATTTAGTATTTTGTAATTTCTTTTCATAGTTTGTTCAGTGTACACAGTACAATATTTATAGAGATTCAGAGGGTGTAACAACCTTGGGAATATTCCCATGTGAGGTTTGTTACACCTTGTTACAGACTGTTTGGCTACATGCCAATTGTAATTCTCGAACAGGCTTTAGTTAATAAGATTGGGCTTTACTTCTTAAAACCAGACCCATACTCACATAAGACCAAGACACATTTGGAGGCCCAAGTCTGATCCATGACTAAACCCGGCCTTAGACACCAACTAGGGTTTAGCCAGTCTCAGACAGCACTTCGAACACTTCTCTCTTCGCTGCCTCTTTCTTCTTCTTCTCTTCTCTCTTCTTCTCTTCTCTCTTCTTCTCTTCTCTGGTGTGCATGGTATGCTTGAGACCAGCACTAACTTCAAAATCCCCCCTCAAACGCAGTGGCGATTCAGACAGCCCGAGTTTGTCCCGAAGGTACAAGAACCGAGAAGAAGTTAGGGCTTTGGTCAGGAAGTCTGCGATTTGATTCAAAGAAGGTACGTATCTGATCTGTACCGAGCCTTGTAGAACTTGGTCTCGTATAAAATGTACATCTAATTCGATGTGTTTTGTTCTTGCATGGAATACATGGTTGGAGGCTAAGGAACTGGCTCCAAGATTATCACACCACATCACCGAAGGTGGTATGAGTGGGATCTGCAGTTCAGAGAGCAGTGACTTCAACCAGATGAGCTCAGCAGAGAGATTTTCCAAGGCGCGGTACTTCGATTCAGTGGAGGAACGGGCGAAACATTCTGTTTCTAGGATGACCAAGAAATAAGTGTATCGCCCAGGAACACACAGTATGCCCCCACACTGCGACGGTCATCTAGGGAAGAAGCCCAATCGGCATCCGAGTAGCCATGGAGCTGCAATTGATAGCACGGATTTAAATGAAGCCCCAGCCAGCGTGTGCCAGATAAGTACTTAACCACACGATTTAGACTTTGCCAGTGTCTAGAAGTAGGGTTCTGTTGATGCTGACTTAGGCTATTAACTGCAAAAGTAATATCTGGTCTAGTGTGAGTCAGATATTGCAGCGCGCCTAACAAACTTCTGTATTGTGTAGGGCAGAACAATGGAGACCCATCAGAAGCGGAGTGCTGAGTGCCAGCCACCATGGGAGATGGACATGGCTTGGACAGAGACAGGCCTTGAGCACTAAGTAAGTCCTCGATATACTTGTGTTGTGTTAGGTAGAAACCAGTGGGATCACGATGAACCTCTATTCCCAGGAATAGACTGAGTGGTCCCATGTCTTTGAGTGCAAATATAGCATTGAGATTGTGTATGAATTGAGTCAAGCATGTTGTGTCATTACCTGTTACAATAATGTCATCTACATACACAAGGATTAGGAGAATAGATGTTTTAGAGACCAAATAGAACAAAGATGAGTCTGCCTTAGAATTACAAAACCTCCAACTGAGTAGAGTGTCCCTCAGTCTAGAGTACTAGGCTCGAGGGGCTTGTTTCAGACCATAAATATCCTTATGTAGCTTGAAAACATGTGTAGGATAAGTAGAATCAATAAATCCCTGAGGCTGTGTCATATACACAGTCTCTTGTAAAACCCCATTGACAAACGCGTTATTAATATCCAGTTGCTCACTGACCAGTTCTTAGAGGCAGCGATAGTGAGAATTAGCATGACACTCGATGCTTTGACCACTGGACTGAAGGTCTCATAGAAATCAATCCCTGGCTGTTGATGAAACCCCTTAGCCACCAGTCGAGCCTTATACCTTTGAATAGAACCATCCAGACCATATTTGACTTTGTATATCCACTTACATCCAATAACATTAGATGCAGTAGACTCAGGAACCAGAGACCAGGTCTTATTAGCCAGTAAAGCTTTATATTCAGTAGTCATAGCAGTTTGCCACTAAGGATGCCCAATTGCCTCAGTAAAACAAGTCGGTTCAAACACAGTTTTGTTAGCAGTTTTTAAATACCCTACATATGGTAGTTTAGGCTTAGAAATTCCACTACGAAGTCTAGTTTGAATAACATGTGGATGGGGTGGTGGGTGGGTGACAGAAAAGTGTTCAGGACTAGATATGGGCAGTTCTATAGTCAGGTTAGGAGTTTGAGAAGTGTTTTCATTAGTGTAAGTAGGAAGTTTAGAAACAGAAGATAAAGAGTCAGAAGAACTAGATGAGAGAGATACCTTCGAAGGGCTAGTAGGAGGCTGTTGAGTGTGGCTTTGTGGCTGCAAGGGAGCAGGGCACAGAGGTGTGTTCTGTTCAGTTGGAGCTGCAGAGTTAGGCTCAACAGATGATATCTTTTCTTCCATCACAAGACCTGTAGAGAGAGTAGGTAACCAAAGATGGACTGACTCAGAAGACACACCCTCACTGTGATGAGTATTAAGAAAACCACTAGAAAAAGGAAACTCTTATTCGTTAAAGACCACATTCTTAGATATGTAGAACCTCCCAGTAGAACTCAAATATTTATACCCCTTATGACTCTGACTATACCCCAGAAAAACACACTTGATTGAGTGAAACTGAAATTTATGATGTTGATAGGGTCTAAGACAGGGATAGCATGAGCAACCAAATGTTTTAAGTGTGAGGTAGTTAGGAATTTTGTGAAATAGAACTTCAAATGGTGATTTATGGTGTAGAATAGGTGTTGGTAGTCTGTTAATCAAGTAGACACTAGTCTCAAATGCCTCAACACAATACTTATAGGGTAGATGTGACTGAGCTAATAGAGTAAGTCCAGTTTCAACTATATGTCTATGTTTCCTTTCATACCTACCATTTTGGGCTGAAGTATGAGGACATGATCTCCTCAAAATGAACCCACACTCTTGAGCTATAGGGACCAACATTTTGTACTCACCACCCCAGTCACTCTGAATAACCTTAATGGATCTTTCAAACTGTGTTTCAACCAAAGCTTTAAACATTTTGAACACCCCTAATACCTGACTTTTGTCCCTGATAGGATACAACCAGGTGTATCTAGAGTAATAATCTAGAAACAGGATATAGTATTTAGACCCCTCAGTAGATTGAATAGGTGCTGGACCCCAAACATCTGTATGAATTACATCTAGAACATGTGTAGAATGAGAGTTAGAAATAGAATAAGGAAGGCTGTGTGATTTGCCCAACTGGCAAGCCTCACATAAACTATTGGCATTACTCAAAACAGAATGAAGGTTACAATCCTTAAGAACTTTGTTTAGCACACTAGATGATGGATGGCCACGTTTCTGATGCCATTTATCTTTGACAGACTTAGATACAACTGTAGATAATACCCTAGAGACTCCTAGATTTAGGTTGCCTTGTGACTTAGGAATAGTATCCATCTTGTAGAGCCCATCTTCGCATCTCCCTCTGAGAAGAATAGTCCCTGTTGCCTTGTCCTTTACCAAACAGAAAAACTTGTGAAATTCAACAATAACACTATTATGATTAGTCAGTTGAAAAACAGAGAGAAGGTTCTTATTGATTCTAGGGACATGTAATATAGGTTTTTAAGACAATAGGTTGTTTTGTGAACGAATTTAGAGTGGACTGACCAACATGTTAGATAGGAAGTCCCTCACCACTTCCAACTAGAATGTGTTTTGTACCTGAATACTCAGATTTCTGAGTCAATTGGCTAGTGCTACCTGTGACATGGTGACTAGCACCACTGTCTGCATACCAGACTCCTTCTCCTGATGTATCTTGAGAAGCCACCAAAGCACTTTGATCACCTTCAGACCTTGACTGTTCAGATGGAGATGAGCCCATGACTGAGGGATCATCCCTATAGTAACATACAGCAGCAGAGTGACCAAACCTGTTACAGATCTGACATTTTGGTTTACTCTGTGAGTACCATCCACCTCTACCTGAGCCTCTATAGAAATTGCTTATGCCTCTAGTGTTGTAGCCATTGTTGTTATAGTTAGATCTACCTCTGTATCCTCTGCTTGAGCCTCTGTTTTGGTTATAGTAACCCTTCTGACCATTGTTTGTAGATTGCTTTTTGATATCTCCTCTGTAAGCAATATTAACTACATTCATAGCATTCTGCAAACCTGTCAACTGCTCTAGTCTGCTCTCATAAGTGAGCAGACTAGTCTGTAGATCTAGCCATCCTAGCCCTTCCTTGTCAGTTAAACTGACTACAATTGGTGTGTACTCAGCATCCAAGCCAGCAAGAACCTGAGTTAGTAGATCATCTATTGAGGTGAGACATCCTGCTAGGATTAGGTTATCATGAATCAGTTTCATTTTGTTGAGATATTCTGTCATAGATGTAGATCCTTTATGAGTTCTTTGAAACTCTGATTTATAGTAAGTTATCCTTGCTCTAGTCTGTGAACCAAACAATTTCCCAGCAGCATCCCAGAGACCTTTAGCAGACTCTTCTTCAATTAACTGAGCTGCAATTTCTGGGCTCATGGTGGAGTATAACCACCCAAGCAACAACTGGTCTGTGATAAACTTTGAAGGACACACCTTCTCGCCATTGACAAAGCTCCAAAGTTTGTTACCCTTAATCATAGGTATTACAACTGTCTTCCATAGTAAGTAATTTTGTCTATCAAGTCGTATATGATTGATATTGCTGATTGACTGCAAATGCAGGTTTTTGGCTGAGAAAAAAGAATTGTTGGACATTATGGATCCAACTGAGTCTGTGCTCAGTGAAGGAGACTCATTCAGATTTTCCATTGAAGGTTGGAGAAGCTCTGATACCAAGTAAATTTTTGAAGAAAAGAAGAAAGTTCTGATTTAGTATTTTGTAATTTCTTTTCATAGTTTGTTCAGTGTACACAGTACAATATTTATAGAGATTCAGAGGGTGTAACAACCTTGGGAATATTCCCATGTGAGGTTTGTTACAGCTTGTTACAGACTGTTTGGCTACAAGCCAATTGTAATTCTCAAACAGGCTTTAGTTAATAAGATTGGGCTTTACTTCTTAGAACCAGACCCATACTCACATAAGACCAAGACCCATTTGGAGGCCCAATTCTGATCCATGACTAAACCAGGCCTTAGACACCAACTAGGGTTTAGCGAGTCTGAGACATCACTTCGAACACTTCTCTCTTCTCTGCCTCTCTCTTGTTCTTCTCTTCTCTCTTCTTCTCTTCTCTGGTGTGCATGGTATGCTTGAGACCAGCACTACCTTCAACAATTTCAAATCACAATGGACATTAATACCGGAAAGTTTGAAACAAACTAGAAAATGTCTTATTAGATCACGGCGAAGAGCACACTTAGGTGTTAAGAGAGAATCTCACTAGATAGAGACCGTCCCCTAGTATTTCCTTGAGTCATTAGTTGTTGCATAAAAATCTTATTTGGATAGAACCTTAAATTGACTAATTTGTAATTGAAACTCTGGTTTTCAGATTTTTATCACATTTTGATGTTGTTCGATCTTTCCGTCAATGCCAACTTTATTCTTGCCCTTTGAAAGACCCTACTTACCCGGGGAACCGTGCCATTTTTCCTACTCTTTTGTTCCAAACTTTGATATCGACTTCTATGATGACGATCTTTATTTAGACAAGAATAAAATCCGTTGAAATTCGAAATAAATTACTCGTTAGATTCTGAAGGACTATAGTGATGTCTTGTTTTTCATTATTTTCAAGGACTATAGTGAAAACTAATCTCTTCAATATTTTTCTTGGTTTCGTAAAGAATCATATTCGGCGTGTTCTCTTTTGAAATCCTCTTCTTTTCCAACCTTGTAGACTTTAGAACAAACCTTTCTAAGTTAAATCGCAATAGTTTTATTTTGTGAGTTTAACACTGTGATCTCTCATGGTCAATCATATTTTAGTTTCTTCGTATTGATGCTAAGGTTGAGCTACCGAATCTACATGATCAGACCCTTCTCTAACCGTGAATCGTTTAGTAACTATCGCATGATCCACCTGCATCTCAAAATCCACCATTCACTAAATTTCGAAGACAAACCTGACTCACCTAAGGTTTTGGATATTGGTATCGGGGTACCTTCCTAGGCTCCCTCTGTCATTGCCACTAATGTTTTAAAAGATACTCTAATGACACTTATGTAAAATCCATCACTAATAAACCTATAATAGTGTTTAGAGAGATAAATGAGAAACTTAGATAATAATGTAGAGAGGGAATGTAGGCACAAAGAAAGTAGATGTAAGAAAAAATTCATTAACTTCTCTTAAGCTTAAAAATGCTAAATATAATGAGTTTGGACCTTTATGGGCTTACATTTTTAATTGGTCGATTTGGATAACCCAAAGTCATAAGGATAACCCATCAATTTATTAATATTAAATATACTTACTCCTTATTACATAAGATACCTTCATCATTTAATATTTATTACATTAGTACTACAAAGTAAAATCTGGCCCATTGGCTTATTGGTCCGACTTGTCGGGTTAGATAATGCAGTTCTATTCACAAGTGATAGTCTAGAAAATATATAGGAGGCTATAAGGAAAAAATGAAATAATAATCAGGGCTAAAGGGAAATGATACAATTTCCTTTCTCTGATAGTGATATCTTAAACTATTCCATACGGGTAAACCCCAACGTCGAAAAATAAAGTAGTTTATTGGATTGTTGTCATAGTACTTTTGTTGACTCTTAAGTAGTAGTTAGGAAAACGAAAGGTTTGACAGAGGCACACAAAAATAATATCATCCAATACTTAAAGGAGTCATGATGTTTCACCTCACAATCCGGGAAAGAAAAGTCAAATAAGTACGAGGATATACCATAATCACAAAATCATCGGTGTTTTTGGCCTACACATCCTTAGTACCAAGAATAATGTTACCCATATAATCACCAGCCAGTTTTTCTAGACTCCTTAGCCTCAACATTTAAAAAACCGAAAGGGTAATGATAATTGAAAGAGATACAAGAAAGATAAGAAGTATCCTCAATATATGCTTGGAAGAATATAGATAAATATGCAAAAAGATCATGACATGCATTTTTTACATGACTAATCGTTGGTAAAGCAATTTTTATAATACAAATATATAAGTAAGAATGAGGTTTCCAATGTCGAAAAAAGACCAAATTAAAACAACAATGCTACAAGGCTTTCATTAACAATCATAAATATGACGAGGGCATCCAAAATGCATGAACACCCTAAGAACATTCCTGATCAGTTTGAGAGGAACAAACGACCAATTTGTTTCCGTAGAATACATCTCCATACAAGTAGAAGAAAAATTAGCGACATGAGAGATAATTTACTTTTGAATAGATGTTCCAGGTATGGTACTCCCACAGTTATCAATATAGATAATGGAACAGAGTTCTAAAATAAAAATACCACACAACGATACACCTATTAAGTAATTCATAAAATACTATTTTTTCTTCATCGTCATCAAAAAAAAATACAATTCAAAGTTATTAACAGAAGCATAACCAAGGGAATCACCAATCATACCATAAATTATTGGACGAAATAAAATAAAATTGGCTAGAGACCCTACAATACAATACAGACATATTGAATATCACTAAAAGTATTACAAAAGAAACATCATTTAGAATGGTACATAATATATATATATAATAGTACTAATAGATATATCTAGATCATCCTATGGGGTCATAACAAAGAGAATGGTGGCGGTAAAATTGGTAAAAGAAAAGAGGATTAACAAAAACCTTTGATCAAGAGTAATACAAGAGGAAACCCAAACTTTCAGAATATTAATAAGTCATTTTACGACCCATCGGTGCTTTAAATATCATGTTGAAACCCAAACTTTCAGAATATAAATAAGTCATTGTACGATAAAAGGAAGCCCATGACCATTTTTAGAAAACAAACAATAACATAAAATATAAAAAATGAGAGCTATATGAAAGAAGTTGAAGGAATCAATATATATGCTAGAATGAAACAAAAGAAAATAATGTGTAAATATACTAAGGACACCAAGAACACCGAAGCAAAAAAACGTCACGCATCGACAATCGATATCATCAACCCATGAAGTTAGAAAAACCTTAACTGAGGCCGGAGGAAGAAAGCATGGCGCAATATATCAATTAAGTAAATATTTACTATCAGAAAAAATTAGATACTTAGATTAAGAAAAACTAGTTTCAACATTGGTAACATCGCCTAAAAAATATATATTCTCAAACACAAACATAAGTTATACTTGTACAAACATTTTCCCTCTAAATAATGAGTTGTAAAGCCCATTTTTTAAAAAGATTAGCTAATCGGCCTACAAAAATAGGGGACGATAATACAAACTTAGAACCTAGAATAGACATAAAATTCCAAACACAAGTTGACTTACTTATAGAAGTTAAAATATGAAAAATGATCGTCACAATTGACCGTCTAAAAATCATATAAGCGGTTAAAAAGAACAAAGGAAGCAACAATCAAGACCGAGGACAAATGATACAATTTGCTTTCTCTGATAGTGATATCTTAAACCATCCCATACAGTTTAGTTGCTTAGTATAAAAAAAAAGGCAGAATATACGATTGTTATCATAGTATTTTTGTTGAATCCTAAAGACCAGTTAGCAAATTGAATGGTTTGGTCGAGGAAAAAAACAATAAAATTATCCAATAATTAAAAGAGAAACGATCTTTCCCCTCAGAATTCAAGCACGAGAAGTCAAATAAATACGAAGAACATACATCGTAACTATCATTCACTTTTCGAAACTCTTTAGCCTAAATTGTTACATCGAAGAGGTAACAAAATTTCAAAGGGAGGCAAGAAAAATAAGAATAATTCCTTCAAGATATATGTGGGAGACAACATGAAAAATATGCAAAATGGACCATGACAACCTTGAACATGATTAAGTATGGTTGAAGCAGTCTTTGTAATAAAAGAAATATATAAGTAAAAATTATGTGTTTAATGAGGAAAAGGCCCAAATAAAAATAAAATTATTACAAGGTTATCACCAACAATAATATAGATGGTGAGTACAAGAGAAGGGCAATAAAACTCACGAATTCTTCCCGATAGGAAAGACTTATGCTTCACCATAGAATACATCTCCAAACGGGTGGAAGCAAAAGTGCAACACATAAAGAAGTGAAAGATAATTTACTTTTGAATATATGTTGCAAATACGATACTCCAATAGTTATTAATATAGATAATGGAACATAATTCCAAAATACAAATACCACATAATAATACATCGAGAAGGGAATTAAGCATATACTATTTTTTCGCCATCATCATCAAGTGAAAATACAAGTTAAAATGATTAAATTAATCGTAACTGAGGGCATCAACAACATGATTGGATTTAAAAATAGAAAATTTAAAATTAGAGTATCAAATATTTTATCTATGAGAGATCCAAAATCTTAATCAAATATTTTAAAAAATAAAAATATTAAAAATAGAAATTAAATCAAATTTAAATGTAATTAGATTTGATTCAGTAACTAAAATATTTTCCTAAAATAAAATAAAATAAAATAAAATACGTAAAATAGACTTTTCGAACTCTAAACAGTAGAATTTGATGTTTGAATTTTGTGAACAAACATGTCACGCTTTTAAAAATTCCTTCGTTTGTCGAGACGTTCAATTTGAGTACCAATTTCGTCCAGTTTGATATTTGATAACAAATAAGGCACGTTTGTGTAGTCCAAAACAACTACATAGCTCTGGGTCGTCTGGCTTACATCATCTTCTCCCGGTTGGGAAAAATTCACCTTTGAATTCTCATTGTGATCTTCATTAACCAGTTCTTCAAATTATTCAATAAATATTGCTTATATTTACCTATCAATTTATTCTGGTAGATTTAGCCAAACATGCTAAATAACTGCCTCTTCTACAACGATCTGTAACGAATGTATGTTAAATTGTTCCTCAACCTCATCGTTCAATCGCACATTTGGTATCACAATACCCTCACAAATATTATATATTACTTCATCACCTCGAAGAACTACTTCAGGTTTTAATACAGAACCTAACCTTGTATATATTAAAATAATACTCTTTTCTTCTATTAAACTCTTCATAATCTCAAACATAAAAATATCATCTTTCGTTTTCCCAACGCAACAACATGCATCCACAAAGAACCAAAACACGGGTTTGATTTTAGGATACCATAAAATAACTGGAAGATACATCTGCACGATAAAAGCTACTGCTTCATAGTCCTTCTTCAACAGAACCTCTAGATTGATTCAACCCTTCTTCAACGAAACCTCTAGTGGTTGCAAATTATCTCAATTCGCATCAATTTTATCTACCTCCATGTTGATTTCTTTATCGGTACTATTTTTTTTCTATCAAAAATTGATAAAAACATTAATTTCGAAATATTTCATTTTTTTGGCGTTGCCAATTATCCTACATTAATTCTCCATTCCTTGACCTCATCATCATACTCATCGTAGACTGGTTTGTCAAATACCGGCCTAGATGCATCTTCAAAGATATCCTTATCATAGACTGACTTGTCAAACACGGGCTCAGATACAACTTTAACGTCAAAACTAAGATCAGTAACTTGTGTAGTATGAGCATGAAAATATCTAACTGGTGGTGGTTTTGGAGACACTACTATATATGGCACCAATATAAACTTCCAACCATCTTTCACAAAACTGGATCAATTCGTTCTACCATCATAAGTACAATTTCTCTTAATTCGCCATGAACTATCTAAACCTAGAGGACAAGCGTCCATACTAACTACGTCACACCATGTGTATCTTTATAATTACCAACAGAAAATGTAATTAGACAACGTCTAGAAACTGTTTCCTCGATATACCCTATAAGTCCTGATAGTATGTGAGGGTTTGGAAGAGCTTCAGTCTTCAACGCTAGTTTCTGAACAACCTCATTTGAAATAAGATTCTCATAACTGTTTGAATTGATTACAAATTTTCAAATTCTTCCGTTGCTTGTGCATGTAAACTAAAAGATGTTGTTCTCCAATCTACTCCTCAAATCAGCAGGTGCCCGGAACATGATTCTTGTGTCTGCGTAGCTTGAATTTCTAGGCTCTGATACCAACTGATAGCGTTACAGAAATTAGACGAAGAAACAACGATAAAAAAACCACAGGCTTTCATGAACACACTAGTTCTCTTAGAATCAAAGTTTGAATTTTTATTATAAAAAAACAAGTGTATTAACATTAGAGTATCAGATACTTTATAAATGAGTCATCCAAAATCCTAATAAAAAATTCTAAAAAATAAAATAAAAATATTAAAAATAAAAATTAAATCAAATATAAATGCAATCAGATTTGATTTACTAATTAATTTTTTTTCCTAAAGTAAAATATATAAAATAGATTTTTCGGACTCTACACAGTAAAATTTTAGGGTCAGATTTCGTGACAAACATGTCATATTTTTTACAATTGCTGGGCCCGTTAAGACGTTCGGTTTAAATATCAATTTTGTCCACTTCTGATATCTGAGTGACAAAAAAAACTCATTTACGTTTATCCAAAACAACTATATAGATATGTACCCTCTCGCCTACATCAATAAACTAAATGATGGTAATTGTCTTTAAATTTGGACAAACATGAAGCAATAAAATTGTTTCAATCAGCTAAAATTTATGTTATAAAAAATTAGACGATTACGTTTTATAAAATATCAAATGTATACGTGAATGTATTAAGAAACGTATCTCATTTGATTTGACTTAGATGTTCACTGTGTTAAAAGTGAGTAAACTTGATCATTTATCCCGTGTCGCTTAGTATGAAACAAAATGCTTACAATATAGAAGTGAATGAAATATCTCAACTAATGTGAGGTCTTTTGGGACTGAACCAAGAGCAAAGTCGTGCAAGACTAATCGCTCAAAACGGACAATATCACATTATTGGTGAGAGATATAAATTCTAACATGGTATCAGAGCAAGGTTAAAATTTGCGTTCTAACCGATGCAATGAGTGTATTGAATACGGCGAAATGCATAGAGTGTATTGAGTGAGAATACATTCCGTGGATCAAGTTTAAGGGAGAGTGTTAAGAGTGTAGTAAACTTGATCATTTATCCCACATCGCTTAGACTGAGAAAGTACTTACAATATATAAGTGCATGAAATATCTCAGCTAATGTATTGTGAATTTGGGTTGGATTTTATAGGGTGTGCATGAATGCCACACAAAAAGTATGATTACAGTATAGTTCAAGAAAACCTAGAGTTGTAATTGAAAATAATGATAAAATAAAAGTAGATTGGCTAAAATATTACAAATTTAACGTAATATAATAAAAATATCAATTTTTATTTTTATATTTAATCATATTAAAAAATAAATTGGATTTTATATTATCTATATATTTATTAATACACTAAATTTATACTTAACAAATGATGTTTTATATGAACAATTTTTTTAACTATATTTCATATTTCGAATTGATTTCATTTCGAATTTGTTTTTTTTGGAATTTGTACTCTGTATTGGAGTTAGCGTTGTTTCACTTTCATTTTGTTTTCAATCTTTATTTTGATGAATTTGGATTTTGTTTATGGCAGCTATGACAGGATTTGATGGCTCTATGAAGTCTATAAACACCATTTTTAATGAAAAAAAATAATCTAACTGGAGTTATTTCAAAAAATATCTCTTCGTGGCAAGAACATATTTGGATATGTTTCGGGTACAAAGCTTCAACCTTCTGATACAACTAGTGGTAATGACTATGCTATGATGTTTGACACATATGACACGAATAACAAATATCATTAATTGTATCAATAATTGTGTAATGAAGTCAATTGGTACTCAGTTGTCCAAATATGAAACATCAATTAAGGTTTAGGATCACTTGGAAATATTATATACTCACGCTAATTTTGCTAGGAAATACCAATTATAATGATATGTTTTCTTTACATGAGAGTGACCTGATTATTTTGGATCTTTATGCTGTCATCTTTATTTTTAGGATGAATTGACTCTTAAAAAATCTGCAAAGAAGAGTAAAGAATAAAGATTAGTACAACTTTATTTCCCTACGCTCTGACTTTAAAGGATTTTTGTGGAAATTTTTTTTCATTGATCCCCTTTTTCTCATTATATATTTGGTGGTTCATGAGCTTATTGTCGAGGAAACATGACTCAAAAATACGTTGACAATGGGTGACCAATGTTCCTAATGTTTTTGTTGTTCCAAACCAACGACCTCCTCCTCCAAACCAGCCTAGACAAACACCCATTGGAGAAACTGTTGCATTTGATGAGTGTGCCTTTTGTAAATGTAAGAATCATTGGAAATCACAATGCCCATTACCGAGAGCAAAAAAACAACAATTGCGCCAGTAGGAAACACCTCAACAACGAATCCATCTATAACGTTCGATTTAGTAGCAATCGTATGAGCAACATACATGGTATATTAAGAAATTTTGTCCTCCATTTTATCCCCATGATCTACTATTAGTGCTACAACATTAGGATATACTGATATCACTATGCCACACTCTATAATAGACCCCCAGATCATAGAATCATTTATAATGTTTCTTACTTCCAACCACGTGGTCATGTCTACGTCAATATCTCACAAAGATCTGTCTTTGTCTTCCACGTTGGGTATTCCTTCATCTTTATGAATTTTAGATTATGATGCATATCGCTATATGCCTCATTAAATGTTATTATTTGCTTTCTTGTCTCGTGTTTCACCAATATTAGTCTTATCTGGCAGTGATACATCAATGCAAGTAGATGGTATCGGTTCTATTACTACTCCTCATATATTGCTCCCTGATGTTTGTTATTCTAAAACCTGTATTGAATTTTATTTCACTAAGTGACTTATGTAAATATTCTCATTGGATCTTATTTTCCGATTACGTTTTTGTAGAGGATCAACGTAAGTGATTGGGATATGTCGTAGTTTGGGACAACTTTGAGTCTTTAATGTTATACCTTTTAGTGTCGATTTGTTTTCATTTTGGTCGAGTTTTTCTTAATAAAGGGTGGTTTGTCCTATTATATATCCTTTATTCACGATTATAATTGATAAACTTGAGTTTATTTTGTAAAACTTAATTTATATTTTATTGGAGTTTACAGAGAATTTAGGGCACTTATTAAGAATCAACATTCTGTTGTAATAAAATGCTTCACGTCTGAGTCAAAGGGTAATATACATCCAACGATTTCATTTATTTGCTTGCATATGATAGTACCTTACATCGTTCTTCTTGTAGTGACATCCCTTAGCAGAATGGTGTTACAGAAAAAAAAAAACATTGTCACTTTTCTGACACTGCTCATTATTTGCTTTTATATATTGAGGTTCCTACTATTTTTTGGGGAGATGCAATTTTGATTGTTGTATATGTGATTAATCAAATTCATACTACTCATAATTCAGGGGTGTCTCACTTTTAAAAGTTATACAAATAACCCCATAATTATTCTTCCTTACGAGTGTTTGGATGTACATGTTTTGTCCTTCGTCCTTATGTTTGATGCAACTAATTGATCTTAAAACTGTTATATGTGTTTTGTTGGGTTATTTTGTCAAACAAAAAATTTATTGTTGTTTTGACCCACCATTCATAAACTTTATGTATTTTGACATGTTAAATTTCTTTAACATATCTCCTTTTATTCGATTCCATCCAAATCATGTGATATAACAAGGAGCGAACTTTGAACTATTGATCCTTTTAAAAATAATTACGAGACACATATGAACATTGATGTAACAGCTTATGGGACATCTACAATCATTTATACTACTTCTACTCCATCAAAGTCTCAATCAGTTCCTTCTTCTGGTGAAACAAAAATTTCTCTACCTGTTATGAGATCTACTCATACAACAAAACTACCAAAATTTACGTATTTTTATTACTCGACTCTGTATTCTTATTTCGTAACAAACACAAATGATTTATATAAATCGTGTTTGTTTAAGGAGGATATTTGTGATCATCGTTGGCAAATGCGATAAATATTTCTTTAGAAATTTAAAAAGGATTGTTCGTTTTATCATTCTCATACTAATTTTGTAAGTTGTTTATAGGATTTATTAAAACCGGAAAGAAAGGTTTAAATTATCAAGAAAGTTTAAATACAACTTTCGGAATATGCACATTTTCGTGTTATTGAGACAATATACAGATCTCTCTGCGACGACACAACATTGTACGATCTTTGTTTATCCTATAGACTTTGTCGTCATAAAAAATCCTGTAGTGGACCAAATATTCCTTGTTGATGCGATGATCCCAATTATATCCACAATGAAAATTTATGGAATGATTCCAACATATCCATCTACACAACTAGCAAAGACTTAACACTCATAGAATCTCAAATATTCAAGTTGTTGGAAAGGGAAAATATTTTGTCGCAACAAAAATTTATAATTTTGGACTTTGGGTATCTTTCTCTGTATCTTAGTAAAGAGTCACATTATTTTTCGTGATGACCTAAACCTTGTTTTTGTTTATTTTCTTTTTATATATATTATAATTAATTTACTTTATTTCATTTTACCGTCCTAAAATTAATTTTGATTACCCAAATCATTGGATTTTCATTTGCGTATTATTTTTTTAAACGTAGTTTTTAAGTATTTTAAAAATTGAATTACTTAATTTTAATATATTATTTAAAATATTTAAAATATTTAATAAGACCTAGTGGTCTTTTAGAGAATTATTTAAAATTACTCAAATTTAATTGATTTAAATAAATTATGAATGAAGGGAAAATATAAAAAAAGTAAACAAATATGAATCAGGAAAAGGTGAAAATAAATAGGTGAAATAATTTTTTATTTTATTCTTAAGGGTGTTAGGAGAAAGTATAAATTTTGAAACTATGCCTGCCGAATTTTGACTAAAACGTTGATCAAAATTTTAAATAAACACTTGTCACTTTATCATAAACATCATATAAGCAGAACAGAACATTCAATCTTATAATAATGAATTTATAAAAACGAAAACAACCCATTTTATAATTTGACTGCTGAGAAAATAAAAATACACTAATAAAGCTAAATTTAACATCCTCTTTTGGTCAAAGGTAGGGCTGTGAACGGTTCTCCGGAACCGAGAACCGGAACCGAACCGATAAGGACCGGACCGAGAACCGGACCGAACGGTCCGGTTCACGGTTCCATTCTAAAAACCGAAAACCGATAAGGAACCGAAATAAAAAACCGGTTAGGAACCGAACCGATAGAACCGATAAACCGATAAGGAACCGAACTGATAAAATCGATAAGACCGAGGAACCAATACGGAATCGAACCGATGAAACCGATAAACCGGTAGAACCGATAAGAAATCGGACCAATAAAACCATTAAAACCGATTATTTATTATTATTATATATTCTTTTATAAATTACAGTACCAAAATTAATAGTGAGTAAACTTGATCCTTTATCCCACATCGCTTAGACTGAACATATACTTACAATATATATATATATAAGTGAATGGAATATCTCAACTAATCTGAGGCCTTTTGGAAGTGGACCAAAAGCAAAATCATGCGGGACTTATCGCCCAAAGCGGGCAATATCACATTAGTTGGTGGAGATATTTCTAACATAATTACCAATTTTTTAAGAAAATGAAAGATGAACTTATATAAACTTTAGTTTTTATATCATTTATTTTAATAAAAAATAATTAAAAATCAATTTTAATTGATTTTATTTTTTTAAGTGGACCGAAACCGGACCGAAACAGGACCGGACCGAAATTGGACCGAACTGAACCGGACTGGACCGAACCGAACCGAAAGCTTAGCGGTTCGGTCCGGTTCCAAAAATTTGAACAGAAAACTTAACGGTCCGGTCCGATCCGAACCGATAAGCTTAACTGTCCGATCCGGTTCCTTCAAAACTCGGACCGAACCGGACCGATAACAACCCTAGTCAAAGGATGATGTATTGGACACATTTCGAAATCCGTAAAACAACTTCCAATACAGCATACACGCAACAACAATACCGAAAGACGAGACCTAACATGTAACTTGCCACTTGTATTCTTTCAACACGAAAACTATGAGGCTTCAACCCTAAAAATGCAAACTCTTTGTAAATTAAGATCTCTGTATTGAAAACGTAAAACCATTTGGACCATCAAACATCTCAGTTTTTAAAAAATCACAACACGAGTAGAAATACTTTGGATCCATCGTGCATAAAAATAACAAAGACCATAAAAGAACAGAATTTTATGCATCGTTCCATTTTTATTAATAAAATATATAACATACGGTGCAGAACCGATTATTTAAAGAGAAAAATGTAAAAATTCCCTTTTTTTTTAATCATCTATGAAAGAAAGATTCCATTAATAGAATTCAGACCTAATCGTTAACTAAGAAGAGATAAGAACCACGAAACCTCTAAATTGAAAGATTCTATTGGAAAAGGATTCTAATTATTCATTGGGTGGGATGACGGAACCCATTATAATGAATAGTTTTATTATGTTCAAAAAACGTAGTTGGGTTAGAATCTTTAGCGGAAATAATAAAATTAGAATTGTACTAACCCCGTATGAATGTAGTCGTAATTTTTTTTTTAACTCGATAGTATCAAAGTCGGCTATAATTATGTCTTATTTGAGGTATTAATTTATTTAACCAAAAAAATATTGTTAGCCTCTTTATAAACATGTTCAAACTTAAACCCAAATCAAAAAAAAATTATTATCGAAGATTTCATTCCTTCAACCCCAAGATATGGAATATTCTTTACAAATATAATTACTATTTGAGAGTCCATCTATGATATAAACAACCACAAATAGAGAATACGTGAGCTTTATATCCAAATCATGTTGGATTGATTTAAAGTTTTTGAACGGTTGGAGTAATTAAAATACATATTATGCAAAAAATATGACTTAAAACACTAGATTATCTTGAAGAGACCAAACAAAATTTCAAAATTTCTAAACAAAAACAACATGAATAGATAAGTGTTATTGACTTGTTGATTAATTATTTCCCGATATATTACATGTGTTATCCCTTTCTTCTCCCGGGTCTCCTCTCTTCAAGTTATTTCATCATACCTGTGCTGAATTAGTAAGGTGTGTAGTATGTTACTATGAGAGATGGGCATAGACTATTCCATTAAAACCTAATTTGATTAACATGACTTTTATCCCCTTGTTGTTGGATCATAAAATTGATCAAATTAAAAGGTCCAACCCACTCAATAAGGTCCATTAAGAAAGCATCTTATGGAAACAATTAATTAATAATTTATTTTGTAGTCGAGTTTGTGTGTAAGATCATCTTTAGATTGAGTGCAAGAAACTCTTATATGTTGAGTGTAAGAAACTCGTTTACCTTGATTGTAGTCTTGAGTTTGAGTGCTTAAGTATCCATAAGATCTTGGATGGTGGATCGTTTTCTCCACTATTGTTTTATAAATAGTCGAGCTCTTTCACCATCTAGACATCACTAAAAACACACCAAGAAGTAAACTTAGAGAGAATATTAGTGTGAGAGGAAAGAAATACAATAATGTTCTATTAAGTGTTAGAAACAAATATTTCTCTTGTAGTGCGAGTTCTAAGAGTGGCTTTTAATATTTATCTTTATCAAGTTATACCAAAGTTGTTTGTTTGTTTTAAAAGAGTTTTGTTTAATATTTTCTGCCAACAAAGTGGTATCAGAGCCACAAGCTCTATCCGAAATTTTGTTTTTAAATCTTCAACATATTGAAAGATATGGCGAATGTTGTGTCATACTTCTAAGTTCCAACAATCATCAACAATAACTAAGATAATTGGAGTATCAAGATGAAGGCTCTCATTTGAGCACATTATGTGTGGGATATCATAGAAAAATGGTTTGACGAACCCGGAAAAGAAGCAAACCTTACTCGAGATGATAAAACAACTTTGAAAGATTCAAGAAAGAGAAACAAAAAAGCTCTCTTTCTCATCTACCAAACATTAGATGATGATGGCTTAAAAATATTTCAAGCGCACCTTCCGCCAAGCAAGTATGGGAGAAATTACAAATCTCTTACAAATGAGTAAAAAAGGTGAAAAAGTATGTCTCCAAACGTTAGGAGATGAATTCGAATCTTTACACATGAAAGCATCCAAATTTATTTCGAAGTATTTCTCAAAGGAAACAATCGTTTCTAGTCAATTAATAAAAATGGTGAGAAGTTAGAAGATGTGAAAGTAATTAAAAAAGATTTTTGGTTGGATCCTAAGTTTGAGCATATTATCGTAACGATTAAAGAAACTGAAGACTTAGAGAAAATGATGATTGAAGAACTCCAAGGCTCATTACGAGCCTAAGAAAAAAAGCACACAAAAAAGCATGATATGACTCAGCAACTCCTCAAAGTAGAACTCAAGGACATGTGTGCAAATCAAGGGGACGATAGAAACCAATGTGGCCGATGCAGAGGTAGAGGCCGCATACGAGGTGGTTAGCATGGTTGTGGACGTGACTGGAATTACAACAACAATGATTCCAACTACAACTACGACAAATGAGAAATCTCAACACAAGGCGTGGAATAAGATATCCGAACTTGAGGTATGATAAATCTCAAATCCAATACTATGAATGTTAAAGGTTTGAACATTATGCTTAAGAATGCAGAGGTCCCAACAATAGAGTTGAGGAGATGGCCAACTATGTGGAGGAGAAGATGCAAGAAAAACATATGATACTGTTTACATACAAAAACACTAATGAAGGTCAAGAGAACACTTGGTATCTTGACATCGGTGCAAGCAACCATATGTGTGGGAAAAAAAGCATGTTCGTAGAGATCAATGAAGGACTGAGTGGAAATGTCTCTTTTGGAGATGACAACAAAATATCGGTGAAAGAAAAATGTAACATTCTTAATCGTGGAAAATATGGTAGTCGCCAAATAATTTCAAATTTCTATTATGTAACTATCACGAAAAAACAACATCTTGAGCTTGGGACAACTTCTAGAAAAGGGATATGATATTCATAAGAAAAATTATAGTTTTTTAATGAGAGCTGACAAAGGATATTTAATTCCTAAAGTTCAAATGTCAACGAATATAATATTACTTTGAATATTCAAAATGATGTTGCAAGTGTCTTAAGGCTTGTTACAAAGATTCGTCATGGCTATGGAATATTCGATTTGGGCATCTAGACTTTACAAGTTTAGACTTATTGTCCAAGAAGGAAATCATGAGAGGGTTATTGTGTATTAATCATCATGACCAACTATACGAAGGATGTTTACTTTGCAAGAAATTCATGAAAAGATTTCCAAAGGAGTCAGAATCAACAACCAAGAAAATTCTCGAGCTTATTCATACCGATGTGTGTGGTTCAATCAAGTTGAGATATCTAGGTAAACGTTGTACGTTTTTCTCTTCATTAATGATTTGTCAAGAAAACCTTGGGTATATTTCATGAAACAAAAATCCGAAGTCTTTTGAATATTTAAGAAGTGTAAAGAAATTGTGGAAAGGGAAAGCGAAAAGAAGATTAAAGCCATGAAATATGACCAAGGACAAGAGTTCAGATCCAATCAATTACAAGAGTTTTGTGAAGTACATGGTATTCTTTGCCGCTTGACAGTTCCCAGATCTCATCAACAAAATGGCGTGTTAAAAAGGTAGAATAGAACAATTTTTGATATGGCCCAAAGCATGCTCAAAAGCAAAAAACTTCTTAAGGATTTTTGGGCAAACGATATGGCATGTGTAGTCTACTTGTCCAACCGATCTGCAACAACAAGTTTTTGGGGAAATACACCACAAGAAGCATGGAATGAAAGAAATCCTGGAATTTTATCCCCAATGCAACAACCGATCTCAAATTTCCCACTTGAGAGTATTTAAAAGCGTAGCTCATGTCCATGTACCACACGAACAATGAACCAAACTCGATGATAAAAGCAAGAGTTTTATCTTCATCAGTTACGACTCAAGTTCCAAAGGCAACAAGTTTTACAAACCAAGTAATAAGAAGGTTGTGATAAGTCGAGACATGATAGTTAATGGAGAAGGCGAATGAGAGTTCGGGTCCCATACAAATGAGTTCACATTTATTCCCCAAATTGAAGAATATGAGAAAACATTGAATGAGCAGTCAGAAGAGGTTTCAACCCCACATGCTTCACCGAGATCAACTACTTACGGAGACTCACCACCTTCATCATTGTCAAATGGTAGTAAAAAAGAGAGAGATTTGGAACGTACAAGAAGCCTTAGTGATCTTAATTAGGTAACTGAACCAATGGATAACCTTACATTATTTCGTCTTTTTGTTGATTGTGAACAAGAGACATTTCAATAAGCTACACAAGAGAAAAATATGATGACGCGATGGATGAAGAAATTAAATTCATCGAGAAGAATGACACATGGGAACTCATGTCATTCCCCAAAGGGTACAAGACAATAGGCATAAGATGGCTATACAAAACAAAGAGAAATGCTAAGGGGGAGATTGAAAAATACAAAGCGTGGCTTGTTGCAGAAGGCTACAGTAAAAAAAATGGGAATTGACTATGATGAGGTATTCACCCCCGTTCCCCAATTAGAAAATATTAGACTAATAATTTATTTGGTAGCTCAAAACAAATGGAAGATACAACAAATGGATGTAAAGTCATCATTTCTAAATGACATCCTTGAAGCAGAAGTCTACATTCAAGAACCATTAGGCTATGAGGTCAAAGGTTACGAAGATAAGACAAGGGTATAAAACAAACACTAAAGGCAGGGAATAGTAGAATTGACAAGTATTTCCGAGAGAATGGCTTCAACGAGCACACTCTATATACCAAGATAAAAAAATAGAGATATTTTGTTTGTGTGCCTCTAAGTGGACGGGTTTATCTTCACCGGAAGCAGCCCAATCATGTTCAATAAATTCAAGAAAGTGATAACAAAGGAATTCTAGGTGAGAGACTTAGAGCTCATGCGAACTACCTTGGCATTAAAGTTAAGCAACAAAAAGATGGAATTCTAATCTCACCTATGCAAACGATTTCCTTAAGAAGTGTAAGATAGAGAATTGTAACCCGATATGCACACCAACAGAGTTTGGAGTCAAACTATCCAAGCATGAAGAAGGCGAAAATGTAGATCAAACATTATTCAAAAGTCTGGAGAGAAGTCTACGCTATCTAACTTGCACGAGACCAGATATTCTTCATGCAGTTAGATTGGTTAGTCACTACATGGAATCTCTAACAACAACTCATTTCAAGGATGCAAAGAAAATCCTTCACTATGTGAAAGGTACAATTGACGTTGGCATACTCTATTCGATTTCTAATGATTAAAAGGTTCTTGAGTATAGCGATAATGATTGGGGTGGAGACGTAGACAATCGAATAAGTACTACTGGATTTCTATTTTTTATGGGAAATATTGCCTTCACATGGATGTCAAAGAAATAACTAATTGTCATGTTGTCTACTTGTGAGGTGGACGTTGCTGCTACAACATGTGTTATTCATGCAATTTGGCTTACAACAATCTTGATGAAGATCAACCTAACACAAAATGAGCCAACTAAAGTGTATGTCGACTATAAGTCAGCCATCGCCTTAGCTAAGAATCCGGTATTCCATGATCGAAGCAAGCATATCGATGTCCGCTACCACTACATAAGAGAGTGTAGTTCAAGAAATTATATGCCAGTTGAGTATGTGAAGACACAAGATCAAGCTGCCAATATTTTCACCAATCCACTTAAAAGCGAAGACTTCAAACGATTAAGGAAACCTCTAGGGTTCACGGGATCAAGTTTAAGGGGGAGTGTTGGATCATAAACTTGATCAAATTAAACGGTCCAAACCACTCAATAAGGCCCATCAAGAAAGCCTTTTGTGGAAACAATTAATTAATAATTTATTTTGTAGTAGAGATTGTGTGTAAGACTATCTTTAGGTTGAGTGCAAGAAAATCTTTTATATGGAGTGTAAAAAACTCTTTTAGCTTGAGTCTAGTCTTGAGGTTGAATGCTTAAGTATTCAAAAGCTCTTGGATGATGGATCTTTATCTCCACTATGGTTTTATATATAGTGGAGCTCTCCCACCATCTAGATATCACCAAAAACACACCAAGAAGTAAACTCAGAGAGAAAATTAGAGTAAGAGGAAAGAGAGACAATAATGCTCTCCTAAGTGTTAGAAAAAAATATTTCATTTGTAGTGTGAGTTCTAAGAGTGACTGGAAATGTTTCTCTTTTTCAATATATATCAAAGTTGTTTGTTTATTTTGAAAGAGTGTTATTTAATGTTTTCCACCAACAATTTTTTCTCCTCTTGAAGGGGCTAACGGTGTCAAGCATTTGGCTCGCGTGATGGATTTTTTCTTAGAATGTAACTTATCAATTAAGACTCCCTTGTGCTGAATGATAGGTTAATACTTGTTTTCTTTATAAAGTTTTGATGATTTTTATTCCTTTTGTTCATGTCTAATTTGGCCAGATAAGCCACCAATTGAGGATTTATAATACTTTATGGATTTTCAAATAAATCGAGTTTGAGATCCTAAGCAGACTAGCCTCCAGAGAAAATAACCTCTGTATCTGTCCATTAAGTTAGGCATGATGGGTCCTATACCTTTATCAGGTAATTATAACTTTATACAAATTTGCATTTGTCAATTGCGCTTCTATAAGTGTCAAAAGAAGCCAAATGGTTGAAAATCCATTCATCAGGTAACTGTGGGTCGTAAACTAGTCATTGGTGTCAGACTTAGCTTAGAAGCTAGCAAGAAACCACGACTTGCGATCCATTTACAACATTTGGTGTAGCTTCCAAAAATCCTTCAACCTCGCTGGGACACACAAATTCTCAGTGATGAACCAAATAGTAAGATATATTATGGTTTAAACCCATCAAGTGAAAAAAAAACGTTTCTCATGTAAGCACTGCAATGATGGAGCACACAAAAACTTGCACCGATGACCTCTCCGGTGTCCAAATTACATCTGGTACTCAATTCAGTGTTTGGAATTTTTAGTTCAAAAAATGTTTTGTATATCAAAATCCTCTTCGCTAAAGTACCAGATTGTACAATAAGGTAATATGTATGGAATTATACCCTAGTTAGTATTTCCTCATAAACCTGTTGATGAGCAAAAAAAACTATGATGCTATGGGATTGTGTTTGATTGATATGGGGTAGTGTCGGAGATTCAGGTTATTTGATTCTCAATTATGGTATGTTATTAGTATGGGCTTAGTTATATTTTAAATATTACGTTTGGCTTGGGGCTTTAATGAATTTGTATAGGGTTTAAGCCATATGAATTATAATAATTTTGGGTAAAAATAAAATGTAAATAAAGTTTTTAACTGTGTCCATATCAGTGTCCTATTTGGACGCTGATATGGATCGTTAATGAGAAAAATGAGACTCGAATAGGAGTTGGGGTAAAAACTATTGGTTTGTTGCATTTTGTAAAATGTTGGGGACATGTTTACTACACAAGTAAGTGAATGATGATAATTAATGTGAAACAAGTCGCAAACATGGGAGAAGTGCCGTGTTTTTTATCCATGCAAGTACCTTCTCAATTTAGACCTAGCTTTCCAGACCAGTATAAAAAAACTTTGTTAAGACCTTGTGTCCTAACTTGAAATCTCGTTTTCGAACCTTCAAGTCATATTTACCCTTAATAAGAGTTTTATAATGTTGGCTCCTCACGTGATATTTATTTTTATTTTTTCTTTGATTAAATCTAGTTGATTCGTTCTTCATTATTTTCTTTTTAAGAGTAATTGTGGACCTAAAAAGATGCAAAAGTTAATTCTTCATGCCATGTTGCGTCCATACAATATACCAGAGCGAAAGGAATCTCGTATGCTGCAGTTCGACGAGTTGTTGTATAAGCTCATGACACTTCATAAAGGTAATTTGACAATTTTCTTGGAACCCTTAGCTTTTTAAGATGCTTCGCTTAATGACCTATATTTATCCATTTTCCTGATGGTGAAAAATGGTAAAGTAATGGTTCTCTAGTCCTATGGTTCAAAAAAAAGAAGTTATCTTAAATTTCGGCACTAAAGACTGTTATCATTAGTGATTGACTTCGGGAAAGTGAATTTATGACAAATATTAGTCAAAATAAAATTAATCATGTGTTTTGCAATTATCATGTTGAGAGGTTCAACCTATACCTATTTTGAGAAATAGTTCATAACAATGACAATATGGTTTTGGTCTCATAAAACATGGGGTAAAGGTCCGACCAAATCAATTCTCCATATCTGAAAAGGTAAAGCTTCAGAGAACGACTTTAAGGGTACAACTGGACAATGAATTTTATTATCAAACTGTAGGTAAAAATCACACATAACTCTTCATCTTGCCAATATTACCAGACAGTAAAATCCTGACACCATAAATCCTTGGGTGAACGTGTTAAACCCATAATGCGCCGAACCTGCCCCACAATTGAGCTCTTTCAAATATGTGTAAGATTCATAAAGTCTTGGACATTGAAAAAAGGTCACCGAAACCCTCCTTATATACAGCCCCCTAACAATGACAATATGGTCTTGGGCAAATACCACTCTCTAAAATATTTAGGAGTTATGTCCTCCAATTTCCAACTTTATTAACATCCACCTCACAAGTTAGCTTCAAACTTAGATCGTGCTATTTGTCAATCTAGAGATGTTCCTCTAGACTGGCCCATGGTTTGATCTTAGAGCAAGACATTGAAGCCAAATAATCCAATAGAGTGTTTCTGGCCCTCATAATTTGCTTATAATGGATATTTCTGAGTAGTTGTGCATGTGTTTCAACCCCTTTAAGGTACTTAACCAAGTGTTCCTTACAAAACTATGCTTATCTAAGAGCGTTATTTATCAGAAACTAAGATTCACCTACCAGTCGTACCCATTCACACCGTAAAAATAGGCTAACCAAACTCATGCAATTGCACCTTCGTACTCAACCTCATTATTTACCGTTTGAAAATCTAAAGGATGGTCTTATTCATGGTTTTACCAATGGGCGCTATGAGTTATACGTTGGCTCTGCATCCTCAAATAATCGACTTTCCATCAGTACGGACAAATTACTCTGTCCCTGTACTCTCGAGCAATGTTTTTTTTGTATAGAAGTATATCAGGAAGTCATCCATGGTTTGAGATTTATTATCACTCATCGACTTGCATGTAATATCCAAACCCCTCAAATCTACAAAAAATCAGGTTAGCCTTCCTCAGATGTTATGTTTTCTAAATATATTTTAGAGAGGAAAGAAGTTCTGGACCATGATGGATTTCCCTTAAAAATAAGGCGTCATATGTCTGGTTGTGACAATCAAAGTGATAACTATATTATCCAACATGAGATATCCCGTTTCTATTGCTAATAAAATTTTACATACATAATAAAGTAACTGTGTACAACATCCCTCTTCCATTATAAGAACTACACTTATAACATGTTCAAATATAACTAAAAATACATATAAACTCTATGAAGAGGCAAGGTGTTGCTTTATCTTTATAAAGACTTTGTCACATTGGTCGGACCATTATAAGTTGTTAGGCGTTTGAAGAACCTACAAAAAAGTGCACTTGTTCAAAGATAAGAAAATGAACATGGTGAGCACTGCAAGATTTCCATCAAAATCAAAAACTTTTTGAGGTTCCGATGTGGATTCATGAACGTCAAAGCCTTTAATTGTGATAGTTCAACTCACTCAATCCAAGTTAATTTCTAAACCTATCCTCGAATGTTCATTTTCTGAATTAACTACCCTTATATGCAGAATTGTTTCACAATACCAGAGATGTGCCTCGAATTTTCCCAAATTTTCACCAACATGTCATTAATGTATACTTCGATGTTCTTTCCAATAAGAGATGCAAAAGCCTTATAGACTTGTCTGTCATAAACGATCGTAATAGTTTTCAAACTAAATTCATTACCTTGTAACAACATCGGCCTTGATCTATAGCAAAGGTTGTGCTTTCTTCGTTTGAATGGTGCATTTGGATTTGGTTATAACATAATACACATTCCTAAATTCTAATCTACCAACTGATACACGATTGGAACTGAGAAATGATCCTTCATGCAAGCTCCATTTAAATCCATAGGATCGATGCACATCCTCTAACTCTAATTATTTATCATTACCAATACTAGATGGTCAATTCATGTAACATACTGAGATTCCATGATATGACCTATAATTGAGAACATATCCACTTGAGTGATAATGACTGCATAATTCTCAATGGTAAATTGACTCCTCGTTGGTGACACTAGCCTCGAGTTAAGATTGCTGATATTTTATGAAAAATTATATCAGTTGGAACCGTTATAACATCATTTCTAAATGATGCAAAAACATCAAAGTTTTATGAGAAGAACTCAATCAACTATCTTCTTAAAGACTATGGTATTCAAGTTCTAATCATCCAATTTTTACCTTCTTCAATGCGATCCTGCTTGTCATCTTCTCCTGATATGACAAAGTTTGGATCCGCTATAGAATCATCAATAACTCAGTCCCCCATGAAAGACCTAGGAATATGCTACTAATTTCTCTCTATTTTATTTTTATCTTCTTTTTCTCGTATTTATTCAGTGTTAAGGACACTACATATCATTACCTATCCACTTCCTAGCTACTCAGGATAACAACGATCCGGTATCCCACCACATATTTGAGGTACATATGAAATCAAATAATGTCATACATATGGTCCAACCATAATATGGTAAAGATTTCATTATAGAAAATTGAGTGATCCACCATTATAAAAAATTCTTAAGACCCTCTTTTTGAACTTGATATTTTAAAGTATCGCATATATTTTAATTTCTCCAATGATGATGAAACTTGCCCGAATTAATATTAGGACTAGTGTTTCTGATCAACGTGTAATACTGTTAGTTTTCATCCTATAATAGGTCCACATAAATAATATATTTTCCGTAATCACAGTGTCTATCAAGACTCTAGAGATATCCTCTCCCTCACATATGTGGTTATCATGTAAATATTCTCGTGAGGGCCAGAAGCACCTCAGAGGTCATCATCATTTTATAATAATATACCTTTAAGAAGTTTTAAAGACATGAGGTGACCTTCTTCCTTTGAATTGGGACATGATGCTTCATGCATTTCTCTTTCTAGACTAATTAGTCATCCCCAAAATTAAATCTTCACCAAAATTATAAGAAGGAAAAAAAATACATGAAATCAACCCTTGCACAGGTAGTATGCACAATGTGGCGGTTTGGGTTAGGCTCTAAACACTCACTCAAAATATCAAACATTACCGTTTGTTGATCGATCATTATCATATTGGTACTTTTATATTTTAGAATAACCATATAATATTCCAACCACTTGCTCCGACATAACCCAACTGTTTCCATGCTCTTTTGGGCTCTACCGTTTTTACTTCTCACAAACTTCTTAACGTTTTGGTATCAATCAAATTTTTAATATTCTTTAATGCTCGATATCATTACACAATTTTTAAAATATGATAGTATTATCCTGTCGAGGCTAGTCATAGGGAGCGTGACATGTATTGCACGTGGTCCTTTATCTTTTTGAAGATTTATGCCACACTCTTTATCAGCTTGGTGAAGTTTTTAAGCCTTACCCACTTATTGTTTTTGTCTTCCCGACCTTTAACCATTGTCTCAATTTGACCCGAAATTGTTTTCCTGTGACTTTGAATATATTGTCTTTGATTTTGAAGCACACATGACTGAATCACATCAATGTGAGGTAAAAAGAGATCATATGTAATTATGTTGTTGTTGCATCTGCGGTGGTCAGGTAACAATCAAAATAATTATTGGGATCATATTAGGGTGTTGATTGTTATATTGAGGTTAATCTGCTGTAATTAACTAAAGTTGCATGCTCTTTTTTATCATGATCTGCAACTCGTTTTGTGCTAGTAAGGAACTGAAAGGCCAATGTACCTAGGATAAGTACATGATAAAACAAAACACTACATCTTTATTACAATACTCGATGATGTTTTTTACTGAATAAAGAATGGGTTTTAATCTATCATACTTTATTTTTCCTTCTCTATAAAGGCATGATGTGGTCTCCGTTACCTTTTTTTTTTATTTTCTTCGCATAAACTAATTTTTAAAAAAGGTACACAACGTGTATAAGTTGGACATCAACAACAGGGCTTGTTGATAGAACCCTGTCAAGACGTTACGCTTAAAGATCATTTGGAATGACCGACACACGAGTCGATTATCATCCTGATAGCTCATCATGACGTTCTCGAACTATCATATGTGTAACTTTCATACGTGGTATTTTGGATCACTACTTCCATCACGTTTATTCATAAGTAAAAAGTTGGAAGTAGTAATAAAATACGCAAAAAATAAACTGTTTTCGTTCTAACTAATTTGGAAACAATAAAGAGTATAATGTATAAGAGGGTAGAAGTATAGAAAAAAATGAAAGTTTTAGTTTCATAAAACATGGTAGTCAAAATTATAAGTGGAAAAGTCTTGTCGTTAGGCAATATATAAATTTGAAAAGTTACAAATTATATGCAAAATTATTCCTTGATAGAATTTTACGGTAGAAAAAATTACGCTATAACCTTTACTTGTAAGATGAATAATGAGTAATTTAAGGATAACGATTAGTAAATGTCGGTATATTAATTGCAATGAACGATCATTTTAATAAAATAGTATATGAGAATTTCTTAATAAATATTTTAAGAAAACTTCTTAACAAATGATCATTTATTGCGCGTATAGTAATTGGGAAATAATAAGAGATGACAAGCTATAATATAATCAAAGGAATTAAGTAAGTATGAAATTTAGCTAAATCCAACTAAAAAGCGTAAGAGGTCACGTTCATGTTGTAAATTCATTGAGTTATACAATGGTTATAAACCAAGTCTAACTTTTAAAATAAAAAATGATCACGCACATCACTAAAGACATATATAGCTATAAGTCAACTCCATCTGAAAAGATTAACATACCATGTTCTTTTCTAATATATTTATAAGGTCATAATACTTTTACAATAAAAAAAAATTCAAAATAACAACAATAAAAATATTTCCAGATAAATTTAGTTTTTAAAATGCTCAGCAACGAATTATGAGTAACATTAGACAAATTATGATCGTGGAGTTTAATAATTATATCAACAATATTTCAATACCTAAATAATTAAGGTTAAGGCTTAGGTAGTATATAAAGAATTGATGGCTACTACCGATACATTAGTCATTACATTTTTATTTGATTATCTTTCTACATGTTGTACGAAGTCAAATTTTGTTTTAAATAATAGTCGATAATGTGATTAATACAATGACAGTCGAAGTCTAAGTGATTATACTATGTTTATTCTTTGTTCAATGTTAGCCTAAGTTATAAATGTTTTGGTGAATACATTTTATATATATGATGATACAAATACAATATCCAAAAATAAATGTTAAATTGGAATACTCACCAATTACTTATATTAATTTCAACTGGATATATACTCAAAATTGTAGATACAAGTGGGTGATTAAGAACGAAAAATAGTTGTATGATCAAATATTTATGTTAGTATGGAGATTATATTCCCACGAGTCACCATTTGATTGAGTATTGATACAACTGAGTCCGTTTGAACTTATAGTAAAAAGAAACTAGTATAAACAACTTTTTTCTTCTAAAAATAAAATATAAACTAAAAATATAGATTTCGAAAAATCTAATTTACAAAACCTTTCTCGGTTTAGTAAATAAAAAATAAATAATATCATTGTCTATATCTCTTAAATTTTAGCTACAATTTTGGATGCATCCCTTCAAATTTTAGCTACATCGTCGTTTATATTTCTTATTTTTTCACTATAAAAATACATTTTTATAAAATAATTTATGTATCTTATAAACGATTCCTAACTTTTTTTCATAATTTATGATGCAATATTTTCACAAATGGTTCCCACCCAAAACAAACTAAATAACATGAAAATAAAATACACACAAAATTTATGGTTCGACAATAATCTCGACGTCCACAGGTGCCGCCAAAGAAAAGTATTTCATTTTGATAGAAAAAAGGTTACCGGTTTCAGTATCCCTTGTGTATAACCCTAGAAGTATATTTATAGAGAATAAATAGAGCTTTCACGTACCTAATGGTGAACACACAGTTACCATAAACACATAGTATATTGTAAACACTTACATAATCAATGATTAAAAATATTGAGCCTAATAAGTATTCAAATCATTCTAAAACAAATCTTCCCCTTGAGGTGAATATTTTTTCTTCACTATCAACAAATAAACTTTTCAACATCTAACTCACCAAATAGCGATTATACATCAGTTGATGTTGCTAACACCAATGGAATTTAAGTACTCCATAAACTTTCAAACTCACATTGCATTGGTCATTATACCTATTGGATTATAATGTATAAACACATTCTTTACATCAACAATTCTATTTGATATTTTATCATGAATAAAATAATAAGTGGCATATATGTGTTTTGTATGCTCGTGGTATATATGGTTCCATCTAAGGTGTATGACACTTTGATTCTTACAAAACACATTTGTAGTAGTCATATTCAAGCCCCAATCTGCCAATATACGTTGGAACTATATTACCTCATTAGCTTGCTTTGTTACATCCATTAATTCATCCTTTGTTGTAGATATAACTATAGAAGCTTTCCAACTGATTACACTTCCATCTAGAGTAAAAATATATTATGTAAAATATTTTCTTTATCGATATCTCTAACAGAATCATAATCAACAAAACCAACTATTGATCTTACATTTTCATTCAATGATCTACCAACATCAATGCTGTTGAAAGTCAAACCAACATTTAAAGTATTATTAAGATACTAAAGTATTTATTTTACTTCCTGTCAGTGCTCTTTCCTATAAAATCCTATGCAAATGCTTATTAATGAACATCATGTGAAATATCATGACCTGTGCACATGAAAGAATATATGACACTACCGATTGCACTTAAGTATGAAAATTTTGACATTTGTTACAACTCAGCATCGTATTTTGCCGATCCAACTATAGATAACTTGGAATGAGTGGCAAACATTATGCTATCTGCCTTGGTATCAAACATAATACTAATTGTCTTCGCATCAAATATGCTTAATCTTTGTAGCACTTTGTCAATGTAGCTTTGCTGAGCCAAGTTTAACGATCCTACACTTCCGTTATTGGTAATCTACATCCATATTATCTTATTTTACATAGAATCCTTCATCTCACACTCGACAATATATTAATTATTTATCTTCAGAATGTGTGACCTACTAAAAGAAAGAAAGATCATATCATCGAAATACAACCACAAGTAAACATAAGAATTATCTTACATGTTATAATAGTACATACAATTGTCATGCGTACTCGTTGTGAAACTTGTTGACACCATGAATGTACTAAATCATTTATATTATTGCCAATGTAATTGTTCAAAACTATATAATGACTTCTTCAACAAAAAAACCTTATCATCCATTTTAAGTTTGACAAATCTCGATGGTTATCTCACGTAGATTAGTTCCTCGAATTCACCATGCAGATATACATTCTTCACATATAACTATACAAACTCTAAGTTTTGTAATAAAAAATAGGGCATTGAACAGTACATCATCCTTCGACTATCGTGTTTGGTGGTAGATAGTCCCTTGACTTTCAGATGTCCGTTGACAGTCCCTAGACTACTGCGTTTGGATAAAGTTAGTCCACCAGATCCTCTGATCCATGAGAGGCTTCCACCTCTCACCATAGTCCCCATATTTTTGTATCACCACTAGTCTCTTAAGTTTAGTTATCCGTAATATTTTACATTTTGGGTTTGACCTAAAATCAAGGGACTTGTGGTGATACAAAAATTTGGGGACTATGGTGACTGGTGGCAGCCTCTCATGGCTCAAAGGATCTGGTGGACTAACTTTATCCAAACGCAATAGTCCAGGGACTGTCAACGGACATTTGAAAGTCAAGGGACTATCTGCCATCCAACGCGATAGTCGAGGGACGATGTACTGTTCAATGCCAAAAAAATAGTATAGAACTTCGATTCACCAGTAGAGATAACACTTCATTTAACTTGATACTTTCCTTTTGAGTAAAACTCGTACCAACCATTATTCCCTTGAATTTATATGGCTCAACCTCTGGATTACCTACCTTTGTCTTGAATACCCAATTACAGCATAGTACCTTGTGTCCTTTAGGAAAATCAATAAGCTTTCATGTATGATTCTTATGTAGAGATTCAATCTCTTCCCGCATACCACTGATCAACTTATCTACTTCCGAACTTGCTATAGCTTCCCTACAACTACTAGGTTCATGTATCTCGATTTCTTCTGTAACTAACATCGCATTTGAAAATAGGTTCACACACCTTTTTGTTTGTCTAATTGCACTTTTTGTTTACACAGTACTATTGTATTAGGTTTTTATTCTAGTTTGGGCCCATGATTGTCACTATAATCCCATGTTGAATCGACTTACCTCTTGATCCTGGATAAACCTTAGAACAATTCAAGTTATTGGACCAACTAGACAACAATTCCATTTTATGTTCTCCTTGTTTACTAAGACTTGATCATGATTCAGTTGTTTTCCTAAATGTTTCAAAATATCTATCGAATCAAACTCATTAAATGTCACGTCTCTACCGAGTAGAAAAGTTGGACACTTTGCAGAGGTACATCATAATCTATACCACCACTTCACTCTAGTGGTATATCAAAGATATATGAACTTCTTTACCATCAATTCAAGTTTACTATCTCTCACGCGATCATACACATGATATTAAAACACCCTCAACTAATCGTAATCACTCCAAGATCCAGAAAAAATAAAAAAATGAGTCTTACAATAAATAGTCGTTGATGAAGACTCATTCACAAAGTAACACACTTTGTTGATATCGTCGGCCTAAAAATTATTTGTCACACAAGAATGTGAGAGCATGCTTTATGTCTTGTCATAAAATAACATGTCCAATATTTTTGCCTCCCCATTATGTTCTGATGTTCTACAACAAGTGCGATAAAGCACAATTCTATCACCATCTTTGAAGTCATTGAATGCATGACATCAAACTTATAACTCATTATATATTCTAAAAATCTTGATCTTTCTCCATATCTACTTCTCAATAATGTTTAATATGCATCATATTTGGTTTTCATAAAATAAACCACCACCATCCTTGAATGATCATCAATCAAGCTCATGTAGTATATGGCTTCACTTTTCGAGGAAATTATGTTTTGGCTCTAAAGATCTCAAATGGTGAAATGTGTACTCCTTTTAGTCTTTCTTATAGTCGACTTACTAAATTTCACTTTACTTTATTTAACAAATGAACAAGTTCATCAAATCGCAATGATTCTACTTTATAACATTTCAACAAATCTATATTTACCAAAATAACGAATCATCTTCCACTTACGTGACTGAAACACCAATGTCACAAATGATTTTGATGATGTTGAATTTGGTTGTTACTCCTTGATGATATTACTGTAAGATCGCCCAACACAATACCTCTCTGGATGAATATAAAACCATTTTTAAAACAAAACTTTCATACATGCCATTGAGCCTTTTGTCATGTTGATTACACCATCGTCTGCAAGATACTTCTACCCTCCGAGAGTCTAGTATTCCAAGAGATATCAAGTTTCTATTTCATCCAGTAACATGCCAACATGTCATAATTCTCAAAATATAATCAAGCAATATGATCGTGATGTTACCGATCCCATCAAAAAGAAATAAAAGATTGTTCAATATATAAACAGTTGTTTGCATTATTTTGTAAGTATCAAACAACTTCTTAAACTGACACATTTAGTATGTAGCGATAATATCGAGTACCCAAGAGTTTTTCCCACAATATGAAATCACAAACAACACATCTAATGTACTACTGTTGTCACTATCATAAAAATCCTTTACACCTTTTGTCAGGTTCACATCTTACTTTTTACCTTAAGACAAACACTCTTATACCAATCTTGATCACCCCATTTACAATAGTTTGAATTATTGGTACCTATTTTGAATCGCCTCAAATTGTTTTTTTTTGAAGAACTCATCTTGTTTCTAAATCTTCCATTTTTCATATGACATTCCCCTTCTGCCTAATTGTCTAGTTGTAACTATTGTAAATCCATTGATTTCAGCTCCATTTTGACATGGTCCATAGATATTTTATCTTTGCCATACATGATAGTATCCATAAAATTCTCATAATAAGTTGGCAACGATCTCAATAATAAAATATTGATCCTTATAATAAATTATGATATTAATATTATCCAGAACCATCATGATTGGTTTAAAATGATCATAAAAACACGTCTTCAAGTATAAGCTGATCACAATTATTTCTCTGATTAAGGCTCATTTAACTTCTTCAATATGTAGGAAACAATCTTCTAACCGCTAATATTGCGAAAAATATTGTCCTTTACACTCACTAGAAACCATGATAAAGTCTTTATTTTAAGATCTTATTTCTCCTCTTCTTTCATTTATGTTGGTAATTTATTCTCCACAACCTTGTACAACTCTTTGTAGCACCAAAGTAGATTTCAACTGAATATTTCATCACAAAAAATTAGATCCTCCATGAAATCTATCAATTTTGTATATTTCATGTATACACCATTTTAACCTTCAATTGCAACAATCTACTATATGATACAAATATTTTCAAATTAATATGCAATAATTTCACAAATGACTCATATACAAGATAAATTTAAAGAACTCAGCACAAAAAATATAAAGGAACTTAGGAGGAAGACCAATGAATTACTCACCGAATAAAACAATTTTCAATAGTGATGACTTGGGCTAACGAGAGGCTGTTGTTTATTTTATTGATGGAGCTTGAGTTTTAATGGTTGGAAAAAATAATTTTTTACTATGACAACCACTATTGTTTTCTCGACAGTCGGAGTATGATTTGAACTTTCTTTACTCTTCAAATATTTTAGGATCTCATTTTCTTTATTTTTAGATCTGGTATGACTCATGTTGCCAATATAGGTTATTACTTCTCTTCTCTTGTTCAGCTCAGGTATTTTAGATGATACTCTTCCTATACTAGCCTCTTGGGTTGGGAAATGTAATGTATTTGATGCCATTGTCCAATGCCACAACCGACACTCTTGTCCAATACCACAACCGACGTCATTATTAAAAATTACCACTAACATCACATAGAGAGATTGTCCTACCTTATAAAGCAACATCAATTATAAATTATTTATTATTTAATTATGGATGAGAATTGTGAAGCATATGGTCAACTATAAGCTAATAATGCTAAGATATATGAAAATTAAGAGATGTGGAAGAACCATTCTCCCATAAATAAATTTCATATCGACATTAACATTCCTAATCTTTTAGAGAGTTCTTGCACATCACCCATATTAATGGATTTTCCTCCAAATAAACTCAATGAAGAAAATTATTTTGAAGGAGTTGCTAATTTCCACGATATAAGGTCTCGTCAATCAGTTAAATAAAATAAAGAGAAGAAAGAGCAAGCCAATGAATCAAACTTGGGATCTCAAGTACAAATCCAAATATCGAAACAAGCAACAGTTTTAAATGAAATACCTCGATAACAAAATCATATAAACTTTTTGTCATCAAAGTGAATATGTACATGACTTCATCAATGAATATTCCAAAAATATTTTTTAGTCATCCTCAATGATTTCACTTTATAACTTAGACTTCAAAAATTCAACCTATAAAAGAAAGCTACATCTTATAACTCCGCTAAATAATCATGTCTACATATTAATGAACATCCATACATTTAAGAAGAATTTATCATTTTATAGACGATTAAGAGTTTTAATCTCTTTTATGATAAATATCAATGCATATTTTGCATACATTTATATGAGGCTATAAGCGAAAGTTCTTCATCAACAAAAAAGAAGTTATGCAACAAGCCCTAAAAAATGATAATTGTCACCCCATCTCCGTGATAGTAAGAACATAAGCCACTTGAACTCTCTGATAGAACACAAAGTGATCTACATGATAGAAAAACTATATGGCAAAATAATCTCCATAATAGAAATGATTAAAGCCAAGTAATCCCCATGATATAGGCCAAATGATCTCCATAATATACGCCAAGTGATCTACATGATATAAAGATTTTAAGCCAAATGATCATGATATATGCCATCTGATATCCATGATAGAAAGGCCATTGATCTCAATGATATAAAGGTTTCAAGCGAAGTAATTTCCATGATACAAAGGATTTAAGCGAAGTGGTCTCCATGATATAACCAATCAATCTCGATATAAATAATGATTGGGTCATGTATATTAATAATAAGAAAACATGGTTAAGAAACCAAGCCTGAGGTTGAAAAACCAAAACATTACGGAAGTGAACATACTAAGCCCTGACCCACGAGATCAAATCCCGATCATGGCTAATAAAGGAAGCATGAGGTTGGAAAACCGTACAATTACGCAAGTGACCATACTTAGTCTTGAACCACGAGCTCAAATCGCAAACATGATTAAATAAGTAAGCATGAGGTTAAAAGGACAAAAATATATGCCAGTAACGATACTGAGCCCTAACCTGCAAGGTCAAATCGAGAGCATAATTAATAAACCAAGCCTCATGTCGAACTGACACATGTAGACCTATAGCACGCCGACTTGCATACCGACGTGAGTATAATGACATGGAGTATGACGAATTGAAACATGACGAATTCAAGTACAAATCTAACACATAGATAAGGAAGTTTGCTCGATGATAAATCTAAAGATAGTCATTACTTCATCCTTCAGTAAATACTATAGGGGCTACTTATCCATATTCAACAAAAAATCAAAGCATGCCCAAGAAACAAGTAACACCCTAGTAGCCTACTAATTGATAGTTGTACTTTTTATCTTCAGCAAAATATTTTTTTTATCCTCAAGAGAGGTTTTAGCTGAAAAAGAGTTTTAACGAGAAATGAACAATTAAGTACGAACAAATTTGGAGACGTATGTAACAAACAATTTGACTATAAATATCAAAATAACAAGCCTTAAAACTTTTAGTAGTCTAGCCAACATGACTGATATTATTAATTCGACATAAAAAAGGGCCTCGACAAAAATGATGACAACTTTAATCACAAGGACAAAATCAAGACAATAAATAAAATAAAAAATACAAGCTTCATCAAACGAAAAACAGTGTTCCGAAGATGTCGACAATGAAGGATTCAAGGACTACACTATCGACTATTATATCTAAGCGTTTCTTAATCCTTAAGGTTTATTATGTCCAAACTCAAAGACCATGGGGGGCTCATAATAAAGCTATATTCTACATATAATACCCGTATAGTGATAGAACACAAGTACAAGTAACATCTATGAAAAAATGATACCAACATTTAAGGCACGATAGAAAGTTCAAACATATAATAAATAAATAATAAACGTGGTGATAAAAGATCTTGGGTAAATAACATAAATAATCGTGGAGTAAAGTCGAACCATTTTTTATACAAACAAAAATATTATATTTTGTTCTCCATTACTCTTCATATTTTTGTCGAATTAAAGAAATCTTTTGGTGTTTGATTGAGTATTTTTGTCCCATAACTACATTACGATCAAAATGGTTACATTTTCAAATATAAATATTATTATGAACAAAAAAATACACTTTAAACACAGGATATATCGTGCACATTTATATCAATAATTCAAAATTTTAAATCCCATATCTATTCATTCTCAACCGTTCGCAGTAAAATATTTGTAAAAAAAGGCTTAGCAAATAAACTTAAACATTCTGCAATTTTATATATTATAATTGATAGATTTCTATATGATTAATTTTATATTTAATATATATTAAAAAGTTGGTTCTCAAATATTTGCAATTGGTTTATTAATTAAAAATCTAGTGAGAACTATAGTTTCATCATGATTCCTTACTTACAACCGCATGTATTCTAAACACAAGGATTTTGGCCATTGAATATGTTATTGTTACATATGCTCTGATATACTAAAGCTGACACTCGCATTTCCTTCCAATACAAGTGAAACCGGATTTAATCTAACCCAGCAATCTGGTACGAACCCCAAACATAATTCAATACTCCCGGCCCAGCAACCTTTTGTACAACCCAATACAGTTCTTGTACTATGACTACCTAATTTTAAGATCCTTACTATTGCATTAACTCATCATGTCTGGGTATATATATATAATATTTTCCCACTCGAAGAAAGGCTTTGCTTAAATCTCGCGATTAATGATAAACTTATAGAATGTTTTTTTTGGAGGGTACAATACATCTAAACCTTTAATATTTTATCTCCATTAGTGGTAGTTTTTGAGTGGGCCACCAACCACATAGTACGTTCTATGTATGTCTCGAATTAGCAAAATGATTGAGACATTTTATGCTCATTCAAAAGTAACATTGAATTTCGTTATAATTGTTTCCTCCTTTATAGCAACAAGCGGTGTGATTCTATGTTAGCTAAACTGAATATGATCTACAAAATGTAACCAAGAGTAGTTGGATTCAATGTCAACTAACTTAGCATACGTTATCTAAATGTAACCCATATCTTATTTATTGTTATTGTCCGTAGAAATACTTAATTGCTCTCCCGTGAGGTAAAGAACACATTGATCGTAATTATAATATTGGGTTTTAGGGTGTTATTAAAGATCACCTTAGTTAAATTACATTATCTGACACTTGTTTCTAATTTTGGGTATATAAATGATTTTTTTTGTCAGTTGTAAAAAAATTAAAAATCACGTCATCTTCAAACCTTCTGATATATATATATATATATATATATATATATATATATATATATATATATATATATATATATATAATCAGATACGACAGATCTAGTGCTGTTGGAGCGAAATAATTATCCATTTATATACGGATAACAAAAGTAGGTTTTTGTAGTAAAAAAACATTTTCACACAACTAACACAATCATTCTTCATTTGTTACAAAACTCATCTTGTTTAGTAAAGTGAACATGAATATTAGTTTTTCTCTCATTGTTTTTTTCTACATTGTTATTTTTTTCTCTCTGAAATCAAACAACTTAACATTCTTCTGCTAACCAAACCGCGTGATAATCGCTCCAACACCAGTTTCATATCTCTTTCACTATATGTATAATCAATGATGAGTGAGTTGAATTCACATACTCAAGATAACACCTTACAACTGGTTCCATAGAAGAATCAAACGAAAAGGACACTGCAACCCTAACATTTATACGGTTGTACAATGCACTAGGGTAATAACACCACCAAGATTGGCAGTATACATTTACTGCCTTACTTTATTTTAAAGAACAATTCATTGATCAATGGGTAGTTGATCAATAGTTGAGATTAATGAATAATATCAAATTCTTCAACCTATTAGTAAATTGGTTTCTTCTTAAAACAATTATATATATATATATATATATATATATATATATATATATATATATATATTATATATATATATATTCATAAACCTTGAGAAATATATTCTTGCACCTATGTCCATCATGTAATGGTGGTGCATTCTCGGTTCCGGTAGTAGCATAACACTTGTCTTTGGTTGAGCTCACCCTTAGGTTCCAACGGATGTCCCTGCACCTAAGGTTTTGGTTGTGCATCAACCCATAATCTTTAAGTTTTTCAGCTTATCCAAGTTTGCATCCCTTAAGTATTCAGTTGAGATGCACCAGTAACTGTTAGCGTACACTTAATTATTCTCATGCTAGGCTTATGATGACTCAAGTATCCATTGCCTAGATGTTCCAACGAACTTTTTGAGACATTCAGTTTACCTGCATGCAAGACTTGCACACGCCTCTAGTTTGTGAACTTTGAAATCGGTAACACTTTTATCAGCGCCTCCGAATGGTATTTGGAACTTGTGATTTTTGTCTCCCTTAATTGCACTCTCTCCACCATGTCTCGGTTGAAACGCACATCTATGTGCTTAGTTCTCTAGAAAAAAAATTGATTCATCTTAATATCACATAATAGAGTCACATATTGTTATATATCATCAACAACCATGTATTCATTTTTTATAGATGACAATGCAACGAACCATGAAGAATGATTTATATAAGCAATCTTCAAAATAAAATAAATAAATAAAAAAGTTGACTTCCTTGTGTCAAAGCAACATGTATATTCAAAGTCAACATAACATATCACCATGTCATCAGTTTGGTACTTCTAATGAAAACACAACCCAACTCGAGTCGAGCCCCTTCAAGTACGTCATGAGACATTTAAGGGCTTATCGTGAAGTTGATATAGTTAATAATTAAACTCTCATAAGGTATATCTTGCAATAACTTCTTATATGTCTCTTTGCTTGGTGTTTAAGTCGTACTAGATAAGGATATATATCCTAAACGTAATATATACTTTTTATGCTCACAAGGTACGCTTGTACAAAGGAAAAGAAAAATGATAAGTAACTATTAAAGCACGATATTACATTAGACGAGGGAAAACACTTACTTCTATGTAGTAACCATGAATAAAACATGGGTACCGTTTACCACGAACCGAAGGAAATAATCCAGTGTGTAGCAAGATCTGAGATGAGCCCACAAGATAACGTTAGACGAGTTCCACAATCAAAACAATAGTAACGATTAGTAGGAGCTGAGGGCAACATACCTACACGGATGAGGACCCAACCAATTAAACGTGAAGGTGTGGGCGATTTTAAAAACAAACTCACAAGCGATATAGTATATAAACAGACTATACGACAACCAGCGGGGAAAACATTTTGAATGATTCATTGAAGTGGATAATGCATCCAAAATTTATGGAGAAGGAGCCAGCGTTATACAACGAGAACCATCCGAGGAAGAACCTAAACAGTCAATCAAGCTATGCTGCAATGTCGCCAACAACGCTATCGTGTATGAAACAATCATTGAAGGGATTAAAATTGACTATATATGTAGAGCGAAATATGTTCCCACTCTAATTCCCAACTATTGGTAAGTTATGTCAAGAATATTATGGGGTCTAATTGATATTAGATAAGAAACTAAGGGCCTATTTGTAAATAGTGGGAAACATCGAAAACAAGTGTATTTAGGAGGGCCAATATGTAATTAATTAAACATAGCATGTGTCACTGGAGCCCACCACTGACCTTATATAAGGAAAGATCCCTTTTTTACGAAAGGGGTACTTTCTAATGATTGGTACTTTGATTTGACTACTTTCTCTCTGCACAACTTTGCATTTATTCCTCTGACACGATTCCACTATAGGATTCGTTCAATATTCAGCCCCGGATATTTCTAGAACTATCATTGTATACGAGGCTACTTAACGACCTTACAAACTTGGGATATTTTTTATCAGATCTAGTACAAGTAAGTGTCGCAGTAAACTCAGTCACATACTTATTAGCAAATGCAGCGGCTCTTGGAGATAACCCACTCACAATTTTACAAGATTAACTTATTGGTAAAAAAAGATAACCCAAACCGAGGTCTTGGAAACTAACAGGTCTTGGAAATAACTCCATTAGCGACTAGCGACAAAAATATTTATCCTGCTTACACGACCAAGTTCTTCCAACTAGATAAAGCCGAAGCTAGGGTGCTAAAAGTGCACACGGTTAAATATAATATGATCCTCAATATTATTTATAGATAGATTGTCACATGACCAATGTTGCGGTGTTTAAATAAAGAGAAGACTATAATGGTTCTCACCGATCTACAAAAAAGGGTGGTAGGGGCTCACTTTGGATATCAAAGTTTAATTCGCCATTTTTCATAGCAGGTCTCTACTACATCAAACGGGAAACCACTACCAACGATTTAGTCTATGGTTTTGAGGCTTTCCAATGATATGCCCACCCAAGACACCTGCCCATCGAACCAATGAGTGTTTTCTTAATACCTTGCCCCTTCAATAAATGGAGAATTGATCTAGTTGGGCCCTTTTCAGTGGATATATGGAAAAAAAAGATTTAGTCATGGCCTTGGATTATTTCCCAAAGTGGGTGGAAGTGAAGGCCCTACTTTAAAACAGAGTGCAATAAACATATGATTTCCTACAACATCAAATTTTGTCCAATTTTTACCAGAATTGTGATGACTAACTGTTTTAGGAGTCATGAAGTCAGTTGGGTAGGGCAGATACACACATATCCAAAAAGTTCATGGGCTATTAAGGGAAAAGGTAAGCTCAATCTTAAAAAGAACACGATGCTGAAGAAACAAATTTCGTCCTCCATAGTATGATGAGGCATTTTGACCAGCTCAAGAACCCGCGTCAATCCAAAAGTGTTGAGGCTCCTCTTTGGTCATCTGGTTATGTTAACCCAATTTTACACGAGAATACCAGTTACACTCCCCTTTTCTCTACCACTTATACTAAAGGAAGAGTGATGTCCTCCAGTTTCATACCTTTCTCTCTTGTGGTAAACATTATTGATTACATTCACGATAAACTCCACAATAAAAATTAGACATCGCTATTCGCGTAACTGTATTCTAGTTTGGTTTTTATATTCCTACGCTAAGACATATAATCTATAACGAGAAAACCCCAACAAAAAACCTAAGTTACATTTTATTGACTTTAATGATTCTAGTTCCATATTATACTATTGTCCTATACAATCTATATTTAATAACTTAACAAGTTAATTGTAAACTGCAACGACTTGGGCATACTTGGATGCTCAGAAATGCGACAATCGTTAAAATAGAATCTACAAAACGAGAAAGAGTGAAAATAACATAGGGTAATCTTGAATTACATAATACAAACTAGTTAATATAAAGGTTTGTTCAAATTTAATCTGAATTACTAGATTCATTGGCAATCAATGACTCATAATCGTATTGTTTTAATTATTTACTATTTCTAAAAAAAAATTATAAACAAATGAACCTTTGCCATTAAAAAATGCGCACATTCTCGGCTATGATATGCTTGTACAAAAAAACTAGAAAAAAATATAAGTACCTATTATAGCACGACAATAAATTAAACGGGGGCACATAATGACTTTTGCAAGAACCATGAATAAGTTCAGGATAATGTTTGCTACGAACATAGCGCAATAAGCCGACATGTAACAAAACCCGAGACGAGCCCACAAGATAATGCTAACCAAGGTGCACGATCAAGATGAGAGTAAAAATAATACGAGCTGAGGGCAACACACCTAAACGGACGAGGACCAAAACAAACGCATGTATGGAACAAGATATGTATCTGAGCGACCGACATAAAGTAATATATTTGTCGACATATTGAGGAGTAACATGTCTGAACGCTCATTATGAGGAGCAACCAGCATTTAAAACAGTTAGACCAGATTAAAATATACAATAAGTAAATATTTAATATATATAGAGAAAAAACCCTACAAAGAAAATAAAAGAAAGGAAAACCCTCATAGTACTTATTCGAAGATAAAATAATATACGAACAATTACATATTTATTCAAGAAGTTCTAATTTCTTTCCTAGATTCCTATTTATTATGTTGGCATCTTGTTTGAGAAGAAAATCCTTTAATAATACTAAGTTTGGAGTAGACATTAATGGGAGTTCCAACCTCTTTGGTTTCGAAATTGCTAGGGATACTAATAATCTAATGTATGTATTCTAGTTGAGATAAGTATAGATATTTATCCATTTGTTTCTCTTGATCTCAATAGAAGGTGTCTTCTTATACTCTCTCATATTCTCCATCTCAAACTTTCATTTCAACAGAGTTTTCATCTTTTCAATTCCCTTATAATTATTTTTCTTTATTTCCCAAGGCTTTTGTTAAGTCTGTCTTGCAATATTCTATGGGTAGCAACATCTCCTTCGTTTAAATCCACTATGTTACCTCTTTGGATGACAGATTTGAGTCTACGAGCCTGCAATAACAACATTTCCTACAATATTAAAACTATTCTAGCATGTTCATTCCTTAACTCTTGAGCAAGACGCTCGATCTCAGGTGAAACTATTGTAAGGTCTCTTCAACCGGCTGGTGGTTCAGCCACTAGGTAATTTTCTTGTTCATTTGGATGCTCCATATCGATTTCCTCGTTCACTGACAGATCCATTATTACATTGAAATTCGACATTTTTTGTTTGGATTTTTTAATTGTTCTAATTTTAATGAGAACAAAATTTCATATTTTCCATAGACGACGCCAAATAATGTCAATTATTTTTTATCGCTAAATTTAATCGAAACGATAATTGGACTCAGAGTTAATTAAGTTAGGATTAAAATGAGAGTAAAAATGATTAAAATAAATAAAAATTATAAATAATAAAGAAAAATATTTATTTTTAGTTATTGTGTTAGACAATTATTTATAAGTCTTGTGTTACGATAACTATTTATATATCTTTAACCATTAAATTAGTAGTTAAGTGTATTTTTGACGAATTCTGGTAAAATATTTATACAGGTGATTTATAAAAAGATATAAAGTAATTATATTATTATTATTATTATTATTATTATTATTAATCAGTTTTAACTATTTAATTACATACGTAATAACAGGGTGAAAAAATAAAAGGACATTTTAATCTAGAATTCCAGCTTGAAATTTCCTTATGAGTTTAAAGCACGATTCGTGGGATATCTTCTTTCTATATATATCTGGTGTAACTTTTATGGAGAGTTGCAGGAGGCAAAACAAAAATATCAATCCCAATAGACAAGACTTATAAAAAGACCTAAGTGGACTTATAAAAAGGCCTACGTTGGAGTTTCTATAGACGTC